>OU795039.1:167839-767839 GCA_917208275.1 Patella pellucida | reverse complement strand
AAAACCAATGGACATACACATTAGAAGATATCCTATAATATGTATTGTCTTACAAGGGGCACGCCACAACAAACTGTATTCGACAACTAGATAGCCAATGCTTCCCGTTAACTAACTCTGAGGTCAACTATGTGTCCTTTGCATGTGAGGTTCCTCTGTCTATACATCATCTCTAGACGGTCTTGCCGAGATCATATCTCATGCGATGCTTTATTGCTTTATTACTCGTACCGGAAAGAGAGAGAGAGAGAGGGAGATACATGTGGGAAAGACTTTTTATAAAGACTAACTTGGGCACTACTCCTCAAAGTCACCGTGTCTTAATCTAAAAAAACAACCGAAATCGATTAGGTCTCTTAATCTCACACCTGTGTCCTACCAACGCGAGACGAGTCGCTCCTATTGCAGGTTCCCATCGATCGAGTTAACGAACAACACATCTGTGGATAATTATTACTAATTACAGTAGAACTTGCTCGGGCAGGCACTCCTAATCAGCGAACACTTGCTTCAAGGAGCACCCAAAAAATGTTTGTGGTAGGGGTTGGGGCAATATTAGATACTTCTAGTCAAAGAGCACCTCCATTAAGCAACCATTTTTAAATTTCCTTTGGGTGCTTGCTCAATACAAGTTCTACTGTACCTGTTATTCGATTGAAAGAAAATGCGTCAGGTTTAACTGGGTCTGGACCAATAAAGCCACTCCCTATAACATCTTGTAAACACCGGTGCAGTCCATCGTCATCAGTTGCACCCAAAGATATCAGATGAAATGTGACCTCAACACACCCCTTCCTGTATAAATACACATGATATTATAATAAACATACATTATGCAAGAGCTAAATCTGCCTATTGCGGAGTTTTCTTTAGGCCTTGCGGTTTTTTCTTTAGGTCTAGCAGGTTTTTCTTTAGGCTTGAAATGTTTTCTAAATTATCAATTAGACATTTATTAACTTATCCAGTCCATAATCAAACCCTCGATGTTATCGCTAGCCTATGTTATTTACTGAATTAGAATTCGATCTGCTGCACAGCACCCATTGAAGATTAAATAAACAAATGGATGATTACGGCTAGACCAAATTTCAATGCTAAATTCTCGGTTCAGTTTGACTGAAAATTTCAGCAAATTTCCTTTACATTATCTAGTTTTGTAACTATTATATAGTAGCTCTTTATTTAATCTCCCATAATGTCTATATAAAGATGCGTAACGTTGTCGTCCGGGTTTATTACCGATCATTGTTATGAGTCATTGCCCTTTTTTGTTGTGCAGCAAATAGCACGTGTTGAATCTTACGGACATAGAGGGGGGGGGGGGTGTACTCTGTTTCATAAAGCCTGTCATTGAGTCAGCTGGCGTGGTTTCGAATCCCCGGTTGTGCGTGTTAAGGAGTAGGGTCGCCTGTCCAACTTCATGGGTTTTCTCCGGGTCCTCCGGTTTCCTCCCACAGCGAAAAATTAAACCATATATTAGTCCCGAAATGACCTACTTTGTGCTGAGTGAACGTTACCCCCCCTCTCTCTCTCTCTCTCTCTTATGGAAAGGAAAGAGACAACACGGATTTGACGTGTGATAGCTGATCCCAGTTCTACTTTCAAAATAAAAATCTACCACAAGGCTGCCAACCAATAACACCTTAGCCTTCAGAGTTAGACGTCAAATCTATGACAGTAAGAGTCCGATTAAAAGACTTTTAACTTACTCTAATTTTTTTACAACTACAAATTGTTGTCCTGGTTTGTCCTGGTAGACCTGTTCAATATTATTTTCACATCTTTTTACAAATTCTTTATATTTAGAACTGGTGTTGTCTAATAATTCATAAAACTTCTGTCCACTGTATTTAATCTTTCCTTCATAGATAACTTAAAAAATAGAAAATTACTTCAACAAACATTCAGACAAAGCGTTTCCTTCATAGAACACGGTAACAGTTCCGGCTAATCTATTCTATTTGGGGTCCGTGACATTTTGGGCGTGTCTGTTGGGGGGATCCCACAGCACAAACTGTCAAAATACACATATAATGTGAAATATCCTACTCTGGTTTAACTATATCAAATAAATATATGCCCACAGTATGCCCACAGTATGCCCACAGCAGTCATGTATTCAAAGTCTGTATATCTCTATTTCATTAGAGCCATAACTCTAGCAAAAAATATATCATTAGCGTCTAGAAATAACGGAAAGAGAGAGAGAAAGAGAGAGAGAGAGAGAGGGAGAGAGAGAGAGATAGATAGATAGATAGAGAGAGATGGGGGTAAACGTCCACTCAACAGTAGGACGCTAAACCACATTTCATTTCATTTATAAAACACAAAATATAAAATGTGTTTTGTCCCGTGTACACATTGGAGTGCACGTAAAAGATCCCTTGGCAGTTGGAATACGATATAAGAGTAGGCTGTAGCGCCGCTGCCCGGGCAAAATTTCCCTCATAACACACTGTATGGCTAATGCCCGTCTTCAATTATCAATACATGTTGTATTAAGCAAAACGCTGGGAATTAATGCGTACCAAAATCAAACAAATAACAAATTAAAGATCTGTGTGATTCTAAACATATTTGTGAAGTTTTATCTGAATCAGACAAGACTAAACAAGAGAGAGAGAGAGATAGAGAGAGAGAGATGGGGTTAAACGTCCACTCAACACAAACTATGTCATTTCGGGAACCAACATATGGTTCGATATTATTTCAATAATTCGCTTGGGCGTAGGGGTCTTTAGAGGAGGGAGGAAACCAGAGGACCCGGAGGAAACCCAGGAGGTTTGACAGGCGACCCTACTCCTTGTCATGTACAACCGAAATTATTCGCACGATCTGCGCCAAGGGCCAAATTGAAAACAGGCCTCAGGCTTAATTTGATACCCTTGTAAAATGACGAGATTATTATCATTTTTATAATGTTGTTGTAATTATGTCTGTTCCCGTTGTAAATAAACCCCATTCGTCCGGTCGCAAAACCCAATAATTTGACTGAACCTTGAAATTGTACACACAGTTTTTTATGATCAAATTTAGTAGCCTAGGGTATCCTCTTTCAGAATCTGCCGAGTGAACCTCTGTCCCCCTTAAGCGTTTTGAACAATTCTAGATGGCGTCCAAGACGGCGGCCACATCAAATAATCCCTAAAGCTCCCATAGTATTTATCCACCCGAACAAGCAGGTTCCCCCGAGTTCTTCGGTTTCTTCCTGCAGTAATGATCGAAATCATTCGCACGATCTGTGCCAAGGGCCAAATTGGAAACAGGCCTCAGGCCTAATTTGCTACCCTTGTAAAATGACGCGATTATTATTATTATTATTCTAGGATGATAATTTTTGGTGTCTAATCGTATTTGTCTCGGGCTAAGGAATACTAGTACACTGAAATCATATATTATGTTGTCTGGTGGTTAGATGATAGTAAAATCAAGCATACCAGACAATATGGTCCTTAAACTCGTTAGGGAGTTTGGGGGGGGGGGGATTATTACACCGAACCTTAATATATTTTTAGACAACATAGGCTACTAAAATCGATCATAAAAACATTTTGTATACAATTTCCAGGTTCAGCCATAGTTCTGTCGGACTGATATACTGTCATCATTGAAATAGTGTTACACGCGTTTCAATAGAATACGTACCACAGTCAGGTTCCAGTCTCTGGATAACCCATGTATAGTTACACCTTTCTAGGGCGAGCAGGAATTGGATGTATGCATGTGGTCCCTTTCTACGTAAAATCATCAACATACGTGTAATACATCTGTACCTGCCCCTTGTCTCTAATATATCCAATAATAATTTATATTCATCGTCATCGAAAACAAACTGAGAATACAGTTTATTTATAAGTTCTATAGCATCTAGTTCATTTACGAGAAAATCCGTGTGTCTTTGTAATTTCCATCTATCAGCTTCAGGTATCGACCCTCTTTGGTGGTCAACGGGTATAATCTCTTCTATGGTTTCTTCTTCAGCTTCATCGTTCATTTGCACTGCAAATATAGCATTTTTAAAAACTTCGATAGGTTGCCAACAAAACCGAGAGGCAATTCAAAACCATCCTGTAAGTAATTGATGCACATATTTGAATATTATGGGTAGTCCAACTTTACATGAAGAGCAAAGATAAAATAGGGATTTGTTTTGGAAGACAACAAGGAGATGACAAGATGTCAAAACGACGGGACGATTTACCCAATACTACCCAATACCACCCAATACCACCTCCATATCACCACCTACTAACCACGACTACAACATAATTTAAAGTACAATTCTCGCCAGCTCATCTTTTAAAATTTATATTCATATCATATCACCCTATTCTGGAAGCAGTTTTATATAAGCATAAGGTTGCTTGTTACTGTATCCAATTTATTATATTATTCCATTCATCGTTGTATATAAGAACTCTGAATAAATACATTTTAAATCAATTCTCGCGGTTTAGTTAAGAAATATTTGAAATTTTTTGATTGATTTGTACATTTTGAATCATTATGCTGTAGTACTGTGTTGATATTAAGGTGGTATTGGGTAGTATTGGGTAGTTTTAAGTAAATCGTCCCACCCCCTGTACTGCTAGACAATCACTGCATGTACCCCTAGTCAGTGATGCAAGACGGTGGGGCCTGACAAGGACAGCTGTCTAGTATTTCAGATGGGAAGAATATCTGAGGTCGCTGTGTGGCGTATGTCCGCCTCCATTACCAAAAAAGGAGCAGAACAGTAGGACGCTAAACCACATTTCATTTCATTTATAAAACACAAAATATAAATGTGTTTTGTCCTGTGTACACATTGGAGTGCACGTAAAAGATCCCTTGGCGGTTGGAATTCGATATAAGAGTAGGCCTTAGCGCCGCTGCCCGGGCAAAATTTCACTCATAGCACACTGTATGGCGTATTCCCGTCTTCAATTAGCTCTAGTTAAGTGCATAACAGTAGGACGTTAAACCCCATTTCATTCATTCATTCCTAAATAATGCCATGATAATTATCTATACATGTTGTATTAAGCAGAGCGCTGGGAATTAATGCGCACCAAAATCAAACAAATAACAAATTTAAAGGTCTGTGATCCTAAACATATCTGTGAAGTTTCATCTGAATCAGACAACACTAAACAAAGAAATTGCAACTTGATGATCTAGATTCGTTACTTTTAAGCGTATGTTCGATTCTGCCACCGGAATATTCACAACGAACCGAAGAAACAATACGAGAAGCCATCTATTAAAAATGTGCATCATTAGTCCCGAAATGACCCCTCTCTCTTTCAAATTTGTTATCTCTCCCTCTTTCTCTCTCTCTCTCACTTCCTCTCCCTTTCTCTCTCTCTCACTTCCACTCTCTTTCTGATTTGTTATCTCTCGCTCTTTCTCTCTCTCTCTCACTTCCTCTCTCTTTCTCTCTCTCTGATTTGTTATCTCTCTCTCTTTCTCTCCCTCTCTCTGATTTGTTATAAGTACAGTGGTGCGACAAGTAGCAGCACATCGCTTTCTACATGGGTTTATTTCAATTAAAGGCCCAATACCACTCTTGTTGTAACTGAATAATGTTCTAGTCTTTATTCTGGTCAACTATTTGTATTATTTTACAATATTTCAATTAAAAAATGATACAAATTTCATCTTAACACACCTAATTTTAAAAATTGGAAAAATTCAACTACATGACGTAACATGGTTTGAAAAGCCATACGTAAGCACTGTTACAACCCCTATTGTAATAACACCCCCTATTGTAATAAATGTAATAATTGTAATAAAACTTCAGTCAACCCCTATTGTAATATCAACCCCTATTGTAATAAATGTAATAATTGTAATAAAATTTTACTTAACCACTATTGTAACATCAACCCCTATTGTAATAATTGTAATAAGTGTATATTCCCATACAATAAATTCGACATCTAAATCAAAAAGTATATGAAATTCGATAACCACCTGCATATCAATATTTAGAAGTAATGGCATGCGTTTACACTGCATAAAATATTATGAAACACCACAAACGAAAAATGACTAATAGCTGTTAAGAAGTTTGGAGAAATTATTAAAATGGAAGGTCCAAACCCTATTGCAATCAATGATATTTATATAGACGTAAAGTATGATATCTGAAAGATCGGTCGTCAGGGGATTTTTATCATATTTTCCGTATGCATATCGGATAAAATAATTCTTCTTATAGCATTTTTTAAATCCTTCTCTACACTTAGACACATTTATTACAATAGGGGTTGATATTACAATAGGGGTTACACAATTTCTGTCAACCCCTATTGTAATAATTGTAATAAATATGTTTGTTTTGGTGTAATGGCCCAAAGTTAGGATTTAACTTACTGGTGGCCATTGTCCAGATTATGCCTTATATGAACGAGGGTTGTGCAAAACGAAGCGAACAAAAATTAAAGCTTTCCAGAATGTCATGCCGATTTAAGAATTTTACATAGCTTATGCGTGGTCCACTTATGTAATCAAACTCAGACTGAGGAAGTTAGACACGGGAAAACTTCAATGGACGCCGCTCAGGTATCCTTGCTAAAAATAAGCACCGCCAGTCGTCCCCTCCCAACCCCCATGTCCATTTAGTAATCTTGTCTTCTGACAACGCGTCCTTTGTTACAACCCCTATTGTAATAACACCCCCTATTGTAATAAATGTAATAATTGTAATAAAACTTCAGTCAACCCCTATTGTAATATCAACCCCTATTGTAATAAATGTAATAATTGTAATAAAATTTTACTTAACCACTATTGTAACATCAACCCCTATTGTAATAATTGTAATAAGTGTATATTCCCATACAATAAATTCGACATCTAAATCAAAAAGTATATGAAATTCGATAACCACCTGCATATCAATATTTAGAAGTAATGGCATGCGTTTACACTGCATAAAATATTATGAAACACCACAAACGAAAAATGACTAATAGCTGTTAAGAAGTTTGGAGAAATTATTAAAATGGAAGGTCCAAACCCTATTGCAATCAATGATATTTATATAGACGTAAAGTATGATATCTGAAAGATCGGTCGTCAGGGGATTTTTATCATATTTTCCGTATGCATATCGGATAAAATAATTCTTCTTATAGCATTTTTTAAATCCTTCTCTACACTTAGACACATTTATTACAATAGGGGTTGATATTACAATAGGGGTTACACAATTTCTGTCAACCCCTATTGTAATAATTGTAATAAATATGTTTTGCCATGCCAATAAAATCGACATCTAACTTTAAAGGGACATTAACACTCTTGCTGGCTTGACAGGTTCCGAAAAAAATAGCCTTAAGCTGCGTTCACACTAGGGCTTTAACCTGCATTGAATTCAGAATAAAGTCCTATTCCGGACTTTGGCGCCACACTGAATTCGATAAAAACCGTACTGAATCTGAATTAACGAATCCGTATATTTTTCGAATTCAACCCGGAACAATTATTCTGAACGGTTTATTCGCAGTCAACGTGATTTTCTAGCTTTCATAAGGCTTTTCCAACCATGTTACGGCATGTAGTTGAAATTTTTCAATTTTATAATTAGGTGTGTTAAGATGAAATTTGTATCATTTATTAATTGGAATATTGTAAAATAGTACAATTTTGTGACCATAATAAAGATTGGGACAAATTATACATTTACAACAAGAGTGGTATTGGGGCTTTAAAGGTCTATGGATTTTGATCACCATTTTCGTATAAATATATATGAGTACTGGTATGCCTTTACACCGTATAAAATATTATGAAACAACACCACCGAAAACATGTTTTGAAGCAGTTTGCAGGATTATTAAAATGTAATGTCAATCACTATTGTAACCTATACTGTATAGAATATTATGACCCCACACCGAAATCGTGTCTCAAAGCAATTTGGAGAATTAATCAAATGGAATGTATATTCTCTGAAAGATCGGTCGTCTTGGGATTTTGAACATATTTTTGGTATGCATATCAGATAAAATAATAGACCCAATTGCATTTTGTAAATTCTCATCTATAGTTAAATACAGTTATTACAATAGGGGTTGATATTACAATAGGGGTTGATATTACAATAGGGGTTGATATTACAATAGGGGTTGATATTACAATAGGGGTTGATATTACAATAGGGGTTACACGGTATAACCCCTATTGTAATAAAATTTATGTCAACCCCTATTGTAATATTTGTAATAAACGTGTTTTGCCATGCCAATAAAATCGACACCTTACTTTAAAGTTACATTATTCAAGAAATAGATAAGAACTAGCCATTCTTGCTATACTTGTTCGAAAGTAGTTGATGTAAAATGAATAATTTGAAAATTTCATTCAAATTACTCTATTGCAAGCGAAGATATTGGCATTTGAAGATTTGGGTGTATTTGGCCGACGTGTGCAATAATTTCAACCACGGTCCTGGTTGATCAAAGCTAAGACTCGAAGCGTCTAGGCGCGCCATATTTGATTTACCACTGAAACGTTTTA
Source organism: Patella pellucida (assembly GCA_917208275.1). NCBI lineage: Eukaryota > Metazoa > Mollusca > Gastropoda > Patellidae > Patella > Patella pellucida. The sequence continues at coordinate 759,331 of OU795039.1, read as the reverse complement.
ATCTGTTTAATATCGGAGCAATCTGATGCCATCCATAGTTGATTAAGGCCTGGATCAGTTAATTAATGTCTAATTAATACTTTAGAAAACATTGCATGCCCAAATAAAGACCTGCACTAGGAAGATTTAGCTCTTGAATAATGCATGTTTAAAATTCTATGGTTTTGATCACCATTTCCGCACCAGTATCTAAGATGATGGTATGCATTTATACTGTATAGAATATTATAAAACAAAACAACCGAAATCTGTTTGGAGAATTAGTCAAATGAAATTTCAACCCCTATTGTAATCATTGATATTTGAATAAACGTAAAGTATGATCTCTGGAAATTCTGTCGTCTGAGGATATTGAAAACTGTTTCAATGTTCACATCAGAAAAAATAATCCGTATGCATATCGGATAAAATTATTCTCCTTATAGCATTTTTTAAATCCTTCTCTACACTTAGCCACATTTATTACAAAAGGGGTTGATATTACAATAGGGGTTACACGACGTAATCCCTATTGTAATAAAATTTCTGTCAACCCCTATTGTAAAAAATGTGTTTGTCATGCCAATAAAATCGACACCTAACTGTAAATGTCTATGTATTTTCATCACCATTAGCGTATCAATATATAAGGTAATAGTATGCCTTTATACCGTATATAATATTATGAAATAAGGTATAAAGACATACCAGTACTCGTATATATTAATACGGAAACGGTGATCAAAATCCATAGTCTTTTAAAGTTAGTTGTCGATTTTTTTAGCATGGCAAAACACATTCATTACAATTATTACAATAGGGGTTGACAGAAATTTATTACAATAGGGGTTTTACCGTGTAACCCCTATTGTAATAAATGTGTCGTAGAGAAGGATATTAAAAATTCTATCGGGAGGATTATTTTATCTGATATGCACATTGGAAAGATTTTCAAAATCCCCAGACGATAATATTCTATACGGTATAAAGCCGTTTGGAGAATCAATAATATTTAAATCAATGATATTTTTAAAAAAAACCCATAAAGTATGAAAGATCGGTCGTCTTGGGATTTTAAACATCATTTCCGTATCCATATTAGATTACAAAATCCTCCTGGTAGCATTTCTTAATTCCTTCTTTACACTTAGACACATTTATTACAATAGGGGTTGAAATAACAATAGAGGTTAAACGGTATAACCCCTATTGTAATAATGTGTTTTGCAATGCCAATAAAATCGACATCTAACTTTAAAGGTCTACGGATCTTGATCACCATTTCCGTTTGAATATATACGAGTACTGGTATGCCTTTATACCGTATAAAATATTATGTAACAACAGTGCCGAAAACATGTTTTGAAGCCGTTTGCAAGATTATTAAAACATAATGTCAACCCCTATTGTAATCTATACTGTTTAGACTATTTTGACCCCACACGGAAATCGTGTCTCAAAGCAATTTGGAGAATTAATCAAATGGAATGAATAAATGAATGAAATGGGGTTTAACGTCCTACTATTATGCACCTAAACTGGGCTAATGGAAGACGTCATACAGTCTGCTATAAGGGAAATTTTTGCCCGGGCAGCGGCGCTACGGCCTACTCTTATATCGAATTCCAACAGCCACGGGACCTCGGTTTTCCTCCCATCCGAACGACTAGGCAGCTGTCCTTGTCAGGCCCTCCTTCTGCATCAATGACAAGGGGAAATCACGCCGGAAAATCGAGATGAACTTTTTCGGCCAATGCATGGACCGAACACCCGACCTACAGGCTAGCGTACCAGCACCTTATCCACTAAGCCACCGTGATCCCCTAATCAATGGAATGTCAGTTCCTTTTGTAATCAATGATATTTAAAGTACATTCTCTGAAAGATCGGTCGTTTTGGGATTTTGAAAATATTTTTTTCGTATGCATATCAGATAAAATAATCGATCCAATTGCATTTTTGTCAATTCTCATCTACCGTTAAATACATTTAGTACTATAGGGGTTGATATTACAATAGGGGTTACACGGTATAACCCCTATTGTAATAAAATTTATGTCAACCCCTATTGTAATAATTGTAATAAATGTGTTTGGCTATGCCAATAAAATCGACAGCTAACTGTAAAAGTATATGGATTTTCATCACCATTAGCGTATCAATATGTAATGAACAAAGCCACAGAAACATGCTTTGAAGCCGTTTGGAGCATTATTATTGTAATCTATGATATTTAAATAAACGTTGAGTATTTCCTCTGAGATATCTGTCGTCTGTGCATTTTGAAAATCTTTTCCGTGTGCATATCAGATAAAACAATCCTCCTGATAGAATTTTTAAAATCCTTCTCTAAATTTAAACACATTAATTACAATAGAGGTTGATATTACAATAGGGGTTACACGGTATAACCCCTATTGTAATAACATTTATGTCAATCCCTATTGTAATAATTTTAATAAATATAATTTGCCATGTTAATAAAATCGACACCTAACTTTAAATGTCATTGGATTTGATCACCATATCCGTATCAATATGTAAGAGTAATGGTATTTCTTTATACTGTATAGAATGTTATGATAAAAAGAACACCGAAATCATGTCTCAAAGCGATCAAAATCCATTGACATTTAAAGTTAGGTGTCGATTTTATTGACAAGGCAAAACACATTTATTACAATTATTACAATAGGGGTTGACATACATGTTATTACAATAGGGGTTATGCCGTGTAACCCCTATTGTAATATCAACCCCTATTGTAATAAATGTGTCTAAGTGTAAAGAAGGACTTAAAAAATACTATCAGGAAGGTTTTTTTTATGATATGCACATGGAAAAGGTTTTAAATAACCTCAGACGACAGAAGTTTCAGAGATTATACTTTATGTTTATCAAATATCAATGAGTACAATAGGGGTTGACATTTCATTTTTATAATTCTCCAAACAGTTTTAAGATATGATTTCGGTGGTTTTGTTTCATTATAATTCTATACAGTATAAATACATACCATTATCTTATATTGATGCGGAAATGGTGATCAAAACCATAGAATATTAAAGTTAGGTGTCGATTTTATTGGCATAGCCAAACACATTTATTACAATTATTACAATAGGGATCACATAAATATTATTACAATAGGGGTTATACCGTGTAACCCTTATTGTAATATCAACCCCTATTGTATTGTAATAAATGCGTCTAACTGTGGAGAAGAATTTACAAAATGCAAATTGGGGCGATTATTTATGTGATATGCATACGAAAAATATGTTCAAAATCCCCAGACGACCGATCTTTCAGAGATTATACTTAAAAAATTTTTTAAATATCATTGATAACAATAGGGACTAACATTCCATTTTATTAATTCTCCAAAATGCTTTGAAACACGATTCCGGTGTGTGGATGGGGAGGGAGGGCATAATATTCTACACAGTATAGATTACAATAGGGGTTGACATTCCATTTTAATAATGCTTCAAGCGGCTTTAAAACATGTGTCGGTGGTTTTGTTTCATAATATTCTATACAGTATTAAGACATAATATTACCTTATATATTGATACGCTAATGGTGATGAAAATCTATCGACTTTTACAGTTAGATCTCGATTTTATTGGCATGACAAACACATTTATTACAATAGGGGTTGACAGAAATTTTATTACAATAGGGGTTATGTCGTGTAACCACTATTGTAATATCAACCCCTATTGTAATAAATGTGGCTAAGTGTAGAGAAGGATTTAAAAAATGCTACAAGGAGAATTATTTTATCCGATATACATACGGATTAGATGATCTAAATCCCAAGTCGACCGATTTTTCAGAGATTATATTTTACCATTATTTAAATATCATTGATTGCAATAGGGGTTGGACCTTCCATTTTAATATCTTCTCCAAACTCCTTAACGGCTTTTAGTCATTTTTCGGTTGTGGCGTTTAATAATATTCTATGCAGTGTAAATGCATGCCATTACTTCTAGATATTGATACTCAGATGGTTATCAAATTTCATAGACTTTTGATTTAGATGTCGAATTTATTGTATGGTAATATACATTTATTACAATAGGGGTTGATATTACAATAGGGGTTGATTGAAGTTTTATTACATTTATTACATTTATTACAATAGGGGTTGTTATTACAATAGGGGTTGTAACAAAGCACTTTCAAATGCAACTTGGATTTAAACATATTTTCGAACCCTCTGGACAAGTAAGATAGTTTGTAATGGATAATTTACACAACAGGTGGGACACTTAAACATCTTGTAGTTAGAATAAGGCTATTTTTTTTCTGGACCTGTCAAGCCAGCAAGAGTGTTATTGTCCCTTTAATGTAACCCGATGTTTACCTGCTTTAGAAGTTGGTTTGAGTTGTATAGACAATTGGGCTAGTTCCTCCTTCATATGTTTATTTTCCTCCTCTAATTGTCTTATTTTTTGTGTTTCCAGTCCCACTGCGTCATCTTTTCCCAAACCCAACTTTCCATAATTGTGACCTTCATCTGTCGCACTGGTTTTGGTGAAATCTTTATTCGGCCTAATCTCATGTTCCAGATGTTTTGATTTGGTTAAAACCATTCGAGATAACTTCTGGCAATCCATTGGCGTGATAATCAATCGACACAGGTTTTTCTAAAATGAAATAAAAATATATTATCGGTTTATCAAAATAGTTTTTCACCTAATATATTGTCGTAAAGTAGCCAAGCCCGTAACTCAATATCATCTAATATCTTCGACATTGAAAACATGATGATTTTTTTTGTAACAAGTTGCTCAATGAATGAAATGAATGGAATGGGGTTTAACGTCCTACGCTTAAGCACCTAACCTGGGCTAATTGAAGACCGGCATACGCCATATAGTGTGCTATGAGATGAGGGGAAGTTTGCACGGGCAGCAACTGAATTCCAACTGCCAAGGGTTCTTTTACGTGCACGCCAATGTGTACACGGGACCTCGGTTTTTCGTCCCATCCGAACGACTAGGCAGCTGTCCTATGAGGGGAAATCACGCCGGAAAATCGAGATGAACTTTCTCGGCCAATGCAGGGATCGAACACCCGACCTCCAGGCTACCGAACCAGCGCCTTATCCACTTAGCCACCGTGATCCCCAAAACATTCAAGTTGCTAAAAGAATGAGGCTTGACATATCGTTTCCGAACAAAACTGAAGACAATTGACAGTAAACCGGAAACGATTGAATCTAAAACAGTTTATATCAATTCATATTACATTATTGTTGCAACCAATTTGTGCCAATTTCTAGGTCCTTTAAGCGATTTAGCTCCTTTAAGTGTGGTTTAATGGTCGAGAGCGAGACATTAAGTAATATATTGATACTGCACGAGGCGTCATCCAAGTGTTGTTCCAATATATTACGCAATGTCTTTAGCTCGAGAGCATTAAACAACGAAAAATACAGACACTATCTCGCACGTGCTTTTCAATGAAATACGTCACACGAGTCCACTATTTCAGATAATGTACTATTGGCAAGATGCCCGTATATTATTGGAAATAATGGTACGTCAACATCAAAGGATGACATCACGTCTGTATTATAAATGACAAGATATTTACAGCAAATTATATATATAAATAAGGTAGTGACTGGGAACTTGTAAAAGCGGTAACCCTCTTTGATATTAGCTAAGATGAAATATAGAAGTAGTATTACGTTCTATCGTGGAATATGTTGAACGTCACTATTAAACTGATAGCATTGTTTAAAGGGACAATAACACCCTTGCTGGCTTGACAGGTCCAGAAAAAAATAGCCTTATTCTAACTACAAGATGTTTAAGTGTCCTACCTGTTGTGTAAATTATCCATTACAACCTATCTTACTTGTCCAAAGGGTTCGAAAATATGTTTAAATCCAAGTTGCATTTGAAAGTGCTTACGTAAGGCTTTTCAAACCATGTTACGGCATGTAGTTTAATTTTTCCATTTTTTAAAATTAGGTGTGTTAAGATGAAATTTGTATCATTTTTTAATTGAAATATTGTAAAATATTACAAATTGTTGACCAGAATAAAGATTGGAACATATTATTCAGTTACAACAAAAGTGGTATTGGGTCATTTACTATTGAAATGCTTTGTCACTAAACCAAACAAGTGATCATTATTCTTAACTATTAACTAGTATGTTAGAAAATATACATTAGTCATTAATAACAGATGTATAACTTGATGTAAAACGATTCCCTAGTCACAATTGTAACACCCATTTAATGACTGCTGTCTGATCACTAACAATTATAACTAACTAATAAATATTATGAATAATAAATGAAGATTCCGATCTGTTAGTCAGTGATGTATATAGTGACACCTGGATGCACCAGCCTTGGCAAACAGATGATGTGTGTGTGACAGAAGGGTTGTTTTTTTTTTGTTTTTTTTAGGGGGGGGGGTATTCAATTTTAGTTTAGTACAAAAGAGTGGTTTCTGTCCGCTAGAGTCTTGGTGTATCTCGAATTAACAAAAGTTGACCAGGGGCCGGTTGCTCAAAGCTCCGTTATATTTTAATGATTCGTTAACTTTAACGGAGAGAAAGTTTGATTACACCACTTTGCCTGTACCGTTTTTTAGGATTTCGAATTTTGTCTAAAGGTTTGGATTGTTCGTACTAGGTTTTATTTCATTGTTGCTGGAAATAAACGTTTAGTGGTGCAAATTTTTCCTACAGATGTATGCTAATATTTCTAAAGAAAAAAATCAAGTATTCTACGCTGTAAAAAATAATTTCAGAGATTACACCAATTTAGGGTGAACTCCTGCTGCCTCCACAAAAGGTGTAACTGAAGTGTAACTGAGAGCTTGCTGTAAGGTTACACCAACCTAATTACACTCGAGTGGTGGTTATATACACCTTTTGGGATGCATCTTCAGTAGCATTAGGTGTAACATTTCACTGGTACAGGTGATGCGAAGCTCCCGGTGTGGTGAAAACGTACACGATTAGGGCTACACTTACGCTACTATAACGACTACTAAGCTCTCAGTCCGGTGCAAACATGTACAACAAATAGGGTAGCCTTACACCACGGGAGCGACTGTTACAGTCTTGGTTCAGCGTAAACATGTAAACTATGAAGTATAACCTTACACTACTGGAGCGACTGCTATGCACCCAGTTCGGTGCAAACTTTTACTTCTTTAAGGGTAACCATACACCACTAGAATGACTGCTAAACTCTCAGTTACGAGTAAAATCACCCCAAAGGCTGTATTTGTTCTTAAACTGCAAGAAGCTTAAGGTTTGTGCGCTCTAGGAGCATTTACCAAGAACCGTTGGTGTAAATACTAAATTTAGTATTTACACCAATCTTAGACCTTGGAAACGGATATTCCAGTGGGAACAACTGACCCAGGGTACTAGTGCTGGGCAACACGTTCGCCTGGCCGTCTCGACAAGATTGCAATCATTTGGAGATTTCATTGCCTAGTCATGCAATATTATAAAGTATACTTGCCTTATGTAAACAAACTATTCATTGTCAACGATATAAATGCAACATTATTTAAAGTTACATTATTCAAGATATAGACAAGAACTAGCCATTCTTGCTATAATAGTTCGAAAGTAGGTAATGTAAAATGAACAATTTGAAAATTTCATTTAATTTACTCTATTGTAAGCGAAGATATTGGCATTAAAAATTTAAAGATTTGGCCAACGTGTGCAATAATTTCAACCACGGACCTGGTTGATCAGAGCTTGGACCGCCATATTTGAAGCGTCTTGGACCGCCATATTTGATTTATCACTTAAACGTTTTAATCTGTTTAATATCGGAGCAATGTGATGCCATCCAAAGTTGATTAAGGCCTGGATCAGTTAATTAATGTCTAATTAATACTTTAGAAAACATTTCATGCCCAAATAAAGACCTGCACTAGGCAGATTTAGCTCTTGAATAATGCATGTTTAACAGATGGACACAATCTAATTTATGATAAAGTTGGTATACAGAAGTATAATCTAGTTCTGTCAAGTACGTCGCAGAATATGCATATTAATTATAATTGCATGCTATATATTCAAATTCGGCTATTTAAGTAAAGGGAGATAATAATATGAATACACTACCATTGGTGTAAATTAACACTGTAAATATATATATGAATCTTAAACACTTTCGTTGGTATATGGTACACTCGAAAAAGTGTGTAAAACATACACGATTTGAGGATGAATATTCACCGATCTCAGGGTAATGATCTATACGATTTTAAGTGAAATTTTACACTTTTTATCGTGCTAATATTACATCCCAGCAAGCGAAATGTGAATACACTACGTTTGGTGTAAATTAACACAATAAATATAGTTAGCAATATATAATGTTACACCTTCCAACATGCTAAAATCATAAGCGTAATGTTTCACTACAAAAAGTGTACAAGAATACACCACGTTCAGTGTCATGCTACACTATTTACTGCTTTATTTGTTTTTAGTTACTCACCCCTCCTTGAGAAATAAATTACACCCAAAATTATGTTTTATTACACTTATTTTCAGTATACTTAACACCGACCAAGGGCGAACAGCTGATTCACTTTTGTACGTGTAAACTTACACAATTTATCGTGTATATTGTAACAAAAAATAGTGTAACTAAGGGTTTACACTTCATTGGAGTAAGTTTGCACTTCAATTCGTCTAAAGCCACTCTTTCTTAGTGTAAAGCACCAGATACACCAAATATGGATTCAGATTTTACTTGAAAAAGAGTAACGTTACACACTTTTTTTTACAGTGTGTTTTCTGTAGTTAATTTAATAAACAACACGTTACCAAGATATAGGTCGGTTAGAGTTGAACGGATCGTTAAAATAACTCAGTTTTGAGCAACCGACCCTTGAAATTCAGGGTAGCTTCTGTGTGGCTGACCAATTCGATAAAGGAAGAACCTGGTCCATTGCCCGGGGTGGGGTGGGGCAGTCAATGACTCATGCTCGTATCCTCTTCAGTAGACTCGCCCCTAGCAAGTTATATCAATAGACTCGCCCAAGCACGTTATATCAATAAACTCGCCCTAGCAAGTTATATCAGTAGACTCGCCCTAGCAAGTAACATCAATAGACTCGCCCTAGCAAGTAACATCAATAGACTCGCCCTAGCAGGTTATATCAATAGACTCGCCCAAGCACGTTATATCAATAAACTCGCCCTAGCAAGTTATATCAGTAAACTCGCTCTAGCAAGTTATATCAGTAGACTCGCCCTAGCAAGTTTGTTTAGGTCGGGAGATCGAGATAATGACGTTAAATGTAATCTATGCCTGTAACCCAGTACTTCATATACACATGTAGAAACGAATCGTGGTATTGTTATTTCTATGGGGCAAGGTGCAAATTCACAACGTGAGCTGTCATAGTGATATTTAAAGAGACGATTTAACGGCTGAAATAAACGTATATGTTTAAAGTGCAGGAGTCCCGGAGAAAAAAATACAAAAATAACCAATTCTAGACGACCACAAACACTATTAAAATATGTGACAGAGCAGAGAGTATGCGTCAATGCCTTCCCGTATCTAACGCGTGAGATCATAGCACTGCAGGTCACTACACCTGCATAGAGCTACATTAAAAATGGCAAAACTTGCGTTTAAGTAGACTGTTCAGTGTGTCTATGTCTAGTTTAAAAATATAGAAAGTAAGTGAATGACCCCCCCCCCTCTTTTCCTTAAGCTTCGTCCCCAAACGTCAACGGGGATTCACCTAATATTGCTGTGTTATACCTGTATGAACCCCCCTTTCTGTTTCGTTAGCCTATATATGTCTCATTCCCATATGTCAGCGAACATTCGGGGATACATCTAATAAGGTTACGTTGCTATAAAATAAAATAAAAAACAAGTACGAGAAATCCAAACCATAAGACATAATTCGAAGTCCTAATAAGATATTGGTCCCGAAATGACCTAGTTGTTTTGAGTTGACGTTAAACCCCATTTCTCTCTCTCTCTCCCCCTCTCTCTCTCTCCTAATAAGGTAACTCACCTTTTATAGTAATGTAACATGTAACCGTGTAACTGGTTTAAACTACCATACCCACTAACCTGTCATCGTCGCTATCTTGAGGGGTTTGTATTACCCAACGTTAATCAGTTGTAGGTTATCTATAAATGACACGTGACAGCGCGATAAGATCCATGTGATTCTGTTATCAGGCTTTTGTTAGGTTTCAAAGTATTACATGTATAATAATAGCAGAGAGCGAGAAAGAGAGGGGAAGGGGTCTAACGTCCACTCGACACAAACAAGGTAATTTCGAGTGGGAGCCACGGTGGCTAAGTGAGTATGGCCAAACATGAGGAAAACACGCAATTGTGTGCGCTTTCGGGCTCGGCCATCTTGGATTGGATACGACGCCTCTTCAACGAGATTAATTTTCCTCGAGGAGGGTTAAAGCTGTGTAAAACTATCGTAGTGATAACATAGATATCAGTTTCGTACATAAATGATTTATTTACATCAGGTATCTAAAACAGCCTCGGTTACATACATTCAACATGAATACAACAGCAATACATAAAACTGGAACTATTACTACTACGGGAACACATCTACAGGAACACATCTAACAATATAACATTTAATATTTTGCCCCTCTGCCAAGGCAGCGGCTGGACTCAAGTGAGCCCATACACTCGTCCAGGCCTTTCTTCTCCCCCCGGCTCCTCTTACTAACTGTCAGTGAACTCCCCAATTATATACCATCGGGATATGGATAACACACAGGGTCATATCAGCAATTATTTATTTTATCTCGTCAGGGCATGTGCATTACCATTTCAAGTCGTGTGGATCTTGTACACAGATCATGTATAGCTTGTAATGGACATGTTGAATTAATTGGATTTAATAAGATCGTGACTGGACAACAGTTTTATATGAGCTGAAAGTCAAAATCATCTATTGTCAAAACTAGAAGAGTTTAATAAGTTCTCTACACCTAAATCATAAATATGATACCACTGTGTTACAGTTGGTACCAGTGAGCGCTGGCGAATAAATTGGCGAAGAAACGGAGAGAGCTGGCTTACCCTGAATGAAAGTTGTTGACCATTTCGTAGAAAATGGGAGATTTACAATAGGGAAAATCCACGAACTTTGACTTCTTGATTCTCATTGAAAATCAAGCTAGGCAGGTGTATATTTTCTGTTTTATTCACCATATTTTACAATTTTACAATTTTGCTCCCAGAGAATAGATTCGATTTGATGGTCTCCCTACTGGGACACAGGAAGACCGCCACTAACATCACCACCATTTTCATCCAAACCCTAGTCAATAAAATCCCCCGGAGATGAATTCGATCTGACGACCCCCCCCCCATCTTTCCGATTCTGTGTGGTTTTCCCAAGGAATGACTCATAGGTTTAGGGTTTGTACACGAGGAGCGGTCCCTTTGCTGATAACACTATTTTGCTTGAATACACTATTTTGCCTATAACGTTTTTAGGACTTCGAATTCTGTCTTATGATTTGGATTGTTCGTACTTGGTTTTTATCTTATTTTAATTAAAATTAGTCATAATCGGGGTTGAAGTGAAATCCATATATTTGAAACTGAAATATGTGAAGAGTGTTACTTATAATGGAATAACGAAGTGCCTTCTTGATGCATTTTCTGAATTGGGAATAACAAATTTAGAATCAAAGTTAATTGGGTTTATGGACGATGGTGTCAGTGTGAACAAACGTGTTTCCAAACTGATAGGAATGAATGAATAAAATGGAGTTTAACGTCCTACTATAATGCACCTAACCTGGGCTAATGAAAGACCGGCATACGCCATACAGGGAATTTTTGCCCGGGCAGCGGCGCTACGGCCTACTCTTATATCGAATTCCAACTGCCAAGGGATCTTTTACTTGCACTCCGATTGGTTAATTATATTCGCTGTTTAAACCACCTTTTGGAAATACAACATTTTGAATTTCGCGATTTTCGGCGGTAACAGTTGGGGGTGACGTCGTGGTTCCCGCCCTACGAAAATTAGCATACCCACAAACCCGTTAGGCAAAATTTCAATGCTTCTCTCCGGAAGTGCGTACCCATTCCACATATCCGCACCACTATTAACCTTCATATTGCATTACCTGTTCTGTCTTACGTTAATGTGGGGTTTTTTTATTTTAAGAATGTGCTATTGATAAACTACAGAGTCGTATTGTGGATTCATTTCCAAAACAAGTAGCAGAGATTAAAGCCACAATCAGTTCTTGCCTGAAAGAAAGGTTTTCACCCAATCCTGTGTTTAAATCTCAACTGGCTGACTATCGCCATTGAAGAGGCGACCACTGACATAATTGGTCGCAATTTTTTGTTACGTCTTTTTTGTAAATCATTTTAGTGAAGCCTGTACCAAAACAGGCCCGGGACTGTACAGCGCAGTGGACGCTTACGACTGCCCCCCGGATTCATTCACTTGATTTGATAATTGTTTAGTTTTTGCAATGTCTATTCTCTGTCTTGTCCGCAGGTTTATCTTGTAGATTTTTGTTTGTTTGTTTTGCGTGTAGTGCAGTCCTCCTGCATTTAATATTAATATAATCAATGTTTTATGTTTTCTTTGAAAGGCATTTATGTTTTATGTTGGCCAAAGACAAAATGTGATCTGCAGAATAATTGTCTGAGAGAGCTTACATTTTTCATGGAACATTTTAAAGACGTTCTTCCAAATAAAGGTGTTGATATAGATCATATTGAATTGGAGTGGCTAACATTGAAACTCTTCTTCACAGAACACAAATTAAATAGTGAACAGTTTATTTCTACTGTTTTAAGCAGTTTCAGGGACAAATTTCCATATTGCTTTCCCAGTGTCAAAGGCTGTCGTGGAAAGACCCATCCTTTTGAGCCTTCTCTGCAATGGGAATACAAATTATGGGGATTTCTAATGCGAATACGGTGTATTTTGGAATAGTCAATTGGTACAACTTCTTATTTTTATTTAAATTCTCTGTATGAAATTAAAATTTCCGTCCTTTTAACTACACCAAGCACAATACTTAGGGAACCCTTTTTTTCTTGAAAATCATCGATTTTTTTATTTAAGGCGATGACCACGTGGTCATTTATTCAGTTTCTCCATCAGATATGTCTCAAGAATAACTGTCAGAAAGCCTAAAAATATAAACAGATTGCGCCATACAGCCTCAATCTCAAATGATGGAAAATATTTTTTTTTTTGCTCGACAACATTAAATTTTCTAAAACCAAGAGAGAGAGAAAGAGAGAAACAGCAATGGGGTTTAACTAGGTCATTTTAGGAATAACACAGTTGGCCCTGAAAGTGCACTGTGGTTTGCCTACGCGGTTCATCCTTGTCAATTATGATGGGCGGGCAAATTTAAACTTTTTATTTCTAGTTTACATTTATATCATTAATAGAAACATCGGAACAGTTCCTGTGGATTTTTTAAAGAATTGAAAAAGAACATTTTGTTCAACATAACGCAATCCCGGTTACGCGTATCGGGGGATTGGGGTTTGTCCGGGTGGCACTTTATTTGAGGTCTGCAATTCTAGTTTTTGTATAGTAATTTTTTATTTAAAATTATGTTTCGTGTATCTGTGTTGTCGGGGTGGTTGACAGTAAACTCATCGGCCGTCGTTGTAGCGCTTTAAAAATGAAATTTATAATAATAATAAAAAGGGAGGGAACAAATATTACCCCGAGTCTACCTGGTCTGGACAAAAATGGCAAACGAGGCATTGTGTGAATTATATTTTTTTATTTTTGAATATAACATTCAACTAAATTTGTCAATAAATACGGGTCTCTGTTTCTGCTTAAACACCTGGGGCCGGTTGCTTAAAGCTCCGCTATCTTTTAACGATCCGTTAACTTTAATGGAGAGAAAGATTGTTGCTGGAAATATAGGCCCCAAACATTCTGTTGTGCAAATTTTTCCTACAGATTTATGCTATAAAGTATTCTGTCGTGTTTTCTGTAGTAAATTTACCAAGATATGTCCATTACCAAGATATGTCCGCTAGAGTTTAACGGATCGTTAAAATAACTTAGTTTTGAGCAACCGACCCCTGGTGCTACAGGATGGTAAAATGTAACGTTTTAACCCCCGGCCGTTTTTGGTTAAAAATGTCTAATGAATAGTTTATATAATATTTCAGACCTAAAGAAAGACCTTCAATAGACAGATTGAGCTTTTTTATAATGTATGCTTCACTCCAACCAGTGTATTTAAAATATACGTAAGTCAAGGCAGAGCGGGAGAGTTGAATTTGAACAAACCTTCTTTGGGAGTTATTCAGATAACACACATAGTAATCACAAAACACATAATATGGAACACAATTAATACTTTAAGTAAAGCGACGTTTCGTTAAGAATTTCTTTGAGGATCACCTCGGTGGCATCAAGCAAATTATACTGATTTAAAAAAAAACACACAAGAACATGAGATTTATATACAAACAGCCTATTAATCAACAGAGGAAATAACTTAAATAGTGAGTGCAGGAGGACCGCACCACACGCAAAACAAAAATCTACAAGATAAACCTGCGGACAAGAAAGAAAATAGACATTGCAAAAAATAAACAATTATATTTTATTAGTAAGATATCGATGAAAAGAGTTGACAATTCTTATCCGGGTCCTTTAAAATAGTTCCAAAAGGGCGGAATTTGTCATACATCCGAGTCTAGATGAAGGGTACCGGAATTTGTCGAGATTTGCCGAGTTGGTGATCTGTGTATATAAATCATTAAAGGGGGACAACTGGGTAATACCTAAAGTAAGATTTCAATGAATATGATAATATATAGTTGAATTATAAAAAAAATGAAAAGGGAATGTAATACCAATTTCTGTCAATTTACTTCATTCTGGACGCACATGTGTCCCCTTAATAAACACAGTCGCGATTATCCAATTTTTAATTAAATTATTAACTTATGTTACAATTTTCTAATTAACAATATATCAAATAACTGTCATAGACAGCATTATCGTAACGAACCGTACAGTAATTTTTTAAAAACACAATAAAAATGAATATTTTCAGTAAAGTTTTCCATTGTCGACACCAGACATAAAGTATTGGAATTAAATTGAACTGGGCATAAAGTATGGGGACATTTTGGGATTAAATTGAACCGGGTTTAAAAGACAAGTATCGTGTTTCAGAACAACATACACAATCATCTGCATGGAGATTAGAAAAAATAAAATAGGCCTACCTAATTTTTTAATTATTTGGAAACGATAATAATAACAATGGAGAAAATAGAAGTAGTTCCCTAGTTCTAACATAAAGTCACGGTAATATCAATATGTAACAGTAAAAATATACAAAGTAAACGTAGTGCATTGTTCAAGGGGGTGGCTCCAATTAAATGAGAAAATATTAAATAAATTTGACATTTATTTTAATAACTTGTTTCTACTACAGCTTATGACATTCAAATATAGATAATTATGTTCCTTGGTGTTTTAGCTTTAGTAGGATATATAACAATCTATATTTTATCAAGCATTTTTTTTATGCTTTTCCTCAACGGCATGGGACGGCCATCCTAGATTATGGGAAATGGGCGTGGTCCAGGTTCTGAAATGCAAATTTTTAAAAAAAACTTGTGTGATAACGATAAAGTCCTGAGAATTTCAGAGCATTAGCTTTAATAGTTAACAGTGCAATTTAAAAAACAAACATTTTCTCGTTTAATTGCCCCCCCCCCTTAATTTACAGGGCCGGCGGAAGCAAATAAACATTGGTCAGGCCATTTAGTATCAATAACAGAACTTTAGAAGTCGACGAACACCCGACAAAGGGGGGGGGGATTTTTAAAATATAAGACACCAAGATGCCGTTTTATAAGTTAAAAATACTTTTCAAAACTCTAACAAATATATATTTATATTTCACATTTACATGTCAAACTTTCATTCTTTAAAGTAAATTCATGTAACGTCATAATTATAACGAGAGTAAAACATATATGGAATTATGAAACGGGACCAAATACTCCTGTGCGATGATCGTGATTTTTTATAAACCGATCAACTGCTTTCTCCAAATCGAAACTATCCAATTTCACTGTGTGCACGTTAAGCAGCATCACGTTATTTAGACGTAGTTGCGTCATTGTAGAGCGCAGATAAGTTTTTAGTCGTCGCAATGCAGAAAACGATCGTTCACTGGAGGCATTAGTTGCGGGCATAACCATTATCAACTCTAACAAGACAGCGACTTCAGAATAGTAGGCCTACTGGCGGCTTGCAGTTTCGAGTCCTGCAACGTAACTAACCACCATGCGTACATTGACTGGCCTTAAATTCCGAAAGTGGATGGCTAATGTCTGCAGCTGAATTTCTAGCCGATCTTTGTGTAGATCCGTTCCGTAGAATGAACAGATTTAGTTGATAAGTGTGTCGCATTCAACCCCATTGCATGAAAGCACGATCACGTCTTCGAGTCGACGATATATTTTGAATCCCTCTTGGTCAAAACGCCGTTTGATAGAGCTGACAAGCATATCTATAGAATTAAGATACTCCTGTCGATGTTGTTCTTTTGGGGATGCATGATATTCAGGTGGAGCATTACCAACTTGAAATCACCGGGGTGCCCTTTTTGCCCGGGGAAGTACTGGGTGAGCTACGACATCTTCACCCAGACCAGTCTTGGCTAATAACACCTTTTCATAGAAAAGATCAAAGTCTCTGTCACAACGGATACTTTCTAATGTATCCACGGTTTTCGTTGCTATCTGTTGACCGGCTGCAGCAGACAAAGATTGTGCTTGTAGAGTTTTACTGAGGTTGTCTGCGTGTTTTAACAAGAGAACTCCAACGAATGTCCAATGAATGTGATGAAATGGATTTAATGATGTAATGGAATTTACGATGTTTGTTTAAACATATATACCACCGTGTCATGTATCCGCCAATAAAAAATTATATTTTAAAATTTTGCCGTATGTTTTTTTTTCAATAACAAAAATGTGTGCTTAAAAAAAATTCATGATCGGAAAATTATTGGTCCGGCCATGGCCGGACTGGCCGGAGCGGCTCCGCCGTCCCTGAATTTAATATCTAGCTATAGTAGACCCATATAAGGTAAAAGTAACAATATGCAGAGTAAACATATAGTTATGGTAGACAAAGTAACTCTAGTTCATTTCTTTAACTTAATACATAATTATACCCATATACGGTAACTGTAAAAATATACAAAGTAAACGTAGTTCATTTCTTTAACTTAATACATAATTATACCCATATACGGTAACTGTAAAAATAAACAAAGTAAACGTAGTTCATTGTTTTAACTTAATATATAATTATACCCTTATAAGGTAACAGTAAAAATATACAAGGTAAACGTAGTTCATTATATAGCAATGGTAGACCCATATAAAATAATTGTAACAATATGTAGAGTGAACATATAGTTATGGTAGACCCATATAGAGTAATAGTAACAATATGCAGAGTAAACATAGTTCCTTAATATCTAGCTATGGTAGACCCATATAAGGTAATAGTAACAATATACGAGTAAACATAGTTCCCTAATGTATAGTTATGGTAGACCCATGTACAATGTAAGGTAATTGTAACAATGTTCAAAGTAAGCGTAGTAAATTGTTAAATTTAATATACAATAAGACCTTATAAGGTAATAGTAACAATATTTACAATACAAGTATTTCATTATTTAATATATATCATTAAGGCAGCCCCTTAAAGGGTAACAATAACAATGTACAAAGTAAAAGTAGTACATAGTTTTAACCCAATATTCATCATGGTGGCCCTTTATAAGGTAACAGTAAAAATGTACAAATTAAAAGTAAAAGTTGTACATAGTTTAAACCCAATAGTCATCATGATGGCTTATTAGATAACTTTAAAGGGACAATAACACTCTTGTTTTAACTGAATAATATGTCCCGACCATTATTCTGCTCAACAAATTCTACTATTTTACACTATTCCAATTAACTGGCGATACAAATTTCATCTTAACATACCTAATTTAACAAATTGGAAAAATTCAACTGTATGATTTGAAAAGCCTTACGTAAAGCTTTTCAAATGTGACTTGGATTTAAACATATTTTCGAACCCACTCTGAACAAGCAACATAGGATGTAATGGATAATTTACACAACAGGTAGGACACTTAAACCATCTAACAAGGATATATTTTTTATTTTTTGGAGCTATCAAGCTAGCAAGAGTGTTTTTGTCCCTTTAACAATCTATGGAATAATGTAATACCATATCGACAATGCATGTATTACACAATTTGAGCAATTGTAAATGAAAGTCGTGGTTATATTCCATGAAGTGGGTTCTACAAGCAAGTCGAAACTGCGTTTGAACATCCCAATCGACTTGCATGCAAATACTAGTGAAAGAAGTTTACGAAATTTACGAAATGTTTTTTCCCGTGCTTGACATAACTTAGCTTCCATGTTGATATTTTTCTAAGCCAAAAGTTTGCTGGATTTTAATTTTGCAAGAGAGTACGTGTTGTGATAATTAGTTGATAATTATTTTATTTAACGGGAGTCGATTTAAAACACATAGGTAAGTTTATAATAACCAAGGTTAACTAGTATGTTTATAATCGAAGAAATCCGTTTATTATTTACCAAGGCGTAAAAAGTAACTTTAAAGCTGATGAAAATAAACTGGCTAATGGTTTAATTTAGTTATTTACCACCATTTTCAAATAATATACAACGGTGTATCGCGTGAGCAGGGCTCGTCTTAAATAAGTGCACGTGTCAGACTTTATGTCTGCTCTGCTTGAACGGGAACGGGAACGGGAACAGGAACAGGCACGTCCATCGCATTGTCCCCTTCACCAGCCGCCTCCGGTACAGCATTTTCGGGCAATGATCTCTTCAAAAACTCAACAGTGTCGGTCAGATCAAATTGGCTTGCTATACCAATATATTCTCGTCGGAATTTGATAAGAAACCTGGCGCCATGGTCGGCAAGTTTCTTGATTTTCTCTATTGGATCTATTTGCGATCTGCAGCAGCAGTGGAGAGGCGTATACCGAAACATATCTTCACCGTCCACATCCTCCCCTAACTCAATCAGATGCTCCACCACCTCAGTCGTGTTATAATCACAAGCAGCATGTAACAAGGTGTAGTTATCTATGGTACTACATTTGAGCGAGGCCCCCATGGAGATCAGAAAATCGATTTTTTCAATGGGTTGCTTATTTGATTTGCACGTGTAGTATAAAGGAGATTTACCATAAGAATCGAGCCCATTCACGTCCAGCCTATCCTGCTCTGTTAAATATTGTACAGCCTCTAATGTGCTGAATTCACAAGCAGTGTGCAGTAACGTTTTATTAAATATCGGTTCATGGTCGATGATGGCACCATGGGCTTCGAGAAGGTTTATTTTCGGAACTGGGTCGCTACCAGACTTACAGCTATAGAACATTGGTGAAGCACCATCAGTATCTATGCATCTGACGTCAGAACCATTCCTTATCAGAAAGGTCATAGCTTCAATATCACAGTATTCGCTTGCAAAATGTAATAAGGTTTTATCAAAACGGGTTCTCGCATGGATATCGGCGTTATCCATTAGTTGCGTTCGTAACTCTGTCATCGCATCAATGACCGATTCATCTAATTCGTCTTTCGTGGGGATACAACAAATAAGACTCAATAAACTTTTAGGTGCCGATCGACATATTTCAACCAACGTTTCAGCCCCCGAGTAACCCTTACACACAATCAATTTGACTTTTTCTAGTGGACAATATTTGGATAGACAAGCCTTATCAAATGGTGTGTGTCCATCATTATCAAGCTGGAGTATCCCACTGGCCTGTTTCTCCAAAACAGATTTGAACTCCTGTACATCAGTTGCGTGTAAGGCAGCGTGGTGCAGCGGGAACTCGTCTTTATTAGTGGCCGTGGTTTCAACAAACGGTAACCCTGAAACACAAAATATTTGAATATGCGATGAGAGAGAGAAATAGAGAGAGGGAGAGAGAAATGGGGTTTAACCTCCACTCGACGCAAACTAGGTCATTTTGGGACTAACGTATGGTTTTCAATTTTTATATGAATAATTCGCTTGCGCGTAGGGATCTTTAGCAGTGGGAGGAAACCGGAGTGCCCGGAGGAAACCTACGAGGTTGAGAAAGCGCCCCTATCTCCATGTCATATACGCTGACACTTGGGCTCGAAACCACAGTCGCAAGCCAGATGTGACCGGCCAGCTAGAGTTCGAAGCGCGGCACTCTAGACCCCTAGGCCACCCCCCCCCCCGAATATGCGATGAGTTTTCTATTGAATAGTGATGATTAATAGAAGAAGATGTCAAGATTCCAAATGGATCTGGTACAGCAGGTGATGCATGAATGAATGAAATGGGGTTTAACGTCCTAATATTATGCACCTAACCTGGGCTAATGGAAGAAGGGCATACGCCATACAGTGTGCTATGAGGGGAATTTTTGCCCAGGCAGCGGTGCTACGGCCTACTCTTATATCGAATTCCAACTGCCAAGGGATCTTTAACGTGCACTTCAATGTGTACACGGGACCTCCTTCTGCATCACTGGCAAGGGGGAACTCACGCAGGGAAATCGAGATGAACTTTCTAGGCAAATTCAGGGATCGAACAACCGACCTTCAGGTTAGCGAGCCAGCGCCTTATCCACTTAGCCACCGTGATGAAGCACCTGGTAATTTATGACTACAGCAGTTTATACTCTCGATATACAAAAATATTATCACAACCGTAAAGCTGCACTACTTTGTTTCGCGGTAAACATTTTCATCAGTAAAAGGTGTCATCGTTACCTACCCTTTTCTAGTTTTCTTTTTAATATCTTTGTTTTATTTTCTAATTCTGAAATCTGTTTTCTCAATCTAGAGTTATCCTCCTCTAAGTCTGCAAACTTTCGCTTTAGTTTTTTAATTTTTTCCGAATCTTGATCCTCCTCTTCTCCATGTGAGTCAATATCCATATCTTCGCCATCACCTGTGTGAATGAATGAATGAATGAATGAAATGGGGTTTAACGTCCTACTGTTATGCACTTAACCTGAGCTAATTGAAGACGGGCATACGCCATACAGTGTGCTATGAGGGCAATTTGCCCGGGCAGCGGCGCTACGGCCTACTCTTATATCGAATTCCAACTGCCAGGGGATCTTTTACGTGCACTCCAATGTTTACACAGGACCTATGACCTGTGTTAGTAAAATCACAATAAAAACGGAATCATAAATGTCGGTAGTTCTGTTTTAGTTCCAAACAAATGTTCTACCAAAAAATAAATTAAATTGCTATATTTTAAATTGTGTAACCGTTGCTCTTCTTTATTTTCCTGGGTGTGTTGGAGTTGGGGGTAGGGGCAGTACCCGGAGTAAACAAACCTATGACAATGATGAGTCACATCTGTTTAAACCGATATCGCAACCACGACCACAAGGCAGAGGTGACCGGCTAGCTAGGTCGGCCATCCCCACTTTCCTCGATCATGACTATAACTTTAGTTATTAGTTATTATATACATACCAGGGGGGGTGGATGGCCTAGTGGTCTAGAGTGCCGCGCTTCGACCTCTAGCTGGCCGGCCACCTCTTGCTTGCGGCTGTGGTTTCGAGCCCTGGTGTGAGCGTATGAGGCATGGAGATAGGGGCGCCTTCTCAACTGCGTGGGTTTCCTCCGGGCACTCCGGTTTCCTCCCACTGCTAAAGACCCCTACGCGCAAGCGAATTATTGAAATAAAATTAAACCATGCCATATGTTAGTCCCGAAATGACCTAGTTGTGTTGAGTGGACGTTAAACCCCATTTATCTCTATATATACATACCACCTGTAATTTTCTTAAATGAAAACCCTTTCGTTGATACTTTGTTATCACCAATATACCCAGATTTGACCTTCTCTTCTAGAATTTCACGAAGTTCGCTTTCACTCTTTGAACCCAGTGATATCAGATGGTAGGTGACCTGCACACAACCACTCCTGTTAAAAGATAATAATAATAATATAATAATCTCGTCATTTTACAAGGGTAGTCTGAGGCTTGTTTTCAATTTGGTCCTTGGCACAGATCGTGTGAATGATTTCGATCAATACTGCAGGAAGAAACCGAAGAACTCGGGGGAAACCTGCCTGATCGGACGGGAGACCGAATATCCCTCTCTCTTGCAACGATAAAGTTCTTGCCCTGATCTGGGATTGAACCCTCGTTGCATTGTTGAGAAGCCGCCTCACTATCGCCAGGCTATCCGACCAGCTAATATTAATGAGAGAAATAATATGGAAGACTTATCTAATATGCTCAACGAGATTAAAACAAACAGGGGCCGAGTTCACAAAGCATTCTCCGACTTAAGTTGAGAATTTGCTCAACTTTCAATTACTGTTTATGAGAACTATCTTTGATGCAGACACTCAAAACAAACTTTGCGCTTAGTTTCTTATTGTTGTATTTGATACATTAAAACAACAAATTTTTTTTACAAAGGGCTTTATTTTAGTTAGAATAAGGTGAACAAATTTGCGTAAATTCTCAGCTTGAGTCTGAGAATGCTTTGTGAACTCGGGGCCAGCTAGTTAGTCGGGTCACAACCCCTAGATCCGTGACCATTTCTCGGGGAACAAGCAAGGGTTGAAGATGGATTTCTGTTAAAGGGGATATGGATATTTGTAGTTTGCTGTACCTCAGAAATCTACGGGCCGAAAATCAAAGATTGTTTGCTAAATAATCCATGTAAACATAACATTTTATAGCAAAATCCAAAATGGCAATAGCAATATACACGTGTGATATATCTAGGCGTTTTGGGGCGAGCACACGAATATGCCAAACTGAACTAAAATGAACGGTGAAAGCATACACAATAAAGGATTTTCACGACCACACCAATAAACTGTTCCATGAATCTTACCTTTCGTATATTGCAGCTTTCATTATATATTATAATGCACTATATAATAATGTATTCCACAATGTGACTCGTGAAACTCAGAAAACATGCGTCCAAATTCTGAGTAATCCCAGAAAACGTGCGTCCAAATTCTGAGTAATCTCAGAAAACATGCGTCCAAATTCTAAGTAATCTCAGAAAACATGCGTCCAAATTCTGAGTAATCTCAGAAAACATGCGTCCAAATTCTGAGTAATCTCAGAAAACGTGCGTCCAAATTCTAAGTAATCTCAGAAAACATGCGTCCAAATTCTGAGTAATCTCAGAAAACATGCGTCCAAATTCTGAGTATTTTCAGCCATCTATCGGAATTGCGCACTCAGATTGATGAGAAACAATGTTATTTTGGGAGTTATTGACTGGCAACTACCTTTTTATGTCTGTTCAGATCGAACATATTCTGTTATTGATGAGTTCAATAAATACTCGATCGAACATCACGAAATAGTGTCAATTGATAATATGGTACCGGCGTAGCTGCTCACTGTGGATAACGTCACAAGTCGGTTCAGGTCAAGCGACATACCGAATACCAAACCGTGGATAACGTCACAAGTCGGTTCAGGTCAAGCGACATACCGAATACCAAACTGTGGATAACGTCCCAAGTCGGTTCAGGTCAAGCGACACACCGAATACCAAACTGTGGATAACGTCACAAGTCGGTTCAGGTCAAGCGACATAACGAATACCAAACTGTGGATAACGTCACAAGTCGGTACAGGTCAAGCGACATAACGAATAATGAACTGTGGATAACGTCACAAGTCGGTTCAGGTCAAGCGACATAACGAATACCAAACTGTGGATAACGTCCCAAGTCGGTTCAGGTCAAGCGACATACCGAATACCAAACTGTGGATAACGTCACAAGTCGGTTCAGGTCAAGCGACATAACGAATAATGAACTGTGGATAACGTCACAAGTCGGTTCAGGTCAAGCGACATAACGAATACCAAACTGTGGATAACGTCACAAGTCGGTTCAGGTCAAGCGACATAACGAATAATGAACTGTGGATAACGTCACAAGTCGGTTCAGGTCAAGCGACATAACGAATACCAAACTGTGGATAACGTCACAAGTCGGTTCAGGTCAAGCGACATACCGAATACCAAACTGTGGATAACGTCCCAAGTCGGTCCAGGTCAAGCGACATACCGAATACCAAACTGTGGATAACGTCCCATGTCGGTTCAGGTCAAGCGACATAACGAATACCAAACTGTTGATAACGTCCCAAGTCGGTTCAGGTCAAGCGACATAACGAATACCAAACTGTTGATAACGTCCCAAGTCGGTTCAGGTCAAGCGACGTAACGAATACCAAACTGTGGATAACGTCCCAAGTCGGTTCAGGTCAAGCGACATAACGAATACCAAACTGTGGATAACGTCACAAGTCGGTTCAGGTCAAGCGACATACCGAATACCAAACTGTGGATAACGTCACAAGTCGGTTCAGGTCAAGCGACATACCGAATACCAAACTGTGGATAACGTCACAAGTCGGTTCAGGTCAAGCGACATACCGAATACCAAACTGTGGATAACGTCACAAGTCGGTTCAGGTCAAGCGACATACCGAATAACGAACTGTGGATGGAACTTCACCCTGTTCACTCGATTGTTATCCTGTCATACAGTTCAAGCAATGAATGAATGAAATGGGGTTTAACGTCCTACTGTTATGCACTTAACCTGAGCTAATTGAAGACGGGCATACGCCATACAGTGTGCTATGAGGGATATTTTGCCCGGGCAGCGGCGCTACGGCCTACTCTTATATCGAATTCCAACTGCCAAGGGGTCGGTCTTTTACCTGCACTCCAATGTGTACACGGGACCTCGGTTTTTTTTCGTCCC
Source organism: Patella pellucida (assembly GCA_917208275.1). Taxonomy (NCBI): domain Eukaryota; kingdom Metazoa; phylum Mollusca; class Gastropoda; family Patellidae; genus Patella; species Patella pellucida. The sequence goes on along the minus strand of OU795039.1, from coordinate 734,465 downwards.
ATCCGAACGACTAGACAGCTGTCCTTGTCAGACCCTCCTTCTGCATCACTGACAAGGGGAAATCACGTCGGAAAATCGAGATGAACTTTCTCGGCCAATGCAGGGATCGAACACTCGACCTGAGTACTAGTACTTACTCCAATGTAATAACGACCACCAATTCTATTCCAGGGTCCAGTTGTTTTATATCTGTTTCGATCATGTCGATAAACTCTTTACGTTTGGGATTTTTCTCGTCGACCATTTCCAAATACTTGTGATCAGGATATTTGATAACGCCCTCAAATATTTCTAATAAATAAAAACATAGGTTGCCAGGCAACGAAACATACGCCCACAGCAGCTAAATCGTCCGGGCAGTCAATCTTACTTTTTTCGGTAATGAAACATATAATACACTAAAATCTGATTAAAAGTAACAACTCATTATGTAATTATCAGAAAATCATTGGAATTTGTTTGGCTTTGATAAAGTTCTCCTCCATGCTGTTCAAGTTATCTAAATTCATTGAAACTCAATAGGCTTCTTCGTCTCATGACCTTAAACACTGTGTATAAATTTAAAGTCAATCGGAATTAACTTTGGCCTCTAGAGCGTCCACAAGCAATTGTGGACGCCGGACCGACGGACGGACGGACCGCCGGACGGACGGACGGGGGCGACGGCAACATACGACCACATTTCAATGTGGGCGTATAAAAAAGAACAATCATAGAGAGAGACAGAGAGAGAGAGATGGGATTTAACGTCCACTCGACACAAACTAGGTCATTTTGGGACTAACGTATAGTTTTCAATTTTAATTTCAATAATTCGCTTGCGCGTAGGGGTCTTTAGCAGTGGGAGGAAACCGGAGTGCCTGGAGGACACCCACGAGGTTGAGAAGACGTCTCCTATCTCCATGTCACATACGCTCACACCAGGGCTCGAAACTACAGCCGCATGTCAGTGGCGGCCGGCCAGTAAGAGGTCGAAGCGCGGCACTCTAGACCACTAGGCCACCCCAATCCCCTTAGTTACAAAACAAAATCCTACTTACCACACCGCGGTTCTAGTTCTTCTATGACTTGTCTGTACCCCGTCAGCTCTAAACACTTCAGGAAAATCTGGTATGCATATTGACCGCATCTTATTAACATAAACAGCATTTCTTCCGCACATACTCCTCTACCCTGGCTCTTATGTATAGTTCTAAGTTCGTCGGCTTCGTCTTCAGTGATGAGTAGTTTTGAAAACATAGTGGGAATTAAATGTTTCGGATCTAATTGCTCGATGAGAAACGGCATTTTCCTAATCATCTTCAAGCGGTCTTTCTCTTCCATCCTGCCTTTTCGATAGGTTAGCGGTATAACAACTGTAATATACATGATCCGAAAAAAATGAATTTCAACATACTGAACATACTGGGAGGGATTTGGTGCAACGGTTGGAGAGTAGGATTTGTGACCTAACGGTTGCAGGTTCGAGACCCGAATTGTTCGCCAAGTTCTGGTGTCTTTGAATAAGACACTTCATCCCTGCATTCCAGTCTACCCAGCTGTAAATGGGTACCGGTAGGATGGTGTAATTACACAAAAAACTGTTGCGCTCCTTGAAACTTCAAGTCGTAGCTGCAAATGTTGGAGCTCTTTCTAAGAGTTGTAAAGGGAGGTAATCAGGCTTACTTGTATCCTAGAGACCGGGATAGTAAATTGTTGCGCTATGAGCACGCTTTGTGGATTTGGCGCTATATAAATGGACATATTATTATTATTAGTATTTATTCTTTGGGGCGCAGCTGTTCTGAACACTACACAACTTCACGTTTTCAGAAACGTAATGGGCAATGCCAACTGTCACAGTTTGCTTATAGAACCAGGGCGGAAAAATGGTTCTCGTCCAGAAGTAGGACGTAAACCAAAAACAATGGAGAAACATCTTAAATTTTATTATTACTGTGACACCTAAAATGCGAGGAAATTGACTTCAAATTTCAGAACTTTCTCGGGTGCCCGAGGGAAGAACACCCTCTACCCCTTTCGCGCCCCTACCCCTTAGACTTGACGAACGATTGAACAAACCTAATCAACCATTATCAGAAAAAACCCATACCGAATTAGTTTCTCGTGTTTTCCAATTATTATGACAAAACTTGAGCCTTTAGAACACTAGGCTTAGTTTAAGAGATTTTAGAAGTATCGGCTTTTATTTTAAAATTACAGTTTTCTTTAATTTACTGAACTTAATCTCTTAGAACTATGACTTGCCCATCTACAAGTTCTAGCAATATCTTATTTTATTTTCATTAATTCAGTTTACTGTACTTCTTTAAATAGTATGACTTGCTCATTTACATCTGAAATGGGGTAACTAGCCTTCTAGTCTGAGGTATTACTATCGAACCTTAGTAAGAGAGATTGACCAGACACACCCATTTCGGGTAAACGCTAGAGATAATAGATAATAGATTAAATAGCGTAGTGAGAGAGAGAGGGAGAAATGGGGTTTAACGTCCACTCCACACAAACTAGGTCATTTTGGGACTAACGTATGATTTTCAATTTTTATTTCAATAATTCGCTTGCGCGTAGGGGTCTTTAGCAGTGGGAGGATACCGGAGTGCCCGGAGGAAACCGACGAGGTTGAGGAGGCGCCACTATCTCCATGTCACATACGCTCACACCAGGGCTCGAAACCACAGCCGCAAGCCAGAGGTGACCGGCCAGCTACAGATCGAAGCGCGGCACTCTAGACCACTAGGCAATCCCAACTCCCCCAATAGCGTAATACACAACTCACCCGGTTTCTTATCAGTGTCTTCACCCCCAGACCTTGCTACTGTTAAATTATCTTCTTCTGGACTTTTCTTTTCTTTTTCTAGTTTTTCAACCTTCTCTTTAAGTTCTCTATTTTCGTCTGCCAACCTTTTGTATCCGGTTTGTAAAAGTTCCACGTTAGGAACTTCGTTTGCCGACCTGTTGTATCCACTTTGTAAAAGTTCCACGTCGGGACCTTGTTCTTTTGGTTGATCTTGTTGAGATGGCTGCATTGGTAATATAGTCACTGGTGCTTCAGAACACAGAAGTCCAGCTTTTTGGTTCGATTCAGCTTTTTGTGGTCGCTCTGTTTCAATGTCGTCTGCATCATTTGCCTTTGCAGCTCCACATTCAACCATTTTGATGACACACTTTTCTTTTTTCTGGTTTTCCTTGTTTTCGCGTATGGGCGTGCTATGTGCTAACACTTCGGGGCTTTTTGAGCAGGTGCAAGGTACTGATGCTGTGTCCAGCTGGTTCCTACAGCTTTCACATAGCATTGAGTCGGATGGTTTAGGTTTGCCCATATTAAATTCATGGATATCAACCTCAATTGGTGTCTCTACCCCTGTCGTAGATTGAACTTCCGGCATAAATGAATCTACAGACAGCATTTACATGCCGCAGTCAACCTAGAAAAATACATTTTAAAGATAGGTTTCAAGCAAAGTATTTATCGGCTGGTTATTTCCAATAAAAGTATGGCAAATTTGGTATTTATGAAAAGTATAGACTCCCAATTTTACTAGAAAAATACTAGATTACGCGAAAATCGCCCATTTGAAAGGGAATTGAAGCAATTTTTTGATAGATTGGTTACTTTAAATATGTGTTTAGTCCAAATATATCGTCAAATCACAAAGTATGTACCCGGAAATGCATCTTTAATATAATAAATGTCGTTAAAAGGTGCGATTAAACGTCCACTCGAAACAAACTGTGTCATCCAAGCCTCCCTCCTGGAAACTATTGATATGTATATCTACATACAGCCCTGCCATTAATCATCAAACAATTCACTTCTTGGCAGCTGTATAGTCGTTCGGGTGGGACGAAAAACCGACGTCCCGCGTATACATTGGCGTGTACGTAACAAATCCCGCGTAAAAAATCCTTTGGCAGTTGGAAATTCATATGAGAGTAGGTCACAGAGACGCTGCCCGGGCAAACGTTCACTCATGTCACACTGTGTGACGTATGCCCGTCTTCATTGGCCTAGTTTAGGAGCAGATCGATATTTTAAAGTGGCCGGAATAGGCTTCCATACTATCACACTAGAGTACAAGACGAATCATCAATGGGGAATTCCCCATATTCTTTTGTCTCTTTCTGGTCTACTAGGTCAATCTAAACTCCTTCGTTTTCTCTCATAAATATCCTCCGTTGATCAAAAACAAGTAGGAGTAGTGGAATTGACATTTAGTCGATATTTTAAAATGGCCGGAAAAGGCTTCCATACTATCACACGAATAATTAATGGGGAATTCCCCATATTCTTTTGTCTCTTTCTGGTCTACTAGGTCAATCTAAACTCCTTCGTTTTCTCTCATAAATATCCTCCGTTGATCAAAAACAAGTAGGAGTAGTGGAATTGATGTTTAATTAACCACAAACAATGCCACAGATAGATTTATAATACAGACTATATATCTGTTGTAACATGTTTTACGTCAGTCATGTGTGTACTGAGTTAATGGCCTTCACTGTGCGAGTAGACTACTATACTACATTGAATAGCCTATATAGGTTAGAGATATATACCACATCGTCTTACGATATACGCTATCAATATAAAACAACAGTAACTTATATTTTACTTACCAGGAACATAAACAGTAGAGAAGATACGTCTACAAATGGTGGAGATGTCCTTTATAATGACGTAATGAAATATTTCCTCCCTGTGAATAGCTCTAGTTTCGGTTTAATACCGGACCCGGATATACCTATTGTTTATCTATACTGCACGCGCAGCTTGTATACGTATCACAGTGAGCTAAATAGATTTGAACGGAGACAGTACAACTGAGTTACTTAAATCATATACATGTACCGCTTTAGCGCATGGTGACAGGACATTGACGTTAAACCCCAGGTCCTCTCTCTGTCTTGGGGTTGGGATGGCCTAGTGGTCTAGAGTGCCGCGCTTCGACCTCTAGCTGGCCAGCCACCTCTGACTTGCGGCTGTGGTTTTGAGCCCTGGTTTGAGCCTATGTGGCATGGAGATAGGGGCGCCTTCTCAACCTCGTGGATTTTCTCCGTGCACTCCGGTTTCCTCCCACTGCTAAAGCAGGCGAATTATTGAAATAAAAATTGAAAACCATACGTGAGGCCCTAAATAACCTAGTTTGTGTCGAGTTGACGTTACCCCATTTCTCCAGAAATTGGCCACACGAGACGAGCATACTATCTTCTTATTCTGTACAGGAGATAAATAGTGGTCTATTTAAATAAAATGGCACACAAACTAGGTTATTTTGGGACTAAAACGTGGTTCAATTTTATTTCAATAATTCGCTTGTGTGTAGGGAGGGTTTTGGATCACGGTGGCTAAGTGGGTAAGACGCTGGCTAGAAAGATTTCTTGGTGTGATTTCACCTTGCCAGTGATGCAGGACGAAGGGCCCGACAAGGACAGCTGCCTAGTCATTCGTATGCAGCGAAACAAATGAGGTCCCATGTACAGTTAGAATTGGATAAACGAGTAGGCCGTATCTCCGCTGCCCGGGCAAATTTTTCCCCATAGCTCAGGCTATGAGCAGAACAGTAGGACGTTAAATCCCTTTTCATTTTATTTCGTATCTATTTAAATAAATTGTCTAATATATAGCCTATATTATATCCTGTCTAAAGTATAAAATACATGTATGTATCATGTATAAGCGTTATACAGCTTACATATCTTGTCTGAGGTATATATTATGTTATTGTCGTGTGTATATCGCTATGACAGCCTTGTGTTAATATGGGCATATCGCTGTGTTATTGTATCCGGTGAAGAATTGGGTCACTCACTGTGTAACACTTCACTACATCTATACACATTTATACGGTATATTAAATATATATATATACATATACAACATATCGAGAGTTTAGAGCACACTTGTGATAAGTCAAAATGCCTGATTTTGAGTAAATTGTAATTTAAACTTTTGATTCACTACCAAAACTTCATTTATCAATATATTTTATCGATATTTTCAGACATTTTGAAATGAGCGATGATATTGATTTATATACCAGTAGAAAGTGAATTACAAGCTCTTCATTTTGATAGAATAACATTTTTTTGTAATTTTTGACTTATAACAATTATGTTCTAAACCTTCGATATACTCAGTGACTATACATGGGAGACAACCTGAGAGGTGTGTGTGAGGGGGGGGGGGGGATAAAGGGGTCCAGAGGTTTGTCGCGTTGTGGGTTTTTTTATGACAGATTTGGGTATAGGTAAATTTTTAAAACAACTATTGTGTTACTTAAAGGACAATAACATTCTTGCTGGCTTGACAGGTCCAGAAAAAAAAATTAGCCTTATTCTAGCTACTAGATGTTTATGTGTCCTACCTGTTGTGTAAATTATCCATTACAACCTATCTTACTTGTCCAGAGGGTTCGAAAATATGTTTAAATCCAAGTTGCATTTGAAAGCGCTTACGTAAGGCTTTTCAAACCATGTTACGGCATGTAGTTGAATTTTTCCAATTTTTAAAATTAGGTGTGTTAAGATGAAATTTGTATCATTTATTTATTAAAATATTGTCGAATAGTACAAATTGTTGACCAGAATGAAGTTTGGGACATATTATTCAATTACAACAAGTGTGGTATTGGGGCTTTAATCGTTAAGAAGAAGAAAACAGGTGATTTTTCTGAAAGTGTGTAAGATTATAATCGGATTCTGTCAGTCCATTTATTGTGGAAAAATTGTTGAATCAAAAAAAGGCCACCTGTCAAACCTGGCTTGTTCTGTTTCGTACCCCCTTTGCGGTCAAGAGTAATTGGGCCTGGGCAGGTAACCGAAGGCAACCCCGACCTGTAATTGGTATGTCATATGGTGTGTAAAATCTCAATGTATTAGCGACGACCCCCCCCCCCGCCTTGCCTGCTCCCCTTGGGGGGGGGGGCATAATGTAATGAGACTATCGATCAACTAGTATCTTTAGAATATAATTCATTTCTTTATTTAACAACGTGGTCGCGATAAAATAAACCCCACCTGTAATCTATTTGGATGACAGGGATTTGTGCCAAAGAACACTAATATAAAATATTATAAGAGTATATGCTTATTCTGAAACGCAAATTAATTGTTTACGAAATATTATTATATTTCATATTATTGATTTTAAGTTCATACCTAAAAATATAGAAAGTATTATGCTGGTTATTTTAATACGCTAACTAAACTTTAGATAAATAAACATGTTGGTCAGATACATTTTTCTTTGTTGGTCAGATATATACCCTATTTATTGTAGAGAGATTGAGAGAGAGAGAAATGGGGTTTAACGTCCACTCAACACAACTAGGTCCTTTCGGGACTAACATATGGTTTAATTTTATTTCAATAATTCGCTTGCGCGTAGGGGTCTTTAGAAGTGGGAGGAAACCGGAGTGCCTGGAGGAAACCCACGAGGTTGAGAAGGCGCCCCTATCTCCATCAGGGCTCGAAACCATAGCCGATAGCCAGAGGTGGACGGCCAGCTAGAGGTTGAAGCACGGCACTCTAGACCACTAGGCAATCCCAAACCCCCCTATTTATTGTAACAATCCCCGTCGATATGCAGGTTTGGGATGCATGACAATTCCATATTTAAAATTAAGTTATCAGACTTTTACGTAAACACCAGACCAAGGAAAAGGCACACTTATGAATTAGGAAGTGAGGGCTAGAATAGTAATACGCGCATTAGATATTTAAGAGAGAGAGAGAGAGAGAGAGAGAGAGAGAGAGAGAGAGAGGTTTAACGTCCACTCGACAAACTAGGTCATATCGGGACTAACATTGGACTAATTTTATTTCAATAATTAGCTTGCGCGTAGGAATCTTTAGCAGTAGGAGGAAACAGGAGGACCCGGAGAAAACCCACGAGGCTCGACAGGCGACCCTAGTACCATACTTCTTGCCACGTACTACCGGGGATTCGAAACCACGCCAGTTGACTCAATGTAGGCTCTAGGATACAGCGCTCTCACGCTAACAGATATTTAAAGGGTCAATCCCGATAATGTTTTTGAGAATAAAACTGCTTAATTTCGTGTTAAAACCCTTTAAGATCCCCTACCTTAAGGCCGAGCAACTTACTCAATGTATGTGATATGTTTTCAAACAACTTAAACCCACCAGTTTTCATCTTGAAATCGAGTCCGGTGTCCCAAACTGTCTTATGCGGTGATTTGATAAAACCAGACTTTTATTTTATAAAAATAATATGTCGGTGAAATTTACCTTTTGTTATCAAATACAGACCATGGACTATTCACCGTGTAGACCTATAAAGGAACGGGAATCGATTATCGGATCACCCAAAGAAAGAATTGACCCGACATCGTAAAAGGGTTACGTGTCCGGATAAGCTGTTTTAACGTTCACGACCAAACGGCTCAATATTTTGAACTGAAATTTTGAGTCAGGGTATATACATCCTTCTTCTATATTTTGGCGTTTAAATTTCAAACGTGCTCGGACTTTTATTTTTGAGGCTCTGTTCTATTCGGGACTGTCCCTTTAAGAAGATCAGACTCGCATTGGATTTTTTAAATGACCATTTCACGATGTATTGATTTACAGAGTTTAGTCATGCTGGTTAGACTTTTACAGGACTGTGTTGGAGAGAAAGACGTGTTAATTTTAAATATTGTTAAGTGGGTAAATAAGCAGCGAAGTCGCATGAAATTAACCATATGTGTCGTACTTTTGGTTTTGAACCCTCTGACTGTGTACCGTTGATTACAGATTAAACAAATGTGTTGTTATTGATGTGTTCCTATTTGAATATTGTTCACAATAAGAAGGGAAATAAATAAGATAATGTTTATAGGATCATTTTGTTATACGAAAAACTAAGTGATGCGTTTTCTATGGCGCTCAGTTTAGAAAAATATGAAGTATTGAAACATCGACGAAACTCGGAAATTTACACGGCCCCAAGTTCACAAAGCATTCTCAGACTAAAGTTGAGAATTTACTCAACTTTCAATTACTGTTTATGAAAAATATCTTTGATCCAGAAACATAAAACTTTGCACATATTATCTTATTGCTATATTTAATATATTAAAACAACATTTTTTTATAAAGGGCTTTATTTTAGGTAAAATAAGGCGAACAATTTTGAGTAAATCCTCAAATTAAGTCTGCGAATGCTCTGTGAACTTGTGGCCAGTTTAACTTCAGCGTCTGAAAGCAAATGTAAGGAAAATAATCCAGTTTAAAACCCCCAGCTCGCGACCTGTCTTCGAGAAGGCTTTGTATTTTAAACTGCTTTATCCTAGCCGTCGTCTGAACACGTTGGTTTAAAAATAAAGCGTCTGAACGGGCTATAAATTTAAAAAAACAATGTTAATGATGTTGTCGATACAACTGTCAACTAGAAACGAATCCTGTATACATGGGAGATAACCTAGAGACGCTTTATAGATTCAGACCACTATTAATTTCCCCATTGACTTCAACGTTAATTCTGATCTCCGACTTTTCTCAAAATTTTCGTTAGGCTGAATGATTTTCATAACAGACAGAGAAATAAATTTGTATGAGAGTTTTAAGATACACAACCTTGAAGTAGCATACTAAAAACATGTAACTATTCGCCAAAACATGTAACTATTCGACATCTGCCTAGTCGTTCGGATGGGACGAAAAACCGTGGTCTCGTGTACACATTGGAGTGCACGTAAAAGATCCCTTGGCAGTTGGAATTCGATGTAAGAATAGGCCGTAGCGCCGCTGCCCGGGCAAAATTTACCTCATAACACACTGTATGGCGTATGCCCGTCTTCAATTAGCCCAGGTTAGGTGCATAATAGTAGGACGTTAAACTCCATTTCATTCATTTCATTCATTTCATTCATTTCATTCATTTCATTCATTTCATTCATTTCATTCATTTCATTCATTTCATTCATTTCATTCATTTCATTCATTCCATTCATTCCATTCATTTCATTCATTCATTCATTCATTCATTCCATTCATTCATTTCATTCATTTCATTCATTTCATTCATTTCATTCATTTCATTCATTTCATTCATTTCATTCATTTCATTCATTTCATTCATTTCATTCATTTCATTCATTTCATTTCATTCATTTCATTTCATTCATTTCATTTCTTTCATTTCATTTCATTCATTTCATTCATTTCATTCATTTCATTCATTTCATTCATTTCATTCATTTCATTCATTTCATTCATTTCATTCATTTCATTCATTATTTCATTCATTTCATTCATTTCATTCATTTCATTCATTTCATTCATTTCATTCATTTCATTCATTTCATTCATTTGTTTTGCAAATTGTATGTAATAATAGAAACATCCATAGGTTAAATAATCATGATATACCCCTCTCTCTCTCTTCTCCTTACCGATATTATTATTATTATTAATATACGCATCCACCATTTAAACTATTGATTGTTTTATCAATACGGCTTATTGACGTCCTGGTGTCAGCGTATGTGGTTTCCTCACACTACTAAAGACCCCTACGCGCAAACGAATTATTGAAATAAAATTAAACCATATATTAGTCCCGAAATGACCTAGTTGTGTTGAGTGGACGTTAAACCCCACCTCTCTCTCTCTTTCTCTCTCTCTCTCTCTCTCTCTCTCTCTCCCTCTCTCTCTCTCTTATCTGCGCAGACTAATCGTTAGCTGGTTTTAAGGTGATCAATCTTATTAATACGTCATTAATCAGCGGCGTGCCTTCATCAAGCGACGAATAAAACTGATGGGTTATGGAGGAGATAATAATGACCTAATTATCGGTGTTCTATCGATACTGATCGGTTTTACTGATCAGCTTACAACGAATGATGTCTCCTGTTTGGTGTGGAGGAGGGGGGGGGCTAATAGATGAGACGAGAGGAGTTTTAATTTTACTTGACTTATTACATCGTTAACAGATACAATAAAATAAATGACCCGGAAATAATTTGTTACATAGAAAACTACCAACACGTGAACACGAAACATAATGTGAAGGAAATTGAAATTGAAAATAAATCGATGGTGGAGAGGTAGTTAGTCAAAACAGAGAACAGCCCCATAGTATTATCATTATATTCATGAAGCGATGACCCGAGAAATTCTTCTCTACCCAGGCGCGGGCAATGCGTCAAGTCTCTGGGGATTACACCAAACCACTAATGTATGCGGCACTCTGATGATTACTATTATTTACAATGTATGCCCCCCCCCCCTCTCTAAAAAATCCTGGATCCGGGCCTGCTACCCATTGCTTGATTGGCTTCTGATACTTGAACTTTTGAGTTCTCGTTCAATCAAATCTATCACTTGAGTACATCATAATAACAGTCATTCGTTTAATCTGGCGTCTTCCCTTAAACTTTGGACAGAGAATTAAGGTATTAAAACGGCGAAAGTCTGTTCGCCTCCATGCAGTATTGTTTATCTTGTGTCAATGTTGATAGCCTCGTTTGTCACGCAATTAGTTTTACTGCAATATTCTGCTATGCACTGGTTAATTGGGCATAATAAAATCGTGAGTCATGACGTAACGTTATGTACACATAATGTGCTTTGAGTATGAGGGACATTTTGTATGGCAGCGGCGCTACGGCCTAATCTTATATCGAATTCCAACTGCGAAGGGATCTTTAACGTGCACGTCAATGTTTACACGGTACCCCTGTTTTTTCATCCCACCTGAATGACTAAACAGATGTCCTGGTCAGACCCTCCATCCTGCATCAATGACGAGTGGAAACCACGCCGGAACATCTGGATGAACTTTATCGGCCAATGCAGGGATCGAACACCCGACCTCACGGCTAGCGAGCCAGCGTCTTACCCACTTAGTCTTTAGAATATAGACCCATTGTTAAGGATTAGACAGAATCAGTAAAACTTATACAAGTCACAATTCTATGTAATACAATTACTTCTATAACTGAGCGACGTTTCGACTGGGCTTCTGTAGTCATTATCATCATACAATTTCTGCTTATAACTGAGCGACGTTTCGATTAGGCTTCTGTAGTCATTATCAAGCATAAAATTACTTCTATAACTGAGCGACGTTTCAACTAGGCTTCTCTAGTCATTATCAACCAATGGTACAATTTGAAAATATGACAAGGCAACACGTGGTTTCCTCATGCTGTGATGTGATGAGTAGAGTTCGTACAAGACAAATTACTCTGTGGAACCTGGATTTAAAGATGGCAATTAAATACTGCCGGTTGTCCGTAGAACCAATTAACGACCGGGCAACTCCAATTAACGACTGGGCGACTCCAATTAGGGAAGGTCAGAATTTATGATGATGTAGAATCATACGACGCGTGCTGGTAAAATCACCCCCCCCCCCTTCATTGTCGACATAATCAACACATACTGTAAGGTAAATTAGCTTTAAATTGTTGTAATTGTACTGTTTGTTCGTCATCCCCAGAGACGGTTCCAGGGGGGGGGGGCTAGGTGCCCGGGCCCCCTAAATCCCTAAAAAAAACAATATACAAAATAGATATGCGCCACAAATAACCACTGACAACCCGATATTTTCACAAATTTTCTCAGGGGATTTCCTGGATCCGCCTCTGCTCACCCCAGCCCATCCGACCACCGCCCTCGTTGCCCCGAAATTAATCCTGAACAACATAAAAAAATCAATTCACTTTTCTGTTTCATTAAACATTGTAAATTTGATAGTCGCATGTTGACGATGATGATAATAATATCCCATCACAGCTGGACCGAGAGACACAAATACACGTCACGTCAGGGGATGACTATTTATTTTCCATTCACAGTTAAAGGTGCATTATGTAAAAGTTGGATAAAGAGCTGGCAGTTCTCGCAATAATAGTTTGAAAATAGATAGTGAAATGGGAATATGTTGAAAGCGTCAGTTATTTTACTTCACTCTGTGTTTCTAAATCTAATAGTTTCACAAGACCGGACTACAAAGGCCTGTAAAAGTTGGATAAAGAGTTGGCAAATGGGATTGTGAAATGGGAATATGTTGAAAGCGTCAGTTAAATTGCTGCTCTCTGTGCTTCTTATAGTTTCTCAAGACCGGACTACAAAGGCCTGTTTTTCGAAATCTTAACTAAACATAAAATCCTAATTTTAGTAGATACTTCAATTTTGATTGGCTAAGCAATAAAATCAATTTAGTATAATCCAATTCAGTTACTAATATTGGATTTTATCTTAGTTAAAACTTCGTGAAACAGACCCCTGGTTTGTAGGAATCCTCAAAAAATATTTTTCACCCAAGTAAATCTGAGACTCGTCGTACTTTCAAAACAGAGAGAGAGAGAGAGAGAGAGAGAGAGAGATAGAGATAAATGGGGTTTAACGTCCACTCAACACAACTAGGTCATTTCGGGACTGACATATCGTTTAATTTTATTTCAATAATTCGCTTGCGCGTAGGGGTCTTCAGCAATGGGAGGAAACCGCAGTGCCCGGAGGAAACCCACGAGGTTGAGAAGGCGCCCCTTTCTCCACGCTCACAACAGGGTCGAAACCACAGCCGCAAGCCAGAGGTGACCGGACAGCTAGAGGTCGAAGCGCGGCACTCTAGACCACTAGGCCATCCCAACCCACCCCCCGTTTCAAAACAAAAGTCCTTTTAGAATTTGCGTCATATTTCGCTTTAATTATTCTTCTTGCAACCATTACAATGTACTTTATTGGGGAGACGCAATGGCTCAGTGAGTGAGACAAGAGTCGATGGTTCACTCTTGTCAGTGGTATAGGACGGAGGGCCTAACAATAGTCTTTCGGATGGGACGACAAGTCAATGTCCCGTGTATGATTGGCGTAAACGTTAAAGTACCCTTGCCAGTTTGAATTTAATTTAAGATTAGAAAATAAATGAAATGAAATGGGGTTTAACATCCTACTCTTCTGCACCTAACCTGGGTTAATTGAAGACGGGCATACACCATACAGTGTGCTATGAGAAAAATTTGTGGCCGAGCAGCGGCGCTACGGCCTACTCTTATATCGAATTCCAGCTGTCAAGGGATCTTTTACGTGCACTCCAATGTTACACGGTACCTCGGTTTTTCGTACCATCCGAACGACTATGCAGCTGACCTTGTCAAGCCCCTAGCTCTGCATCACTGACAAGGTGAAACGACACCACAAAATCGAGATGAACTTTCTCGGCCAATGCAGGGGTCGAACAACCGACCTCCAGACTAGCGATTCAGCGCCTTACCCACTTAGCCACGTGATCCCCATATAAGATTAGACGGTAGTGTCGCTATCCGGGAAAAGGGCCTCATAGCACACCGTATGGTGCAGAACAGTAGGACGTTAAACCCCATTTCATTTCGTTTACACCACGCCCACTTTTCGAATTCTCGTCATATTCCACTTTAATAATTCTCCTATTAAGCATCACTGTATGTTTTATTGAACAAATTTGGGGTCATTTAGTTGGAATCTGCATCTTAAAAACTGATTTACTCAATTTGACAGTTACTGATGGAAACCATTTAATGTAAAATCGTTCCGTTCACAATATAATTGGCTTTCTATTTATCTCAGTGAGTCTTCATTTAAAAACTACAAAATCAATTCAGATGGTTCTCCTTTAGTTGGCTTCATCTTGACTCTTCCTTCACCGAGAAACACATGTTCACGACAGCAGAATTTTAATGACAACCCACTTAAATTCGTGATGTTACATATTGAGTATTCGGTGTGGAAGTTATTTCGGGATATTGTCAGCCCACGTAAATTTTTTTACTTCGATCGGGATATCATGGCGGATAGCTGAAGGGTAACCGGATTCGTTAGGGAGAAAGAGAAAGGGGTTTAACTGTTAAAATGCTCAATAGTCTTGGCTAATGAAGACGGGCATACGTTATACATTATGCTACGCTTCTGTCGAATTCTAACTGCCAGGGGATCTGTTACGTGTATGTCAATGTGTACACGGGACCTCCATTTTTTGTCCCATCCAAACGAATAGACAGTTGTGCTTGTCAGGCCCTCTGTCTTGCATCACTGACAAGGGGAAACCAGGCCGGAAAATCGGGACGAACATTCTCGGCCAATGCAGGGATCGAAAACCGGACCTCAAGGCCAGCGAGCCAGCGTCTTACCCACTTCGCCACGTGATCCCGTTCGAGATCGAGAGAGAGAGAGAGAGAAAGAGAGAGAGAAGGGGAGAGAGAGGGAGAGAGAGAGAGAGAGAGAGAGACGTGAGTCAATAAACTCCGAGAAGACCCCCACTTATTTTTAGTTATATGATTGAACACTTGAAATACTACTCTGAATAACACGCAATGGAGAACAGAACAATTTATTTTCTATCGTACACTTTAAGACACTTCAAGATCAATCTTGATATTTATAAAAAAAAAACGAAAAGAAAAAACTAGATACAGGAAATTGGACGATTTACAAGAGAGAGAAAAAAATGCTTCACTGCAAATAATTGCACATCATTAGATACCACTTAAAATTCTAGAGGGATGATCAAACTGTCAATCTTGGGGAGAATTTAAACAATGTATAGAATAGAATCGACTTTAGATTCCTCGCTTGTTCCTTTACTGACATTACCAATGTACCACCCATAGACAAATATAAAACATTATGTAATCACTTTAAAGATGGGTTCCCAGCAAAGTATTTATCGGCTGGTTATTTCCGATAAAAGTATGGCAAATTTGGTATTTATGAACAGTATAGACACCCAATCTTACTAGAAAAATACTAGATTACGCGAAAATCGCCCATGGGGCAAGGACTGGGCAATATTGTCAGGGAATCACTAAATATCAACCCGACAGGATTTTCTGGCTTATTGTCTGCTAGCTTAAGCCAGGGAGCAGTTCTTCTTTCTTGATCAAATGGTTAGGCGGTTTTGGGAACACTGTGGGTTGTCAGGGTACAAAATACTCTGAAATTAAAAGGTGTAAAAAGAAGTTGACAGAAATAATTAAGAATTTATTTAGGCCTAAATACATTTTGAAATATGGACCCTCCCACAATGAAGTTAATTTGACAGATATTGCGTCTAGCAACAGCTTACTTACAGCTATAGGTATCCCCGGCGTAAACAGAGTTTTGAAAGGGAATTGAAGCAAATTTTTAATAGATTGGTTACTTTATATATGGGTTTAGTCCAAATATATCGTCAAATCACACAGTTTGTACCCGGGAATGCATCTTTAACACCCACATGCCAGAAGAACAGTGACGAAGGGCATTACTCGGTGTTTCGGGTTTATTTGAATGTTTTCTTGATTTTTATCCCAAATCAAATAGGTTAAGCTGAGTTTTTATCCCATCAATAATTAGCTTGCGCGAAGGGGTCATTGGCAGTAGGAGGGAACCGGAGGACCCGGAGAAAATCCACGAGGCTGGACAGGCGACCTTACTCCTTGTCACGTACAACCGGGGATTCGATACCACGCCAGTTGACTCAATGAAATAGGTTAAGCTGAATTAAATGGATGTATACCTAATAGAGAGCTGTTAGTTGGTCTTCATTAAGTAAAGTGTAGATATCAATAAACAAGGGGGCCAATAAATGATGAATCCAGAATCCTGAGGGACAGAATAAACTAGAAGCATCAATAACTAGGTTTAATGTCGGATCTTTATCATAGTAATTATTATGACATGTTTTATCGTCCATGTCAAATGTTTATAATTACTTATTAAGATCTGGAATAAATTACCATACCAGATCCATTACCGTCCTATCTTTAAATGTACTTGTCTAAAACAATATCATCTCGCCATATAACATGTCGACCATGGAAGTCATATAGGAGTCAGACCACCATTAATACCACGTCAGTCATATAATGGATCGACAATGGAAGTCATATAGTAATGCAGGAGGACCACACTACACGCAAAACAAAAATATACAAGATAAACATACGGACAAGACATGAACAAGACATTGCTATTAATACCGCTATTAATACCACATCAGTCATATAGGAGTCAGACCGCTATTAATACCACATCAGTCATATAGGAGTCAGACCGCTATTAATACCACATCAGTCATATAGGAGTCAGACCGCTATTAATACCACATCAGTCATATAGGAGTCAGACCGCTATTAATACCACATCAGTCATATAGGAGTCAGACCGCTATTAATACCACATCAGTCAAACCACAAATAATGCCACATGCCTGTTACATATTACCACGTCAGTCATATAGCAGCCAAACCACCATTATAATTTAGTTGTTCCTCTACTTTACTTTACTTTACTCCACTTTTCAATATATATTTATGTTTGTACATTGATGGAGAGGGGGTCTATAGGCTTCTGCCTGTTCTCCAATCCCGTTTCTTTGAATAAATATTGTTTAGAAAAAAAACACCATTAATACCACATCAGTCATATGAACCATACCGCCGTTAATACCACATCCGTATATTGGAGTCAGTCTGCCATTAAGACCGCGTCAGTCATATAATGTCGACAATGGAAGTCATGTAGGAGTCAGAACACTATTAATACCACGTCAATCAAACCAACATTAATACCACACCGGTCTTATATGGTAATACCATATAACATGGCGCCATAATATGTAATACCACATCAGTCATATAGGAGTCAGACCGCTATTAATACCACATCAGTCATATAGGAGTCAGACCGCTATTAATACCACACCGGTCCTATATGATAATACTATATAACATGGCGGTCATATGTAAGTTATATGATAATACAATATAACATGGCGGCCATATGTAAGTTATATGATAAAACCATATAACATGGCGGCCATATGTTAGTTATATGATTATACTATATAACATGGCGGTCATATGTAAGTTATATGATAATACAATATAACATGGCGGCCATATGTCAGTTATATGATAATACCATATAACATGGCGGCCATATGTAAGGTATATGATAATACCATATAATGTGACTGCCATATATAAGTTATATGATTATACTATATAACATGGCGGCCATATGTAAGTCATATGATAATACCATATAATGTGACTGCCATATATAAGTTATATGATTATACTATATAACATGGCGGCCATATGTAAGTTATATGATAATACCATATAACATGGCGGCCTTATGTAAGTTACATGATAATACCATATAACATGGCGGCCATATGTCAGTTATATGATTATACTATATAACATGGCGGCCATATGTAAGTTACATGATAATACCATATAACATGGCGGCCATATGTCAGTTATATGATTATACTATATAACATGGCGGCCATATGTAAGTTATATGATTATACTATATAATATGGCGGCCACATGTAAGGTATATTATAATACCATATAACATGGCGGCCATATGTAAGGTATATGATTATACTTTATAACATGGCGGCCATATATAAGTTATATTATAATACCATATAACATGGCGGCCATATGTAAATTATATGATAATACTATATAACATGGCGGCCTTATGTAAGTTACATGATAATACCATATAACATGGCGGCCATATGTAAGTCATATGATAATACCATATAACATGGCGGCCATATATAAGTTATATTATAATACAATATAACATGGCGACCATATGTAAGTTATATGATAATACCATATAACATGGCGGCCATATATAAGTTATATGATAATACCATATAACATGGCGGCCATATGTAAGTTACATGATAAATCAATATAACATGGCGGCCATATGTAAGTTATATGATAATACCATATAACATGGCGGCCATATGTAAGTTACATGATAATACCATATAACATGGCGGCCATATATAAGTTATATTATAATACAATATAACATGGCGGCCATATGTAAGTCATATGATTATACCATATAAAATGGCGGCCATATGTAAGGTATATAATTATACTATATAACATGGCGGCCATATGTTAGTTATATGATAATACCATATAACATGGCGGCCATATATAAGTTATATGATAATACCATATAACATGGCGGCCATATGTTAGTTACATGATAAATCAATATAACATGGCGGCCATATGTAAGTTATATGATTATACTATATAACATGGCGGCCATATGTCAGTTATATGATAATACAATATAACATGGCGGCCATATGTAAGTTATATGATAATACCATATAACATGGCGGCCATATGTCAGTTATATGATTATACTATATAACATGGCGGCCATATGTCAGTTATATGATAATACTATATAACATGGCGGCCATATGTAAGGTATATGATTATACCATATAACATGGCGGCCTTATGTAAGTTATATGATAAAACCATATAACATGGCGGCCATATGTTAGTTATATGATAATACCATATAACATGGCGGCCATATGTAAGTTATATGATAAAACCATATAACATGGCGGCCATATGTAAGTTATGTGATAATACCATATAACATGGCGGCCATATATAAGCTATATAAACAATACCATATAACATGGCGGCCATATGTAAGTTATATAACAAAATATCAGCTATCCATATGGGTCATATCAATAATTCCCATCTAAACCAACGGCCATATATGTAGTCATATATTAGTGAGGTTCCGCAATCAGTACGAACTACGAACTACGAACCTCGTTTTTGACAGGTTCCGCAACCAGTACGAACTACGAACAAAGCTTCTTGTGTACTTGTGTGGGACTTGGTGAATGACCTGACACCGATGGGCCGACACTGCAAGGAATAACACTATTTAGTTTGGTTTAATAAATTGTAGTCCCCAAGAAGTCCATTGAGATGATTAAACCTAGTGGCCGACTATCAAACCTGAACAATTGTCTAAAATAACATCAATATACTCAAATATCAACCATATACTCAAATGTAACAGTTCAGGCTTTCTATTATACCGTAAAAATACGAATTTCATCCACAAATCAGTGAGGAAATCACGATTTCGTACCTCGTTTTTTAACCCCGAACTTTTTCAGAATTCTTCGTAGAAAATTGATGAACCGAATGCCGCTTATGTCAATGAGAACATATGAAGTGATGACGTCGGCACAATAAAATTTCGTAGTTCGTAGTTGGTACTGGTTGTGGAACCTCTCTTATGTAACAGGCATTGCCCGAGTAGAACGAGGCTGTTTGATATCAAATAAAATACCTGTATTTAAGCTTATCAAGGGATGCAAACAGATGTTAAATAATTTCTAGCATGCAACCATGAAAGCCACAGAAATGTTAAGCGTACATGTGTGTAAGTCATTATAAGGTTTGACATAGACATTTCTGCGATCGTAGCAGGGGCTGGCAGGGGGTTGTGATGGCCTAGTGGTCTAGAGTACCGCGCTTCGACCTCTAGCTGACCGGCCACACCACCTCTGGCTTGCGGCTGTGGTTTCGAACCTGGTGTGTGCGTATGTTGCATGGAGATAGGGGCGCCTTCTCTACCTCGTGGGTTTCCTCCGGGCACTCCGGTTTCCTCCCACTGCTAAAGACCCCTACGCGCAAGCGAATTATTGAAATAAAAATTAAAAAGCATACGTTAGTGCCAAAATGAACTAGCTTGTGTCGAGTGGACGTTAAACCTCATTGTTTTCTCTCTCCTCTCTCTCTCTCTCACAGGAAGGATATTATTGTTTTGGTCTTACTATCAATTATGACATGGAAATAATTTCTCGAGCAATAAGAGATGATTTTTATTAAGAATGAAAGAGTTGTAACCAGCGTGTCTTCTAATCTAAGTTTATGGCTATTTTACTCTCCTTGTATTCATCAAAACCTCGACGAATCATGGTTATAAACAGGGTCGACATGAAGAAATAATGATAGGCCGTGGTCAGTAATTATAGCTGACGGCTACTCATACAGTTCCCAGCCACGTCGTCCCTCTAACTAGTATTAATAATTTGGTTAGAGAGAAGATAAAAGTAAATTAATAACCCTTGTTGTTTCTAGCCTCTAGTTATTCTTTCTTTATCTTCATCAACTTTTGTTTTCTCCATGAAAAACAAAAACAGTCACATTTATTTAATTATTTATTATTATTATTACATATATTTATATAGCGCTCCTTCATGATAAACATGTTCAGATGCGTTTTACAATAAAAATAACATAACACAATGGATAAAATCACAATATCAATATAGAATATAAGAATATAGATACGGTTCTAAAAATATACCATTGGCCGAGAAAGTTCATCTCGATTTTCCGGCGTGATTTCCCCTTGTCCGTGATGCAGAAGGAGGGCCTGACAAGGACAGCTGTCTAGTCGTTCGGATGGGGCGAAAAACCGAGGTCCCGTGTACACATTGGAGTGCACGTGAAAGATCCCTAGTCAGTTGGAATTCGATATAAGAGTAGGCCGTAGCGCCTCTTCCCGGGCAAAATTTCCCTCATAGCACACTGTATGGCGTATGCCCGTCTTCAATTAGCTCAGGTTAGGTGAATAATAGTAGGACGTTAAACCCTATTTTATTCATTCATTCTTAAAATATGTAGTTAGTGTACAAAAAGAAATCAACATATAACTAAAAACAGTAATCTTTAAAGTTGTAAATCGAGTTATAACGTGTAAAATTGACAATATTTGAATAGTCAATCTTATTAAAATACAGATCTATATTTCGTTTCGTTTTGTTTTATACTTTCATAGCCTCTAGTTATTCTACCTACTATCTCCATCACTTTTGTTTTATCCATGGAAAACAAAAACTGGGCCCTGTTTCTCAAAATCTTAATTAAAGATAAAATCCAAATATTAGTAGATACTTATCTAATCAAATTACTAAAATCTATCTTATATTATATAATCAAATTACTAAAATCTATCTAATATTATCTAATCAAATTACTAAAATTACTAAAATTTGGATTTTATCTCAGTTAAAATGTTGTAAAAAAAAACCCTGATTTATATTTCATTTCTTTTTTTTATATAGTTTCGATGGCCCATGCTACATGAAGATCTGACCAGTTGTACTCGAAGGTCGCGTCCGAGATCATACGAGCATTTTTTTACTCTATGACGTCAGATATTTAATACTCAATCAGCGTTGACGTTTCTCGTGGCTTACCCACAGTTCTCACTGTAACATACCGTTTTTATGGCTAATCCCCCACTTCAACCAGACCGCCGGTAATATAACAACTCTTCCAGATCCTAGTATTGTGAAGACAATTAAAACGAAATTTTAATTTTGAACTTTAAAAATCGAAACGAAATAGGATCTGTGTTTTAAACAGATTGATAAATGATAATAATAATAATCTCCACTTAGAAAATACATGGTTTGGGCTATATAATTTTCCCATGAAGCATATCAAAACTTTGGAGTTTTTATTTTTTATTGTATTACAACAATCTTCAAAGGGACTACCCGATTTGAACATGGTCTCAAAAATAGTCTGAATACGTATGGAATTAAGCGCGAAAAGGTAGAGGAATGGTGTATTTACCCTGTCCCAAAATTCCAACACAAAATATTGAGTTGTTTGGACGTGAACGTCGAAAATGCGTATCCGGATGTTGGGTCAATTGTTTGGTTGAGTGACCTGATAATCAATTTCTGTTTCCTTGGGGTCTATAACGTGAATGATCAATATGCTGTACATGATACAGGATGACAAATTGCATCTTCCAGACGAAGACTGACGGGTTTAACTATTGAGTTAGTTGCGCGGCCCTTAGACAGAGGATTTTAAAAGGTTATACACAAAATTAAGCAGTTTTATTGTCCAAAATATTATCGAAAAGAATATGTTTTAAAACAGGGTGTCATTAAATAGACCCAAAAAATGTTTTTTTTAAAACTCATAATCAATGTCCATTAACTTAAACATAAATTACTCAAGAGCTAAATTTGTCCATTGCAGATCTTTCTTTAGGCCTGAAATGTTATCTAATAATAATAATAATAATAATGTCCTAAAATCCAGCCGAAGCTGCTCTTTGGTAACATTATGGTCAATTAAAAGAAAAACACTAGTTAAAAGTTCACGATCAACAATTAAAAGAAAATGTTTCTAAAAAGATGGGTTTTAAGATTCTGTTTAAAACTGTCAATTGATGCACACTGCTTGAGTTCTATGGGGAAATCTTTAGAGTTCCACAATTCTGCTGCCGCAAAAGCAAAGGAGCGTCTACCGAAAGAAGAGTTTGCAGTTACTGATTTAATAAGGTATTTAGTTTCGGAGCGAAGATTTCTGGTAGGGTGGTAGGGTTGAATTAATTCTTTAATATAGAGAGGAGAGTCATCACATGACAAAGCACAAAAGGTCAGCATGAGAATTTTAAAATCGATCCTTGTCTTAATTGGTAGCCAGTGGAGTTCTTTCAAAACGGGGGTAATATTGGTGTATAATTTAGTTCTTGTAACGATTCTTGCAGCTTTGTTTTGTATCTTCTGTAGTCTATTAATTTGATATGCTGGTAAGTTGTAAAGTAGCGAATTGCAGTAGTCGAGGCGTGAGGTCACTAAAGAGTTAATTAACAGTTTTGTAGAGTCAACGTCGAGGAAATTGCGGATCCGACCAATTTTGTAAAGTTGAAAGTTGGAAGCTTTACAGATTGAAGAGATATGAGCATTCATGTTCATATTCTTATCAAAAATTACACCTAGATTTCGAACACTATTAATCGGGTTAACAACACAACTACCGATTGAGATATTACTACCAGATATTTTGGATAAATGATGCTTAGAACCGATTTGCACGAACTCTGTTTTATCATCATTTAGTTTTAAGAAGTTCTTTTTCATCCAGCACTTAATAGCATCAATGCACGATTCAAGTTTAGACACTTGAAGATATTCATTTTCAGGTTTAATTGAGATGTAGAGTTGCGTATCATCCGCATAGATATGATAACTTAGATCAAATGACTTCAAAATACGCCCTAGGGGAGTTGTATAAGCGGTAAAGAGCAATGGTCCGAGCACCGATCCTTGAGGAACGCCGAATTTAAGTTCTACAGATGAAGACTTGACATTATTGATGACAACGGATTGATGACGGGATGTTAGATATGACCGGAACCAATTCAGAACATTACCCTCAAGTCCGAAAATATCATGAAGCCGTTTTAATAATAGGGATTGGTCGATTGTGTCGAAGGCGGCACTTAAATCAAGAAGAACCAGTAATACCACATTTTTATTATCAAGACTGGTAAGGATATCATTATTCACACGAGTTAAGGCACTTAGACATAAATTAACTTATCCAGGCCATAAACAACTCTCAATGGGGGGTGGGGCTATTTCAGAACTAACGACGATAAAGCATATACGCTCACGCTAGGGATAGAAACCACGACTGGTCAGCTAGTTACATTAACTTACATATATTATTTTTACTGAATAATCGAGACTCAGTTTCCTGTGTATATATAAACCTGTAGATTCATTACACACTTATTTTACTTGATAATCAAGATTTAATTTCCTGGCATTAATTTCCGTCAGGGTTGCCACTTTTGGTGATTTTTCACCAAATTCGGTGAAATTGGGGTGTGTTTGGTGATTTGGTGAATGGAATTTAAAACTTGGTAAAATTTGGTGAAAAAGAGAGTAAAAGGCCAAACAACCCCAAAAAACCTTAAAAATGTAATGAAAAAATAAACAAAACGCAATACTTTGGCACTTTGATAAGACTCCTAGGCTATGCGGCCTACTTCAAAGTCCTAACCAATATGGCATTGTGTGTGCTGACCTATGTTATATACTATAAATAAACTATCAAGTTTACAGTTTTGCAAATTGAACCAAATCTCTGCGAGTATGAGGGAATCACGGTGGCTAAGTGGATAAGGCGCTGGTTCGCTAGCCTGGAGGTTGAGTGTTCGATCCCTGCATTGGCCGAGAAAGTTCATCTCGATTTTCCGGCGTGATTTCCCCTTGTCAGTGATGCAGAAGGAGGGCCTGACAAGGACAGCTGCCTAGTCGTTCGGATGGGACGAAAAACCGAGGTCCCGTGTACAAATTGGAGTGCACGTAAAAGATCCCTTGGCAGTTGGAATTCGATATAAGAGTAGGCCGTAGCGCCGCTGCCCGGGCAAAATTTCCCTCATTGCACACTGTGGCGTATGCCCGTCTTCAATTAGCCCAGGTACGGTGCTTAAGCGTAGGACGTTAAACCCCATTTCATTCATTCATTCTGCGAGTATGCACATCCGAGGCCTACCCTACAGCTGCAATTTCTTCATCATGAAAACATCAAATAGATAGACGATATGGTTAAGTGTGTTTCTCCCTCTTTTTCTAATCTGGCCTAGATCTAGATTTATATATGGGTCTTCATTATATTGTCAAATTGTGCAAATTTTTGGTTACTTCATAACACAATTGCAATTGTTGTACTTAAATTGTGGTTTATGGTCATTTAGAACATTTGGTGAAGTGAGATTTGGTGATTTTTGGCCACTATTGACCACCCGGTTTGGTGAAATAACCAAAATCTAGAGTGGCAACGCTGATTTACGTACCCCTTTAAGATCGCGTTCATTTCTAAAGATTAAATACTAGTAGTGGTTGTTAACCAGGTGATTTATATTTAGATTGGCTCCGGGGTTCGGCTGGATGTTTGTGATTAAAATACTCGATTCCTCGGGTAATTATTGATACAAACAAAACTAGCCTTGCAGATACAGATGAGTCTCCTCTTTGTCTCCTGGCTGTTTTTAGATTTATGTATTATTTTTGTTTCCTTGTTATTGCCCTAGACTTTTGTGTGGGAAATGGCTTTATTTAACGTCCGAGAGAAAACAGAGAGAAATGGGGTTTAACGTCCACTCAACACAACTAGGTCACTTCAGGACTAACATATGTTTTTTTTAGTTTTTTATTTCAAAAATTCGCTTGCGCGTAGGTGTCTTTAACAGTGGCCGGAGAAAACCCATGAGGTTGAGAAGGTGCCCTTATCTCGATGCCACATACGCTCACAGCAGGGCTCGAAACCACAGCCGCAAGCCCGAGGTGGCCGGTCAGCTAGAGGGCGAAGCGCGGCACTCTACACTAATAGGCCATCCTAACCCCCTAACGTCCGCAGACTCTAGTACTAGATGGACACTTTTGTTCCTGAAGCAAAGACTGCGAGTTTTTGCAAAATCTAGCAGTTGATAGATCATTCTGAAATTGTCAAAGAAATGAAAAAGAAATTCTGTTTAAAGTCATATTGTTTTGCCCTAACTGGGCAAATGAAAACGGGCATACGACATACAGTTTGCTATGAGTAAAAATTTGCCCTGGCAGCGGCACTTTGACCGGCTCTTATATCGAATTCCAACTGTCAATGGATATTTTACGTGCACGCCAATGTTTACACGGGACCTGTTTTTTTCGTCCTATCCGTACGATGAGACAGCTGTCCTTGTCAGGCCGCCTCTCCTGCATCACTGACAAGCGGGAGACGACGTTGAAAATTCCTGATGAACTTTCTCGGTCAATGCAGTGATCTAACACGCGACCTTACGGTTAACGAGCCAGCGCCTTACCCACTTAGCCACCTAGCCCAAACGCTTACCCTAACCCTACCCTACAATCTCGCCAACAATCACGTGTCTTAGCCTTATTTACATTTCAGCGACCTTGACGAAATTTGAATTGGCCTCAACAAGTAGATCCAGTCCAATAATCACAACTAGACATTTCGGCTGAAAAACGAGCAAACCTGAGAGGTTGGAATTGACATTTCTGACAACAAATGCAAAGTATTGCGTGATGGTTTTGATACGATGTGAAGGGCGGTCTGGGTTTCGAAGCGGCTAATGTGAACCATGATATAAAACAAAATAATTTTCAAAATAAATAAAACCATCGCCGCACCCACTGAAAATATAATGGTCTAATTCCGAGCAGATCATTGATATATGGACGGCTTGCGGAATAGGGTTTCGTCTTCTCGGCGCTGTTCTATCATTGAGTCAACTGACGTGGTATCAAAACCCCAGTTGTAAGTGACAAGGGGTATGGTCGTCTGTCCAACCTCGTGTGTTTTCTCCGGGTACTCCAGTTTCCTCCAACTGACAAAGTCCCCTACGCGCAAGCGAATTATTGAAATAAAATTAAACCATATGTTAGTTCTGAAATGACCTAGTTTGTGTCGAATGGACGTTTTACTCCATTTCTCTCTCTCTCTCTCTTTAATGCAATTCGTTTCCTTCACACCTACGAGAGCTTATCCGTCAACATTTAATTTTTCAAACCCGGATTTTCTTACTCCATAAATCGCTTGCAGGATATTTACAAGTTAAAAAATATGAGATTATTTCCGGATTAGTGGAACTTGTCACGATTCATCTGGATGAATAATTCTCGGATTGAAATGACACGAAATTTCGCCTAATAGATTGGATGCAGCTATGGGGGTCCGGACACCTGTTACCACTGTTTGTCGTGTGTTTTGTACACGGTGAACAGTCCATATGCTGATTACACTATTTTGCCAGATGACACTATTTTGCATATGCCGTTTTTTCTAGGACTTCGAATTTTGTCTAATGGTTTGGATTGTTCGTACTTGGTTTTCATTTTATTAACACACGGTTTACTGTAAGAAACCCCGACATAGCATAGCGTGGCAGTCGGGGTTGGGATTGTCTAATTATTGTCTAAACGGTCAGCCGTGATTTACCCCTGTCAGTGATGCAGACGGAGGGCCTGACAAGAAGGACAGATGCCTAGTTGTTAGGTTGGGACGAAAAACCGAGGTCCCGCGCACACATTGGCGTGCACGTAAAAGATCCCTTGGCAGATGTAATTCAGTTGCTGTCGGGCAAAAATTTCCCTCATAGCACACTGTATGGTGTATGCCCGTCTTAAATCATCCTCGGTTACCCAGTGCATTCATTCCGTTCTACTCCACTATACCATGGGTTAATCTATGTAGCTATACTGTACGAACCAATCAGAAATAAGCTTACAAACCAATTGTTTCGCCTTCGTTTTTATAAGGGTAGATAACCACATCCATGTCCATTTACTGATTGATTTATGTAAGTAATGTATATATTAATGATTTATTTATATTCAATTGTATTATCACAATCTGTAGTATGTGTTGTTGATTTCAAATATGTATAACATCTATATGTTTCACTTTTGTTATCATTATTACTATTCGTTCTTTGTTTGAAATAATAATAATAACATGTCGTTTTGTTACGTTTATTAGTAATGAACGTATACTCGTCAATTTAATTCCAAATTACTTATCTACGATATCACGTGTACATTAAATTCGCGGAACGAACACACAATTCTCAATAACACTAATGACTCTACATGATTAAATGAACGTTTGGTCTTTAATAATAAAACATATAGTTACGCTTTTAAAATAGGCCAACTCCCAACACTTAAACACTGTCAGAATAGAGTAACTTCCCTTCGGGCAATTTCCTTTTCAAATAACAGTTTATGGGATTGGTCGATAAAAATAGCACAAGCATCAATAGTGGATAACTTGAAAACGTGTCTCCCCAATAGATTAATCCAGGGTATAGTTGAGTAGAACGGAATGAGTAAACTGGGTAACCGAGGATGGTCTTAAATTAGCCCAGGTTAGGTTCAGAAGCGTGGGACGTTATACCCCATTTCATTCATTCATTCATTCTAAACGGTCGGACTTTTGAACAGGCTGTAATTTGTCGTCATGGAAGTACATGATGAATTGGAACGGGCAATTCGGGTTTTGTATTTGCGTTTTTAAAATCCCTCGGGTCTCATAAATAGGAAGGGCCACTAGCTGATGGAGTAGATGACGTTTGTAGTTGAGCAGTTAAATGGTGTAGAATTCCCCAAGCTCAAATCATCTTTGATAAATAACAAGTGTGGCAATCAGAAAGAGAAAGTGAGAGAGAGAGAGAGAGAGATAGAGAGCGAGCTTGAGAGAGAGCTTGACAGAGAGCTTGATCGTGACAAACAGTGGGATCGCCTATCCAATCTCGTGGGTTTTTTTCTCTGTGTCCTCCATTTTTCTCTTACTAGCGGATTCAATGGCTGAATCCCTGGTTGTCCAACCTCATGGGTTTTCTCCGGGTCCTCCGGTTCCCACCCACTGCTAAAGACCCCTACGCGCAAGCGAATTATTGAAGTAAAATGAAAACCATATGTTAGTCCCGAAATGACCTAGTTTGTGTCGAGTGGGCATTCATGTTTGACGAGACTCCCATTGTTGATGCCTGACCCTAACCCTAACCCTAATAGAATTTCCATGTGGACACGGATGGTTAACCGCCAGTTAAAAAATGGCTGCCCCCATAGAGATTATATCTAGAAAAGACGCCATTTTGGGACTTTTTTGTAAAAGCGGCACGTTTTCCTGTTAAAGTAAATCGGTAGTCGACTAGCCGCATCGCGCAAATGTATGGTCGTAGGTACATATCAATTACTATCACACCTAGCCGAGTCTAGATGTAGGGTTATGGAGGGTACCGGAATCTTTCGAGGTTTGCCGAATGACTCGGATGTATGACGAATTCCGCCGTTTTGAAACTATTTTAAAGGATCCGGATAAACAATGGCTGCCCCCATGGAGATTATATCAACAAACTAAAAAATGGCTGCCATTTTGAGACTTTTTTTGTAAAAGCGGCACGTTTCCCTGTTAAAGTAAATCAGTAGTCGACTAGCCGCATCGCAAATGTATGGTCGTAGGTACATATCACTTACCGCCATACATCTAGATGTAGTGTTACGGAAGGTACCGGAATCTATCGAGGTTTGCCGAATGATTAACGATTAGACCACTGTCCCTGGGGTTAACCATTCTTACTTAAAGTAGGTAAATCTCTAACTCAATATAATCCAGAGTCATCCACGTTGAAAACATGGA
Source organism: Patella pellucida (assembly GCA_917208275.1). Lineage (NCBI taxonomy): Eukaryota > Metazoa > Mollusca > Gastropoda > Patellidae > Patella > Patella pellucida. The sequence goes on along the minus strand of OU795039.1, from coordinate 704,652 downwards.
TTATTTATCAATTCAATCAACATTGATGCTGTTATCTTACGTTGAAAGGGTAGGCTCCTGGTATCTAATATTTAAGACTAAATAAACATTTTACCATTGGTACACGAATCGTGTACCACAGTGCGTTTCAACATCACTTGTAACAAATGACCAGAACGAACGAGGCCAGACATTTTCCACAACTCATGTCAAACGAAGACGCCATAACTAATCTGGTGCGCAAGCGTAATGGACTGTAATAACCAGACGCTAGCAATGTCTATTCGTTTGCGACTCCTGCCGTATTCCGCTGGACTTACCTGGTTTGAAATTAGAGTCATAACGGAAACAATTGAATGTGAATCAGTTTATTTGCAATCAGATTACAGTATTACATGCGTTGCGACCCATCTGGGTCAATATCCAGGTACCAAATATTAGCGATTTAGCTCCTTTAATTTGTTTACACGGCGTGCTCTATTTCGTGTCGGGGATCACCTGGCTAAGTGGGTAAAACGCTGGTTCGCTAGCCTGGAGGTCGGATGTTCGATCCCTGCATTGGCCGGGGGTTGGGATGGCCTGGTGGTCTAGAGTGCCACGCTTCAACCTCTAGCTGGCCGGTCACCTCTGGCTTGCGGCTGTGGTTTCGACCCTAGTGTGAGCGTATGTGACATAGAGATAGGGCGTTTTCTAAACCTCGTGGATTTCCTCCGGGCACTCTGGTTTCCTCCCACTGCTAAAGACCCCTACGCACAAGCGAATAATTGAAAATCATACGTTCGTCCCAAAATGACCTAGTTTTTGTCGAGTGGAAGTCAAATCCAATTTCTCTCTCTCTCTCTGCATTGGCCGAGAAAGTTCATTGGCGTGCACGTAAAAGATCCCTTGGCATTTGGAATACTGTTGCGGGTCGGACAAAAATTTCCCTCATAGCACCCTGTATGGCGTATGCCCGTCTTCAATTAGCTCAGGTTAGGTGCAGAAGAGTAGAACGTTAAACCCCATTTCATTCATTCATTACTGCCTCGGAGGTTTACTAGTCTTACTTAATTTGTTTATGGGGTGTGCTCTATTTCGTGTCGTACTTGATTTACAGTCTGTCACTTATGATTGGTGAAGGATCCCAACACAACAGGATGTTTTCTGTCACTGTGTCTCGATCACGCCAAGATTTAATATGACGACTGAAGCCATATTGACTGCCGTGTCTGTAGGGACGAAGTGGTGAAATATTTGAAAGGAATCTTGTTTAGGAATCTATCGACCGACATGGTATCTATGTGATTCGAAACAAAGCCATTATTTTGATAACATCACAAACACTCCGGTTATTTCCACTCTCTTCAATGGTTTGTGATTCATTGAACTTGCTCTCTGAGGTCAACATAAACAGCAGTGGACGCGTGTAAAATGAACTCAATGTAAACAGCCAGAATGTGAATAAGGTTTCTTCATTACTCTTAATGATTAAAGTGTGAAGCCAGGCTGACACTTGCACAATTCGGTGGCACGCATTGGCACGACTCGAGTCGGCACGAGACCGTTCGATTTGTGCAAACTCGTCGTGTCAATGCGGGAATTGCGAAAACAATGCGCAAACTATGCGCAAACTCGTCGTGCCAATTCGTGTCAATGTGGACACTGATGGGCATGACAAAATCGTGGCCAAAAGTCGTGCAAGTGTCAGCCTGACTTTAGTTAAAGTCGTGCGGATGGGACGCACATTGACGTACACGTAAAAGAGAGAGAGAGAGAAATAGGGTTTAACGTCCACTCAACACAACTAGGTCATTTCGGGACTAACATCTGGTTTAATTTTATTTTAATAATTCGCTTGCCCGTAGGGGTCTTTAGCAGTGGGAGGAAACCGGATCGCACGAAGGAAACCCACGAGGTTGAGAAGGCGCCCCTATCTACATGTCACATACGCTCACACAAGGGTTCAAAACCATAGCCGCAAGCCAGAGGTGACCGGCCAGCTAGAAGTGGAAGCGCGGCACTCTAGACCACTAGGCCATCCCAACCCCCGATTATAGTCTTGAGTTACAAGCATGGGTAACCACGGTGTCTCATCAGTGAACAGAGAAGCTGCAGGGGAGTGGTGCGGAATGGGGGATCCGGAAAGGACAGCTGTCTAGTCAGTCGCGCGTATGGGACGCACATTGCCTTACACGTAAAAGTTTCCCTAGTAGATTTAAGAGTAGGTCGTAATGCCGCTGTCCGGGAAAAATTTGTATATATTATTTTGTGTATATACCTAAACTGGAAATTTCGGACTTTATATGTGTACAAATATTATGACTTAAATAAGATATGGATTTTGTATTTGTTTTCATCTATTTGTCTCCTAAATGTTCTTTAATCCTAAACTTGTATATATGTCTTCTCATTCTATTGTATTTCATAGTCTTGTGATCAGCTCGCCCTAGCGATACCTTCCTCGTTATTGTGATCGTTAGCTAGTTTTAGACACTCGTATATTAAAAGTACAATTTTAACTATTTGTTCGGAATTATCGTCGTTAGTGTTGAAATAAGCTATAACCCCCCGAAAAACACACTTCGGCAATTGGTGGAGATGCCGGGTATAGAGTATTTAGTTATATATTTTTGTTTTTTGTGTAGTGCGGTCCACCTGCACCTACTATTAGTGTTGGGATAAGCTACAGCCACTCAAAAAACACACTTCGACAATTGGTGGAGATGCCGGGTATAGAATATTTAGTTACCTCGGCAGATTCATGTTGTAAATGATATTTAGCACTAATACAAAATAGGTCTGCGAATATCATGATTCGATACACGTACATATCGGTGAAGGTAAACTGGTGTTTAATTATTCACGCCATGGAGGCGATAATAATACATGTCAAGGTTTCCGGTAAAAAATGTAAATATGGCGAGTTACTTGTTAACCACAGCACGTTCTCATCCTCGCTACAAGGACATTAATTACTTCCGCCTGTTGTCCAGCTATACATATGATAGAACAGACAATTGCACCTCTTGCCCACCCATACATGTAGATATAACAGACAGAGGCGGATCCACGGGGGGGGGGGCACTAGGGGCCCGGTCCCCCCTAAATAACAGTATAAAAAATAGATATACGCCACAAATCACCACTGACACCCCGATTTTTTCAAAATTTTTCTCGGGGAACCCCTACGGCCCCCCTAACAGGATTTCCTGAGTCCGCCTCTGAGAACAGATGCACATTGCCTTGTACCACACAACCAGAATAAAGGTCAACGTCCCTTCAAACAAGAGTTAAGGTCAGTATGCCCCTACAAACGGGGGCCCTGTTTCTCGAAATTTTAGCTAAAGATAAAATCCCAATTTTAGCACATACTTCAATTTTAATTGGCTAAGCACTAAAATCAATCTAATATTATCCAATCAGAGTACTAAAATTTGGATTTAATCTTAGTTAAAATTTCGTGAAATAGGCCCCGGAGTAAAGGCCAACGCCTGCATGCCCGAATGGGGGTCACAGCCCCAACAAACCAGAATAAAGATTACATCCCCAACATGCCCGAATAAAGGTCACAGCCCCGACATACCAGAATAAAGAGAGAGAGAGAGAGAAATGGGGTTTAACGTCCACTTAACACAACTAGGTCATTTCTGGACTAACATATGGTGTAATTGTATTTCAATAATTCGCTTGCCCGTAACCAGAATAAAAATCACAGCTCCGAAATACAAGAAAAAAGGTCACAGCCCTAACATACCAGAGTAAAGGTCAACGCCCCGCATACTTAGATAACGGACAATGCCCCTACAAACAGAATAAAGATCACAGCCAGTCCCGAATATCTTTTTAAAAAGACAAGCGAAAACCGCTTCTGAAAATCGGGTGAAGTCCTTGTTAGTAAACTAGCGCCTTTCACTCACTGAACCACCGCGGCGACTTAATTGCCGGTACGGAATTGTTTCAACTATTTACCCAAATCAATCCATACATTAATTTTTCTAAGTTTTAATACATAGGCTATTCATATATGGACCTCCGAAGATTTCATTAAATTTTGTATTACATTGTTCATATTACCACAGATACATATTCAAATAATAACCCCCAAAGATGTCATTAAAATTTGTATGAACCCCCAAATATTTCATTAAAATTTGTTTTACATTGTTTATATCAACACAGTATTGCCAGTCGAATATATAACTTACATCAAAATCAATAAACCAACACATACTTATGAAAAACAGCTACTGATTTACTAAGGCGACGTTTCGAAGAGTATTCTCTCAACGTTTTCAAGTTAAAGCTAGCTTGGGCGAGGTTTCGAAGAGTATTCTCTCAACGTTTTAAATAGTATTAGCTTGAAAACGTTGAGAGAATACTCTTCGAAACGTCGCCCAAATAAATCAGTAGCTGTTTTCCATAAGTATGTGTTAGTTTATTTATCTACCTAGTTACTTAATGCCATTTAACGAATATCAAAATGAAGCATTAGATTCTTCAATGGAGTGTTCAATCTACATAATATTCCTTTTCTTTATGGCATCCACACGAACCGTGGCTGATAAATAACAGTATTGAATAGAATAGAAAACGATAGCTAAAATTTAATAATGCTAAAATTAATACGCGGGGTACAATTACAGTTGTACGATAAGTGTCATATAAATCACTCCGCGAACGTAAGGACGGGAAAGAGGTCAAAAGTTTTAATACAATCATCACAGAGTACATGTAGCAGCGAATGTTCTGGCTTGTTGTAACCTGACGCCGTGGTGTCTTGACGCCCATATTTGTCTGACCTGCTGTATCTGGACGCCTAGATTGTTCTTGCTTGTTGTAACCTGACGCCGTGGTGTCTTGACGCCCATATTTGTCTGACCTGCTGTATCTGGACGCCTAGATTGTTCTGGTCTGTTGTGACCTGACGCCGTGGTGTCTTGACGCCCATAGTTGTCTGACCTGCTGTATCTGGACGCCTAGATTGTTCTGGTCTGTTGTGACCTGACGCCGTAGTGTCTTGACGCCCATATTTGTCTGACCTGCTGTATCTGGACGCACAGATTGTTCTCTCCTGTAGTGTCTTGACGCCTAAATTGTTCTCTCCTGTTCTGTCTAAACGCCTAGATTGTTCTGTTCTGTAGTGTCTCAACGCCTAGATTGTTCAGTTCTGTTGTGTCTTGACGCATAGATTGTTCAGCTCTGTTTGTTGTGTCTCGACAGCTAAATGTTTGTTGTGCTCTAGTGTCTCGGTGCCTAGGTTTTTTGTTTTGTTGTGTCTCGACGTTCTGTCGCAACGCCTAGAATCTTCTGTTCTGTTGTGTCTAGATACCTAGATAGTTGTTATGTGGTGTCTCAAGGCCTAGAGGTGTATATTATTTGGGTTCGATTCCCGACAAGACCATCCTTTCACATTTGGCTTACGGCGACATTTCAGGTTTGCGGGTTCTTCTTCTCCCCGACGCAACTCCTAGGAGCAACCTGGAGCTACATTGTTCTGCGTATCTGCGATATCACTTCGATGGAAGCGGACGTTAAATAAAGCTATTTCACAAACTGATTATTCTGTCCTGTATTGGTCCGCGTATAAATACACTTCCTCGTGACCTGATGGTGGGATATTCCATTTTGCCCACTCCGCGAGCTGGTATCACGGTGGCTAAGTCGATAAGGCGCTGGTTCGCTAGCCTGGAGGTCGGGTGTTCGATCCCTGCATTGGCCTAGAAAGTTCATCTCGATTTTCCGGCGTGATTTCCCCTTGTCAGTGATGCAGAAGGAGGGCCTGACAAGGACAGCTGCCTAGTCGTTCGGATGGGACGAAAAACCGAGGTGCCGTGTACACATTGGAGTGCACGTAAAAGATCCCTTGGCAGTTGACATTCGATAAAACAAAAGTAGGCCATAGCGCCGCTGCCCGGGTCAATTTCCCTCATAGCACACTGTGTGGCATATGCCCGTCTTCCATTAGTCTAGGTTAGGTGCATAACAGTAGGACGTTCAACCACATTTCATTCATTCATTACTCTGCGAGTTTGTTTCCCGACACACGTCATTGTTAGGTCATTGAACATCCATCGATCATCAAACTTTATTCACATGTTTGTGTTTTAGTTGGGAGATGCTAATAATTGTAAGCCGGTTGGGGGAGGTTCGGTAATTTCCGGACTCCAAAATAGCCGATTTATACCAAAGAGTATTTGGGGGAATACTAACCCCTACCCTAACCCCAACCCTTTTAAGAGGGGTAAAAGGTAAATAAAACCAAGGTTCAGTCTTCTTAAGAGAGTTAGGGTCGGGGTTCGGGTTAGTATTCCCCATTATTCTCATTCATATAAAGCGGCCATTTTGGACTCGGGGAAACACCCGAACCTCCCCAACCGGCACACAATTAGCATCACCCGTTTTAGTTATTTTAATTGTTTGACAATTCGTCAGTTATCACAAACTTATCGCCCCTCTTCTCGAGAGTTATGGTCAAATGGTTCGTGTTCATTGTCGACATACCGATCGTAGTGGAATCGAAATCTCGAGTTCGACATCTGGGGGAATGTTCTTCGTTTATGTCGAGATTGCGGAATCCCTTGCCGCATGTGTAGCTGGCGCGACACCATTTACTCAAATCCCGGCGGATGTTCGTGTTAAACCATCCGTAAACAACCGGATTGATACAAACAGACGTGAAGGCAATCAGTAGGCAGACGGCATGAATAAGCGGGAAATCCATGCGCGCGAAAAGACGGTAATCAAAGTCCGCTAAGAGATTAACAAGGGACATCGGAAGCCATGTTACTGCGAATGCAATGGCGATGGTGGTCAATAAAATCATGTTCTTTTTATGTCTGGCCAGGTTCCGTCTGACTCGATTCAACTCCCTCTGCGTCACCTGACGTTCGTGTACACGTGTGTGTAGAAACTTGCAGATTTTCACGTGAAGGGCCACAATGGCGATCACCGGGGAAAGATACTGGATTATTAACACGGCCACGGTGTAACACCACAGAGATCCATTAGATTCCCACTTCTCGCGACATATGGAATACATGACGTAACCAGAAATTCCATAAGCGTCCTCGATCACGTGAGCGACAAATAAGGGCAAGGCGAATGACACTGACGTGAACCATATTACCGGTAGGACGTATTTAGTTCGCTGTTTTTTAACGTCACGGCCACTGGAACACACAATGGCCTGGTATCTATCCACGGCTATTGCCAATATGGTAAACGTTGAAACGAACACGTACGTGGTTTGTAGCGTCGGAACCAACTTACACATGAACCACCCAAGCTGCCAGTTCTTTAACGTTAGTCGTACCAGCATAAACGGAATGCAAAACGCACACGCAGAAATATCAGAAATGGCCAGATTTAGTAAATACCAGTTTCTGGTCAATTTCAACCCACCACTTCTGCAAATGATTAAGCAGACGATAATGTTTCCAGTTAATCCCGCCAAAATCACAATACAGAAAAATAGCACGAGAAGTAGTTCCTCACCGCCATTAAACCAGTGGTCCGTGTCCTTGTATTCCACCGCAACTTTTAGAAAATCATCTAAGGTATAATTATCAGGAAAATGAAAAGAATTCATAAACATCCACGATAAATGATTTGATATATTTGGCTGTAACTTTTCCTTTTCCTCCTCCATTTTGAATCACAAGACTCATTAACGTCAATATTACGGGAGGAATGAATCGGCTGAGGGTTGTCACTTTCTATCACAAATGTGACGTCAATTGTCACGTGGTTAATCGGCTATGACTTGCCACTTTTTCGTGAACTTTTATTTACTCAAGTAAATCGGCTATGGTATTCCATTTGCTGATTACACTATTTTTCTTGAATACACTATTTTGCCTATAACGTTTTAAGGACTTCGAATTCTGTCTTATGGTTTGGATTGTTCGTACTTGGGTGTTTTTTTCCAGTTTTCAGATATTTTATATTACTTGGATAAATCGACAATGACTTGCCACATAAGTTAAATGGTGCAATCCCACAAATAAAGTTGTATTTTCATATTGTTGATTTCAAATTGGCGAATTTATTTCGTGTTTGTAAACATAGTTCACTTAATGTTTAAATATAATATTTCAATTTTTATGACGAAATTATTTATTTCATTTCCATTCCCGCGTTTGTGATCGTGATCCAGTATTAATTCCACCAGTTGCATGTTACACTGCGCTTCGTCAACACGTTCCTTGTAATGAATTTAACAGTCTGCTATCACAAAAGATATATTTTACAAATAGTGTTCTTCCTGAACGTCTGTAATGAATTCAACTGTTTACTATTACAGAAGATATATTTTTAAATTGTGTGTTTCCTGTTCCTCTGGGCGCACGTTCAAACTGAAATCTTGTAATGAATTTAACAGTCTGCTATTACAGAAGATATATTTTTAAATTGTGTTTGTCCTGTTCGTCTGCGCGCACGTTCAAACTGAAATCTCACATTTAACAATACCACAAACATCATCCATATAAACCATTTTAATTATTCGTTGTGGCCGTTTTAGAACACCTGGTACCACGTTGAATTCTTTAGCCGTTTGTTTGAACGTTCCATAATTTTGTCCGTGCTATTTTCTTGACATGTACCTGAAAATATATTAAACATGATAGTCATTGTTGTATTAGCCGGGGGGTTGGGATGGCCTAGTGGTCTAGAGTGCTGCTAAAGACCCCTACGCGCAAGCGAATTATCGAAATAAAATTAAACCATAATATGTTAGTCCCGAAATTACCTAGTTGTGTTGAGTGGGCGTTAAATTCCATCTCTCTCATTAGCAACGTGATCCATCGCTGTATGTGGTTAGAAGTGAAATATTCCGTGACCATGAAGCATGTTGAGTGAATGAATGAAATGGGGTTTAACGTCCTACGCTTCTGCACCTAACCTGGGCTAATTGAAGACGGACATACGCCATACAGCGTGCTATAAGGGAAAGTTTGCCCGGTCAGCAACTAAATTCACACTGCCAAGGGATCATTTTACGTGCACGCGAATGCGTACACGGGACCTCGGTTTTTCGTTCCATCCGAACAACTAGGCAGCTGTCCTTATCAGGTTCTCCGTCTGCATCACTGACAAGGGGAAACCACGCCGAAAAATCTAGATGAACTTTCTCGGCCAATGGAGGGATCGAACACCCGACCTCAAGGATAGCGAGCCAGAACCTTACCCACTTAGCCACGTGATCCCCTGAAGCATGTTGCGTCTACACTGTAAAAATATCTATTTTTTTAGGCTAATTTACGTAGTTTAACACTTTTTTTTCTGTTTATCGGTGGCTTTTTATGGAGAAATTGTGTTAAAAGTGTGAATTTCTGTAGCATATTCAGTGTTTTAACACAGGAAATTACCGTGAAATTAAGGGATGAAATGTTTTATTGCTTTCGAGAATAGACCTTATTCTGTTATTTTACGGAATAAACGGTGGAATAACCAGGAATTTACGGATTATTCATGTTTGCAAATGCAACGATAAGTAATCGCATAGGCCCTACACATATATAATCATTCTTAATAATTATCATATTATAGTATCCGTCTCAATTTATTAAACATATCTCAATTTAATAAATATCATGTTGTAGTATTCATCTTAATTTGTTAACCATAATATGAAGAATTATTGTAAAGTTTGGTATATTAAAGTTACATTATTCAAGATAAAGATAAGAACTAGCCATTCTTGTTATAATAGTTCGAAAGTAAATGATGTAAAATGAATATTTTGAACATTTCATTCAAATTTCTCCATTGCAAGCGAAGTTATTGGCATTTGAAGATTTAGCAGACGTGTGCAATAATTTCAACCACGGTCCTGGTTGATCGAAGCTAAGCCTCGAACCGTCTGGGTCCGCCATATTTGATTAAATCGAAGTATCACTGAAACGTTTTAATCTGTTTAACATCGGAGAAATCTGATGCCGGCCTGGATCAGTTAATTAATGTCTAATTAATTCTTTAGAATTTTTTTTAGGCCCAAAGAAAGACCTGCTATAGGCAGATTTAGCTCTTAACTAATGTATGTTTAATTGTCATGTGTATCTAATTTCCATAATATATAAGATCTATAAAGTGAATTGTTATTCATCATCATACGGTAATTAAATGACAGTTTTATCACGTTCACACCCCAGGAAACAAAATTTACCAGGATTTATTTTTTGTATTTAAAAATAGAATTTCTGTTAATTACAGGAAAACGTTTTTTCACGGATAGTTTTGTTACAGTGTAAGGGTTTTTGGATCTCGAAAATAATTATATCAAAAATTCTAGAATGGCCGTGTGGTTAGTAGCCTGCGTGCGGTATCATAAAGTCTGCCATTGAGTCAACTGTCTTGGTTTCGAATTCCCGGTTGTACGTGGCAAGGAGTAGGGTCGCCTGTCTAACCTCGTGGGTTTTCTTTGGGTCCCCAGACCCCCCACTGCTACAGAACACTACGTACACGCGAATTATTGAAATAAAATTAAACCATATGTTAAACATAGTTTGTTCAGAGTGGACGTTAAACCACGTCTGTCTCTCGCTCGCTCTCTCTCTTTCAAGAATAAATATGAAATACAGAATGCAAGTTCATACAAATGAAATAAAGTGAAGTTGGGGTTTAATGTCCTACTGTTCTGCTCCGACTGGGATAATAAAGGCTGGCATACGCCATACGCTGTGCTATAATGGGTGCAACTTTATCGGACAGCGGCACTACGGCCTCCATTGAATTCGAACGGCCAGTGTGTACATGGGCCTCAGTCTTTTCTTCCCATCCAAACGACTTTACTTTGCCCTTGCGAGAGTAAAGACGATCAAAGGCAGGCCTATGTTTCAAAAATCTTGGTCTCATAAGTGCATAAATCCATCGATTTCTATCGACGGTGTTCCCATTTTAAGTTTATTACGGTTTCTATCGATTTCATCGCGCCATTTTGACTTACATAATTTCCTTTAGTATATTTCGATACAACGGGCCTTATATTAAAATAATTAATTCCATATAGACTAATGAGTGAGTGTGTGTGGTGTGGTGTGGGGGGAGGGGGGGGGGCATGGCATCAATGATTAGCACGTGCGTGCTGTATCATAAGGGTTTTTGGCAGATTTGGGTTTGAGACAACTGGCATGGTCTCAATTCCCGGGCTGTAAGTGACTAGGAGTAGGATCGCCTGCCCATCCTCGTGGGTTTTCTCCGGTACGCGCAAGTGAAATATTGAAATAAAATTGAACCATATGTTATACCCCAATGACCTATAAAATTGTATAAAATGTACAAATTATTGTAATTTTCTGTGATTTAAAGTGAATTTTATTTTGACTCTCGGTGAATTTTTCTTTGTCTACAAGTGAATTTTACTCTGAATTTTTCTGTAATTTTAGGTGAATATTTCTGACTAAATGTAAGTGAATTCTTCTGTAAATGTTAGTGAATTTAACTGTAAATTTACTATAACTTAAAGTGAAATTCTTTTTGCTTTTGAGTACATTTTATAGTGAATTTTATTGCGAAATTAAGTGACATTCTGTTGTAAATTGGTGGCATGGCAAACTGAGAATTATTTATGGAAGACGGACAGTGTGCCATGAGGGACATTTCGCCCGGGCAGCTGTCACAAAACGGTGTGGTTTGTGAATCGTCGGGTTGTTCGTGGCGCTTTTGTCCGATTTTAGGGAAACAAACTTCTGAATATATAATACTTGCCTGCTCCTTAACCATTTATAGTTAATAAAATTTGTCTTAAGAATAGAAAAAAGGTGCGCTTTATTTTACCCTTGATCTGTATGTTCGAGAGGCCCGCAAAAACTCGAAACTATGATACAAAGGGTGGCCTGCGCATCTCTAATATATATGTGTGTGTGAGAGAGAGGGAGAGAGAGAGAAAGGGTGGCATGCTCATCACTAATATGTATGCTTATCATTACAAGAAGAACTTTACTTCTAAAGAGAGAGAGAGAGAGAGAGAGGGGAATGGGGTTTAACGTCAAATCAACACAACTAGGTCATTTTCGGAGTAACATAATAATGGTTTAATTTTATTTGAATAATTCGCTTAGCAGTGGGAGGAAACCCACGAGATTGAAAAGACGCCCCTATCTCCATGCCACATACGCTCACACCACAGCCGCAAGCCAGAGGTGGTCGGCCAGCTAGAGGTCGAAGCGCGGCACTCTAGACCACTAGGCCATCCCAACCCCCATTACTTCTAAAACAACAATAATTATCTTTTCTTTAAGAGGCATTTATAATAGTACTTGAGTTATTTATGGAATAACAATTACTATGGTTTATTTCTGTAATAGGCATTTATAATAGTACTTGACAGTCCATAATTATGCTGATTACACTATTTTGCCAGATTTCACTATTTTGCCTATACCCTTTTTTTTCGGACTACGAATTTTGTCTAATGGTTTGAATTGTTCGTACTTGGTTTTTATTTTATTGTTATCAAGCATAAATAAGATAAAATAAATAATATTACTTTTTTATGGAATAACAATGAACAATGAATATGGTTTATTTCACTGCAACGTTTCAACAAGGTTTTATAAGCAGAAATAAAATAAAATAATTAATATTAGAATATAGATATATAATACTGTAATATTATGTAATTTATCGTAACCGGGTGAGGGGTTTATATAGGCCTTGCCTGTTACTCAATCTCCTCGGTTTTTTAATAAATATTGTTTATAAAAAATTTATATATATAATTACCTTCCGTGACAAGAGCAGCAATATTCCGTGATGAGTCTCATCCACAATAACACGCGGTTTGACGTCTCTAACGTTACAATATAAATAGAGCTTGAGACTTGAAGCCTACCAGATCTACTACTCACCATCACAATACAGATCAATCAATACAGTTTCTCGACACAAGACAGTGGGTTAACTTCTACTTAACATGTTCATCATGTTGCGTCGTTCTCCTACTAAATCATTTGTTGGGGGTGGGGGGCGTTTTAAACCTTGTGCGTATAAATGGGGTATTTCGGGACTCCACGACCATATCCTTAACGTTTGTGATGAACTGGTTCATAATTATCTGGGGAAAATTTTTATACATTGTCAGGTACTTAATGTCGAGTATTATGATGTAAATAGAATGGAAGGGAGACAGTGGCAACATTCATCATTTGACAAAAACTACGAGTATTATATTACCATATACAAGGGGTCTTGTTGACCCCCTTCCCCTCTCCTTTCAATTTTTTCCTGGTTAAAAGTGTCTAATCGATTCTGCGCTCGGTGCTAGCTTTGTATTTTGAATCTTTCTTACGGGTGATATTGTTTTGGCCATTCTAGTTATCTAGATTTGATAGCAAATCTATAGGTACTCTACCAACCCAATCAAAATACGGATTCTACATGGAAATGACAATTAAATCATATGGTTTCAAAAATACCTTATAATTCACATCTTCACTGTTAATACCTCAAATGTTTTTTTTTACCCTGATTGATAATTATTCAGAATTGCTATGAAGCTGTAATTTGATCGTATTTGAATAAAATTCCCTACAACGTTTTTCGTGCAACGTGACCACACAAAGGTTAAATGAAGTCTGTGTTATTACAAATGAAATGAAAGGAAATGGGGTTTCACGTCCTACTGTTATGTACCTAGCCTGGGCTAATGGAAGACGGACATACGTCATAACTCATACAGTGTGCTAGGAAGTTAAACATCATTTCATTTCATTCGATTTCCTATAGTTACTAAAGCACTGTCTAAAGCAGTGTAGGATTTATCTAGATAAAGCGAGGTCCTCGACTTTTCAGGACCCTTCTAACCCATCATCGCATGTCCAGCCTCGTGGGTTTTCTCCGGGTCCCCAGGTTTCCCCCCACAGCTAAAGACCCCTATTCTCAAGCCAATTATTGAAATAAAATAACCATTTCGGAACTAGCATATGGTTTAATTTTATTTCTTTTATTCGCTTGCGCGTAGGAGTCTTTAGCAGTAGGAGGAAACTGGAGGACCCGGAGAAAACCCACGAGGACAGGCCAGACAATTCACTCATAGTATGACATAATCTTTGAGTGGCATTTAGCGATTGTGAAACATACGTTTTATGTGCTATAATCCCTAGTTTTAATTTAAGGACACGGCGTTTCGACAAATATCCTCTTATCGGTATCAAGCACAATTATATTCCATGTTTAGACTTTAAAGCTTAAAGGGTCGGTGTCACGTCAATTGTAAACGTTTCAAGGGCCGTGCATATACAGCGTAGTCATGTGGGACAAAACATAGGACTTAGTTGCAACATAACGGCAGAAAAATTGCAACATATAACGGCATATTTCTTTTATAAAAACAAACCTAAAGAATAATGTCAGATGAAACTTGAATCGCTAAAACAAAATGACCCCCCCCCCCATTCTCTCTAAATAAAACGAACAAAGTAAATTGACTAAATGATGTAACTTTGTCCCGGCTGTCAATCGTGGAAGGTGGCTAGATCTATTTGATCAGGCCAAACGCATATTACCCCAAGGTCACAAGATCAGGTGATTATTGCCGAGGATTGTGGGTTAGGGTTAGTGTAAGGCGTAGGGCTACGTAATGGTTAGGTTTAAGAATTTGGGGAGGGGTTAAATCTCCACATAAGCACTGGCCTAGGGCGATGAAAAATTAGTTCGTGATATTTCCGAGTTTTATTGAAAATACATACAATACATTACGTTTAAATACATAGGTAATTAAACAGTTTGTGGTGCTGGTGGCGATCATGGTCTTACTTTGACGGTGCTTATGGTGTTCTGGTTTTTGTTCCTGAAAAGAAAGGAATAAATTATGGGCTGTGAGCCCCATTAGTGTGTATCATAATGAGAATTGGATTTTGTATTAGGATGGAGACTGGCCTTATTTAATCTAATTTACTATGCACTAGGATGTCGTTCAGATTTTTATTTTTAGAATATGCAACTATAAGTTTTTGTGTGAAGATTTTCGGGTGATTTTCTTGGAGATCAGTATAGTGTTTTCTGATGATTTTGGATGCGCGTGCAGCTGTTGCACTAAATGGAACTACAAAAGGGGCTATTGCGCTAGCCGTATGAATATTCAAACCTAAGGGGGTTGTTGTTTTAATTTTTCAATCCAGAATTTTTCTCGTGTTAGCCTAAACGTCTTAATTTCTTCTGTAGTTTCGAAATCGCTCTTAGCCTGTTCTATCGGCGTGACAATTAGATCAGAGATGTCATGATTTGGTTGGTTAAAGTGATTTGAGACCGGTTTATCTTTTTGAGTGACTATGTCTGACCGGTAACCGTTAATTCTTTCCCGAAGTGCCATTTGGGTCTCTCCTACATATTGCATGTCACATTGTCTGCATGAAATTAGATATATTATGTTTGAACTACTGCATGAAAGTTGGTCTAATATTGGGAATTTTGTGCCTGCTATTTTGTTATGGAAGTGGTCGGAGACATTTATGATTTTGCATGTTTGACATCTTGGGTGGCCACAAGTTTTGGTTTTGACTGCTGATTGCATATTATTTGTTTCTTTGGCTTCAAGTTCAGCTAGAGTGTTGTTTTTTATACGTCGGAGATATCGTTTTGAATATCCCCTTTCCCTTAGTTTGCTAAATACCAATGTACACGCTGACTCAAAGTCGGTCTTCTGGGTACATATTCTATGAAATCGGAGAATCTGAGATTTTATGATGCCAGAGAAAGAATGTTTTGGGTGAAAGGAGCTTTTGAACAATAATTGGTGTGTGTCGGTTTCTTTGAAAAATACTTTAGTTTCCAATTGGCCTGAAATTGTGGTGCTACTTTTAAAGACGGTAATATCAAGGAAATCTATGGTATTATGGCTTACATTTGCGGTTAACTTAACAGATGGATGATGATTGTTCAAAATGTTGAAAAATGCCCAAAATGTCATCTAGAAATCGTCCATAGAAATCTGGTTTTAACGGGCATAGTGGCAGAACTTCCCTTTCCCACTCCGCCATGAAGAGATTTGCATAACTCGGGGCAAATCGTTTTCCCATGGCAGTTCCGGAAGACTGGAGGTATACCTGATCGTTGAATGTGAAATCATTCCTCCTCAGACAAATGTCGTGTAATTTGAGGATTTCTTGGTCCGGTCTGGAAGTTTGTGGGTTCCTAAGAAATGCTTACCTAACTGCTTCAACTCCTGTGGTATTGTCGATGTTCGTGTACATGCTCTGTACGTCAATAGATATTAAAATGGTGTGCTCAGGTACTCTTAACTGTTTGATTTTGTGAATGAAATCGTTAGTGTCTTTAAGGTAGGATGGGTGTTGGCAAGCTAGGGGCAATAAGAAATGGTCTATATATTGTGATACATTGTATGATTCACTGCCACAGTCCGATATTATTGGACGTCCCTTATTAGGTATAAACCATTCCGTTTCTGGATTTTCATATTGTTTTGCCGTTATGTATTCCTTGTCTTGTAATTCATGTAAGATGTTGTTTATTAAGGTTGCAGTGTCCTTGAAGATGGGTTGGTCTTATTTAGTGTAATGTTTAGGATTATTTAATTGTTTTTCTTCCTCAGAAATATAGCCTGTGCGATTCATTATGACACAACAAGAGCCTTTGTCGCTCTTCTTTATTATTATATTTTTGTCTTTTTTGAGTGTGTTTAATGCTGTTTTTGTTGCTTGATTGATATTTGGTTTCTGTGATTGTGGTTGAATGGATGTTATTTCTGTGCTCATTTCGTCGAAAGTTTTTAAGATCGTTGGTGATAAAGATTTTTTAGGTGGTTTCCATGTGGATTTTTCTGTGAATAATTTTTTACCTCTGCCGGGTTAGTTCCTAAAAAAAATAAGTTAGCGATAGGGCCCTTTGGAAGCGATCGGTTGCCTGTGTGATGGGGTCTATGGATGTTATTGTAGGGGTGGTGATGAATTTAAGGCCTCTGTCAAGAATGTTCATTTCTAGGGGGCTGAGAAGTCTGTCGCTCAGATTGACAACTGTCTGCCATAAAGACGTCTTCTCATTACTTTTCCCTAAACCTAGTTTAAATTAGTTAGGTTAGCGTAAGACGTAGAGCTACGTAATGGTTAGGGTTAGTGTTAGGCGTTGGGCTACGTAATGGTTAGGGTAAGCGCTACATCTCGTGACCTTGAGCAAATTATGCGCTTGGCCTTTTCAAATAGATCTAGCCTTCCAAGGGACGTATCAGGTCATTGTAATAATTAGATGAATTCCCGTTGTGAGTTACAGGCCATGTTATATATCATGAATATCGGCTTTCAGATCCATACAAATCTACTGTTGAGTATCGGCTTTTGTTTAAACGGTAGAATGTGCTTAAACCTCCTAGAACACCCGGCTCCCAATCTAATTTAGACTTTACCCGTTACCGTCTTAATATGTGAACCCTACCAGTTACCCAATCTGATTTGTTGACTTTACCCGTTACCCAATCTCATCTATAGACTTTACCCCGTTCCCAATCTGATTTGCAGACTTTACCCAGTTCCCAATCTCATTTGTAGATTTTATCCGGTTCCCGGTCTCATTTGTAGATTTTATCCGGTCCCCGGTCTCATTTGTAGACTTTACCCCGTTACCCTTCTCATTTGCAGACTTTACCCCGTTACCCTTCTCATTTGCAGACTTTACCCGTTACCCTTTTCATTTGCAGACTTTACCCGTTACCCTTTTCATTTGCAGACTTTACCCCGTTACCCTTTTCATTTGCAGACTTTACCCGTTACCCTTTTCATTTGCAGACTTTACCCCGTTACCCTTTTCATTTGTAGACTTTACCCCGTTACCCTTTTCATTTGTAGACTTTACCCCGTTACCCTTTTCATTTGTAGACTTTACCCCGTTACCCTTTTCATTTGTAGACTTTACCCCGTTACCCTTTTCATTTGTAGACTTTACCCCGTTACCCTTTTCATTTGTAGACTTTACCCCGTTACCCTTTTCATTTGCAGACTTTACCCCGTTACCCTTTTCATTTGTAGACTTTACCCCGTTACCCTTTTCATTTGTAGACTTTACCCCGTTACCCTTTTCATTTGCAGACTTTACCCGTTACCCTTTTCATTTGTAGACTTTACCCCGTTACCCTTTTCATTTGTAGACTTTACCCCGTTACCCTTCTCATTTGTAGACTTTACCCCGTTACCCTTTTCATTTGTAGACTTTACCCCGTTACCCTTTTCATTTGTAGACTTTACCCCGTTACCCTTTTCATTTGTAGACTTTACCCCGTTACCCTTTTCATTTGTAGACTTTACCCCGTTACCCTTCTCATTTGTAGACTTTACCCCGTTACCCAATCTCATTTGCAGACTTTACCCGTTACCCAATCTTATTTTCAGACTTTACCCGTTACCCTTTTCATTTGCAGACTTTACCCAGTTCCCAATCTTAGTTGTGATTTTATCTGACCAATAAAATATCGCTGTTTTCCACTGATATCTTTTTATAGGCAATGCTGATACAAAACAGTTTAAGAGGCAGGGTAATTATTCTTTTTTATTTGTGGAAATGGCGGGAAATGGTTGTGAAATAAGCTGATTACCGTAGAACAACAGACGAGTATTGGTTTTTGATGTAAAGAATGTGCGGGAAGATGAAGAATATTAACGTCTGTGTGCGTCACGCGAGATAAACCGATATACATCCGGTCTCCAGACACAGTTAAACCTCTTTCAAATTCATCGGCTATCTCAAAGCGATAACTGTCTTTATAAGTCGGATAGCCGTGGCGATAGAGAGGCTGATTCTCACCAATGCATCGAGGGTTCAATCCCAGCTCGATCAGGGCAAGAACTTTATCGTTGTAAGTGAGAGGGATATTCGCTCTCCCGTCCGATCAGGCAGGTTTTTCCCCCCGAGTTCTTCGGTTACTTCCTGCAGTAATGATCGAAATCATTCGCAGTCGCACGATCTGTGCCAAGGGCCAAATTGAAAACAAGCCCCAGGCTTAATTTGCTACCCTTGTAAAATGACTAGATTATTATTATTATTATAACCTATAACGGTAAATCTCTTTGATCTTTGGGGTATATTCTATGCCCAGAATAACTTGCGGTCTGAATATATAGAGAGGAATTTAGAGTTATTGTTCTACAAATCTTTCGTTAAACCCGTATCGATTGTTCTTAGAGAGTTTATTTTTTTTCCATAAGAAAACATGATATAAGTTTTTTCTTACGGAAATTCTGGCCGGATATTCTCATTTTACATACATGTAAACCACTACGTTCTCGTAGCTGATAAACCACAGGCACTTGAAGGGATTAGAATAAAACTTCTTACAATTGGAACTGTAAAAACGAAACGAAATTGGATCTGTGTTTTAATCAGATTGGTCGTTTTCAAATAAAAGATTGAGAAAAATAATTGAATGTCAATATGTTAGAGAAAACGAGACACATAGAAAAAGTCTGTGCATGACCATGTTTTGATTAAATATATTATGAATAAAATCAAGGGAATATGAGGATTATTTCTAGTTTTCGATGACATTCAGTTACGTTTTTGAATTATCAGAAATCCTCTCACAGCATCACGTAACATGTTTTGGTCTTGGAAGGAATTATTAGTGAGCTGACATTCGTCCATGTATCACTTCAGGAGGACAACTCGTGTTTTCTTTTTGGAAACAGACCACCATTAATTTCCCCAATTCTGGCCTCTTTGCCCACCTCCAACTTTTCCCAAAATTTTTCGGGATCTTTTACAGGTACACAGGACCTTGTTTTTTTGTCCCATCCGAATGACTATACCTCTGTCTTTTTCAGGCCCCCCATCCTCCACAACTGACAAAGGAAACAACACCGGAAATCCTGACGAACTTTCTCAGTCAACACCAGGCACAAACCTGTGTCATACTCACTGAGTCACTGTGGTTCCTGAAACCACATAGGTGCGGGGGGGGGGGGGGGGGGGTTACAAATATCTCTTGATGAAAATATTTAATAAATTGTAGATGTTTTATTAAAAGTTAATAGTATCCATGTTTAATATATAAATCATTTCTTAAAATAACATTCGAAATTACACAAAAAAAAGAGGGGGAAAGAAAGCCGGGGGGCCCCTTAAAAAAAATATTCATGACCAATAGAGCCCCCCCCCCTCATCCAAACAATTAGTTGATATCTGATCTTAAGTAATATTAAACTGTATTATCAAATCATTCTACAAAACAATGAGTAAATATCTGATCTATAAAACATAATCTAGCACTGAACAAAACTTAACTACAAGTTATACAATATTTCATTTAGACAAAAACAATTGTTATAATTTTATATTCTTTGTTCTTTATTTATAATAACATACATGTATTTAAACTTATACAAACTCTGATGGGCAAGACGTCTCAAAACATTAGAGAGAGAGAGAGAAATGGGGTTTAACGTCCACTTAAAACAAACTAGGTCATTTCAGGACTAACATACTCGATATTAGTTAATTCACCAGCGTAGGAGTCTTTTGCAGTGGGAGTAAACCTGAGGACCCAGAGAAAACCCACGAGGTCGGACAGGCGACTTGACTCGTCATCACATACAAGCTGGGAAACAAAACTACACCAGTTGAATCAATGACAAGCCATTGAAACACCAAACCTCCCAGGTCAAAGTCTACCACAGTTTTGTCCCAAAATGACCATGTGTCATGGATTTAAAACCAATCTGTCTCCGTAAATAATAATGGCCATGAGATATATTACACATTCACATGTAGCTATATTAAATCAACGATGAATCAGTATAAAACACGATTAGAATTGATTTTAGTTTATATAATTATGACATTGATATCCACGATTCATAAGCTGGTTTATTAAATGTAAATTAATTATATATTAATACTTATTTATTGGGTGTATTGCTGTGAAAATAGGGCGTAATATTGTCGATCTGCTAACATTGGGCGGTATTGCTGTCAATCTGTTAACATTGGGCATATTGCTGTCTATCTATGAAAATAGGGCGCATTACTGTCAATCTCTGAACATTGAGTGGTATTATTCAAAATCTATGAACATTGGGTATTATTTATAATGTCAATTTCTAAACATTGGGTATTAATGTCAATCTCTGAACATTGGGTATTAATGTCAATCTCTGAACATTGGGTATTAATGTCAATCTCTAAACATTGGGTATTAACGTCAATCTCTGAAAATAGGGCGGTATTATTCTCAATATGTGAAAATAAGAATTTTTTATTATCATTCTGTATAAATGTGGTAACAATATATATGTACATACATCTATTCTGAAAAACACCGGAATATGGTCCTCATTAGACCAGATGGACAATTAGCCACCTGGACCTTCCAATGATAACGCCAGTCATTGACAGACACAATTCTAATTGTGCTTATTATTATTTTGTCCTGAAGATATCTATTTTTTTGCTTTGAATATTTTAAGTCATGAATTTAAAACACCAATATCGATTGTTATAAATTAATATCGAAATATTTGAGAGTACATAAATAGTAATACAACATTGAGTAGAGGTTAAAAGATACACTGGAAAATTGGTATGGTTTAACTTCTGTGTACAACTTAATAGTAAGTGCAGGAAGACCGCACTACACGCAAACAAAAATATACAAGACAAACTTGGGTCTGGGGGCCAGCCGTAAGCGTCGACTGCGCTGTACAGTCCTGGCCGGGCCTGTTGTGGTACAGGCTTCTTCACTAAAATGATTTACAAAAAAGACGCAACAAAAATAATCATGTTTAATTTTCATTACCAAGCGACTAATTAACTATAGTTTAATTTGTTAATTAGACACTTGGTAATGAAAATTAAACACTAGGATTTAAGCTGTAAGTACAAGTTGAACACTATTAGCCTAAATTAAACTATAGTTATTCATAATTCAACACTGAAGAGAGAGAGAGAATGGGGTTTAACGTCCACTCAACACAACTAGGTCATTTCGGGACTAACATATGGTTTAATTTTATTTCAACAATTCGCTTGCGCGTAGGGGTCTTTAGCAGTGGAAGAAAACCAGAGTGCCCGGAAGAAACCCATGAGGGCTCGAAAACCACAAGCGCAAGCCAGAGAAATTAGGGCTATGTACGCCAAGTTAAACCATACCAATTGTCCAGTGATAGCAGTTGTCCGAATTGTTTTGAGTGTTTGTTGTTCACATGTTGCACCAATAGATTTTGTTTGTTGATTTTTTATTTTTAAGATTTGATACTGAAGACGAGGGTTAAGAATTGTTCGTATCCTATCTGGATCCAGCCATCTCGGTCGGTATCGTACGCTTGGAACGATTGCGATAACGTCTGAAACGAACAAAAACATTCATCAGTTCGAAATGGGACATTAATCCATAAAACATTTATCTTTTTTTTTGTGAATCAATCAATATAACATTTTATCCAGGAAGCAGTTCTACAGCTTACTCATATATCGGATTATAACTACCAGGAGTTCTGTTACATGCATGCAAACGTGTTTTTTAGACTATCCCAGCCCCAGCGACTATACACCATCCCTTTCAGACCTATCCGTCCTACATCGCTGACTGCATATCTGGGGGGCCCTAGCGCTATATTAATCCTGATATACACTCCCTACCACTCTTTTAAACACTCCACGTGATAACCATGATATACAATCCCTACCGCCCTCAGCCACCTCTCACCCAACTAAATCCCTACCACCCTCTACCACTCTTCACCCAACTACATCCCTACCACCCTCTACCACTCTTCACCCAACTACATCCCTACCACCCTCTACCACTCTTCACCCAACTACATCCCTACCACCCTCTACCACTCTTCACCCAACTACATCCCTACCACCCTCTACCACTCTTCACCCAACTACATCCCTACCACCCTCTACCACTCTTCACCCAACTAAATCCCTACCACCCTCTACCACTCTTCACCCAACTAAATCCCTACCACCCTCTACCACCCTTCACCCAACTAAATCCCTACCACCCTCTACCACTCTTCACCGAACTAAATCCCTACCACCCTCTACCACTCTTCACCGAACTAAATCCCTACCACCCTCTACCACTCTTCACCCAACTAAATCCCTACCACCCTCTACCACTCTTCACCCAACTAAATCCCTACCACCCTCTACCACCCTTCACCCAACTAAATCCCTACCACCCTCTACCACTCTTCACCCAACTAAATCCCTACCACCCTCTACCACTCTTCAACCAACTAATAACAATATACAATCCCTACCAGTGTCTGAGTGATACCCCCAACCCCTCGATAATTGTTGAAACCTGACTAACCTGTAATACAATACAACATTGAATAAAATCATCGAAAGCTACGGTTCCTCGTCCCAATCGATCAAATTTCTTCACCAATATTTCGTAAAAACGATCTGATAATCTGTAACCTGCAATACAAACATAACTCATATTAAAACTACTCGGTACCTTAAATAAATATAGCAATGTAGAGAGAGAGAGAAATGGGGTTTAACGTCCACTCAACACAAACTAGGTAACTTCGGGACTAGAATATGGTTTAATTTTATTTCAATAATTCACTTGCGCGTAGGGGTCTTTAAAAGTGGGAAACCTCAGTGCCTGGAGGAAACCCATGAGGTTGAGAAGGTGCCCCTATCTCCGTGCCACATACGCTCAAACCAGGGCTAGACACCACAGCTGCAAACCAGAGGTGGCCGGCCAGCTAGAGGTCAAAGCGGGGCACTCTAGACCACTAGGCCATCCCAACCCCTCTATATAGCAATGTACCTTCACATTTAACAAAGTTCCTTCGTATACAGCCAAGTAGTGGAGGGAGATTTTTAGAAAGGGGTTTTGGTTAGTATTTACCAAAACAGCCCTTTAGGCTTTATATAAAGCGTCCACTGTGGACTTCAGTAATTCCTGAACCTCCCCAACAGGGCTAAAAATAGCATCTTACACATCAGACAGTATAAAAGGGGAGATAATTCAAGAGAGAGAGAGAGAGATGGGATTTAACATACACTCAACTCAAACTAGGTCATTTTGGGACTAACATATGGTTTACTTTTATTTCAATAATTCACTTGCACATACATCACTAATGGGTGTATTGTAATCAATTCCAACAGGAATGTGGTACACTATTAAATAATAATAGTGGCAGATACTGCAACAAGTTTTTTTAATGGTGATATAACCACATTGTAAGTGTAAACAGCTATTTAATGTTAAAGATTAACCTTGCTTTTAATTATTGTATGTATATGTCATGGAATAGAGAGTCATTATAATGGCCAAGCTTGGGGAAGCATGTCATCCTTATCATTTCCATGCCAGTTACAGAATATTAATTTAATATTTTATAAAACTAATTTGATCAACATGTATCACTCACCAAAACTTGTCAGAGCTGTTTTTAATTCGTTTTTATCAATGGAACCAGAGTTATCTCTATCGTAACCACGGAAACAACCCTGCCAATCAGTAACATATTTCCATAGTGATGAAAATTCCTGGAAATTGATGGTGCCGGAATTATCTCGATCAAACATACCTAAAATAGAAAATCAAGGGGATGAGAATGGAAATGAAATGAAACTGTCTACAAATAAAAGGTAACACAGTGCTTCGGTCCCGCAACCTTTCGCATTCCACACATACTAATCTTTGGACTCCGCACAAACTAATTTTTGGACTTAATGATTGTTCATCTTTGATAATAACGAGACTTTGAATAATAAAAAATATAAAAAAATAGAGAGTACATTCATCCCAAATTCGCAGACTTTAGTTAAGAATTTACTCAACTTACAATCACTGTTTATGAGAAATATCTTTGATCCAGAAACACAAAACTTTGCACATAGTATCTTGTTGATGTATTTGATACATAAAAACAACAAACGTTTTATAAAGGGCTATATTTAGCAATTTTAGTTAAAATAAGGTGAATAATTTTTGATAATGTCTGAGAATTCTTTGTGAACTCAGGACCTGAGTGCCTGATCCCAGTTATCTGTACCCTATGAACAAATTTAACTTAAACTTAACAAATTTACCCTAACATAACAAACTGAACTTAACTTACCGATCATAAGTCTTACTGTTTCAGGATTAAATGGAGTCCATGTTCCTGTAATATATATAATATTAAAATAAATCTTTTATTATAAACTATAGTACAATCACATTCTACTCATCATGCTAGACATTCACATGTATCTACAGTAAAAATAACAACCACTGAAATATATACATCTCATGCTAATATTTAGGATGAAAACAATCTGTTTCTAACTCAAACTATGTTTTTAATACAATATTTTGAATGAATGATTGAATGAAATGGGGTTTAACCTGGGCTAATGGAAGATGGGCATATGCCTTACAGTGTGCTATGAGGAAGATTTTGTCAGTGGATCTTTTACGTGCACGACAATGTATACACAGTACCTTGTTTTTTCATCCCATCCGAACGACTAGACACCTGTCCTTGTCAGGCCCTTTCTTTTGCATCACTGACCAGGGGAAACCACGCCAGAAAATCGAAAATAACCTTTCTCGGCCAATGCAGGGATCAAACACCCGACCTCTAAGCTAGTGAGCCAGCGCCTAACCAACTTAGTCACGTGATCCCCCAGTTCATGCAAGCAAGTTATTGAAATAAAATTGAATATGTTAGCCCTGTGATGACCTAGTTTGTGGTGTGTATGCTAAACCTCATTCTCTCTCTTTCTCTCCCTTCCCATCTCTCGTTTTGTTAGTCCTGTAATGACCTAGTTTGTGGCTTTGTTATTAATTACATATAATTTGAAAGCTGTAATAGAATTAATAACCTACATTCATATCAAGGATAATATTATGGTAAAAATTATCTATAATTATTTTTGACATTTATATTACCGGCACCCTTGCCTAGGCTACAAGAGAGAGAGATAAATTAAGTTTAACATCTACTCAGCACAAACTAGGTCATTTTGGGACTAACACATGGT
Organism: Patella pellucida; assembly: GCA_917208275.1. Lineage (NCBI taxonomy): Eukaryota > Metazoa > Mollusca > Gastropoda > Patellidae > Patella > Patella pellucida. Next base: position 678,750 of record OU795039.1, on the reverse strand, counting down.
TCAGTCTAATTAAGTATTGATTTTATGCAATAGCACATGCAACATAAAAAAATCACAACAAAATAAAGATTGGATAGTTTCCCCCCTTAAAACTAATTAACTAATCACCAAGAATTACTTAGTTTAGAACAATTAATGTCAATGATAACAGAATACATGTACCACATTAAACTGATCATTATGGGGAGGGGGTATAGGTGCTGATGTGCTGTAAATACAATACATGTTTTGAATTATTCCACATTAAATAGAGTACATGTATGTGCTTAATCTGGGTCATCTAGGAGATATGACCTTGTTTATTCTGGGCCACCCCGGTGAACATGACCTTATTCTGGGCCACCCCGGTGAACATGACCTTATTCTGGGCCACCCCGGTGAACATGACCTTGATTATTCTAGGCCACCCAGGGCCGCCTTCGGCTATGTCTCGACCATGTACACCCGAACTTGAAATGGTTAGACTATAGTCGCGACCATGCTTAACCAACCTTTCGAGGTCGGTTAAGGCTGGTCGAGTTAGATTCAAAATGGCAGCCCGCGACAAAACATATGCTGTGTTGGAATTTTCGTTTGAAGATAGAACGTAAACTACCAATGTTACCCCAGAACCTGAGACTTAACTAAATTCATATAGGTTTATATTTAAGCAGTTTCTAGATTATATAATATAAAGTGTATGACTATGATTTGTCAACCAGTTCCACCAAAGATGATGTCAGATTGAAATTGTGAAAGTGACAGTATTATATTAAAAATATTTCATCCATTTGTGAATTTTATTTGGAAAAACAGTGACACAAACAAACGATTTTGTTCATTAGATACAAATTATGTAACAGTAAATAAACTTTGGATATTTGGTTGGTTGTTTTTTTTTCTATTGTCTGGGCATAACTTGGTTACTAACTCAACTGTAAATAGATTTCTAGAAATCGTCGTTGTCATATTCTAACACAAACAAACGATTTTCTTCATTAAATAAAATATCAGTTTGATATACATGTACATTGTAAATGTTTATTCTGTGCCACATGGGTGAACATGACAATGATTTTTTTCTGGGCCATGCAACATGCTCGATTATTGACTGTCAAAGAGAGAAGAAGATCTTACCATTGGACAAAGCTTGTCCAAGTTCTACAGCTGATATCGAACCACTTCTATCTTTATCAATCCTAATGTTAAAACAAACAAACAAATAATCACATGCTTTAATTACTAATGATCTTCCCTTGGATACAAAACTATCTCGGTACTCGGTACTAGGTTTTACTCGTAAAGTTATAAAAAGAAGTAATTTACTATCAGAAACCCAAGTAATTTACTCAATCAGAGACCAAGTAATTTACTCAATCAAAAAACATTTTATTTACTTAATCAGTAATTAAATAATTCACTCAATTAGAAAAGAAGTAATTTACTCAATCAGAAAAGAAGCAATTATATGTTCTGGGTCAAAAGTTAAAAATTTTGTTTCATTGATTCAATTGAAATGAAATGGGCTTTAACGTCCTATTGTTCTGCTCCGACTGGGCCAATGAAGACGGCTGATTGAATCGAAATGTTCAAGTGCAATATTCCAACTGAAGCTGATTTTAATTTATACATTAAGGTTATACATGTACATTGGTGTGTAACTCATTGAGTATTATAACATAATATATATGTGCAGGTATCATTGTTGTCAGTATTAAATTGACATTGCCATTTCCATTTGACTTAGAACTGAAACGGTTCAAGTATCTTTCAAATTAATTTAAACTTATTGAATAAAACTTCTCACTTAATACAGAAATAGTTTTGTAGTCCTGGAGATAAATGAATAATAATTTTGTTGGATTATGATTCATCTTTGGACCTTCCGTTTGATTTCCTTTCTTCCCATTCCCAATAATCAGAAAGTATGAAGAGAAAATAGCAAAGATCCATTTTTATTTTATTTTCATTATGAAATCATTTTAATTTTTATTCAAGATGTCTTCATTCGTAACGATCACCATGAACTGACAATCCAACAAGATTATTATTCAGCGTGTAAAACTAAAGGGGAAGTAGGTTGGAGTCAGGTGACATCTTACCGTTAGACAATGCCTCGCCTAATTCTTTTACCGATATCTGGCCACTTCTGTCTTTATCAACTCTACAAATAAATACATGATTAGCCAATAGAACGGTCTGTCACGGCAAGTTTTTGGCATGGAGTGCACAGAACTGTTTTCCCACAAAAAAAATTGGTTAATCAAATGTCTGACATCACAGGGTCAAAAGCCGCTGGAAAGACCTCTGACACAACCGGTCAGATATTAGAGGTCATCGAAAGAATAAAAAAACAAAACAGAATATAGATCTGTATTTTAATCAGGTTGAGGTTTACTGGTCCCTCATACTCCGCGCAGTGTTCCGTTTGATTAGAACTAATACAGGGATTTCTCGCACCTTTGCTTCAGGAATATGCTGGTCACTGAACCTTCTCTATGTAGCTAGGCTTCCATGTATTTATAATTCAGGTATAATCAAAAAAATAGACCATCATACATGTACATTGTATGTACAGTAGCCTACACGTAACGTTGAATTTTATTGGTTGATAATTATAAATATAGATGAGTTTGAGCAATAGTCGTCTTTATTCTAAATAGGCTGCCAACGAAAAGGTATGTAGCTTGATAGGGGAATCTGCCACAGGCGAATAGGTCGGATGACATTCCGGACTTAGTCTGTCTTACCGGTACGTTTTATTTAATTGTTGAGACCACGATTAACAATGCTAGTTCTCCATTGTTCTGATTCATATATACTAGGACAGGTGGCTATACAACTTGACAATACAATGTGTATATTTATTAATACTACGTTGTTTTTATACGCCCACGGACACATTTTCATACAGATCAATATTTTCATGTGGACTTATTATGCCGTCGCCCCTGTCAATTATAAAATTGATTTGACAGTTGTGTTCAACCTTTCAACTTATTCCCGAGTCAGAAGCGCCACCTACCCGAGTCCCAAACGTCAAGGCCATATTTTTTGGAGTCTGAAATGTCGTTCATGTATGTTTGATGTTATCATATCTGAGACCTAAGAATGTTCTACGCTTGTTTCAACACAGTTGGTTGGTCTACTGTAAAAATTATGTCCAGTTAACAAGCTAGACTCTTTCATTTATGTTCTGTCTCTATCACTGAATTGATTATCAACCGAATTTGAGAGAGAAATTTTAGTGGAAAGGCACCGGTAGTAGCGACCGGCGCGTCCGCTAGAGGGCTCAGACAGTGCTGTCGTTCGCTATGGCCGATTTTCAACCCCACTGTATCTGTTTTTGGGTCATGTCTTCGCGGAGCTTATACAGGCTTATGCGAAGGAATTCGATATGGAAACCACGTGATTATTTTTTAGGATTGTCAAGCGTGCCTGGAAATAAGGTTGATGGCGGATGACATGCGGTAAGTTGGGTTTTATTTTATTGTTGAAGTTTTCTTTTATTTTTAATTTGCCTGATACGCGATGATACGCTCAAAGTTTTGCTTAAAATCGTGAATGTAAACATTAAATTAGTGAGGAAAAATATTGCCGAGGACGGAAATCCCCGTGGAAAGTGGCAATTCCTGAAAATCCGCACCGCATGGGAATGCAAAGGGAGGCAACTCCGTCAAGATGACAGCTGGGGTGCAGACCACTTTTGATTCCTTACTGATTTTGACAAAAGAAATGTCATTGAGTGACTAGTGTGTAATATTAGACTTATAAGAGTAATTTAAACTGCTGATGTTATTTTTGAAAACTGAATTGATAAAGTCCATTTTAATTGACACAGTCCATTTTAATTACAGCATTACAGTTCCAAAATAATGAGTACTAAATCATCAGATTCTGAAGATGATAGTTTTAGTTGATTTATGTTACACTTCATGTTTTAGTTGAAATTTTGTTGTATTGCATGATGTTAATATTTTTTCCCCCTTTTATTTTGTTAATATTTATTTATTTTGTTTAATTATTTTATAAATCCCAAGCTCTCTAGGCATGCCAATATTTGTTTCAGCTTTGCACCTGTTCCACAAATATATATCTGTTAATATATCAACTTCATATACAGTACATACTCATTGATTTTTTTGGATGAGGTTTCGATGAATATTCTTCCATCGTTATCAGATAAATAAGTACCTGTCTTTCTTTCTGTGTGTGTTATAATTTATTGCTCTTCCTAGATACTAAATGCCTCTAAAATAATGTTTAGTGTATAATTTTAATTTATCAGGATTGTGCATGAATGATCAGTGTGAGATTAAAATATTTACATTAATAAATCATAAATGCATGAACAATACAGTTTATGAATAATAATATTGCAGTACTGCATATATAAGCTTTTACATATTATAATTATTTTTAATCTTTTGTATTTTCAGTAGTAGTATGCAGTAGACCACAGTTTGGGAAGAAAATCCAGTTACCATTGATATATATATTTTTCTCTTTTTTTTGGGGGGGGGGGGGGTATTTGTATTACGATATTATGTTATTTTTAATACTATAATACTTGATTATTATGTTAATATGTTATTCTCATTTATTGTTATTTTATTTATTTATTTTATTTATTTTTTTTTGGGGGGGGGGGGGAATTTGTATTATGATATTATGTTTTTTTTAAATATTATAATACTTGATTATTATTATTATTATTATTATTATTATGTTATTTTTAATATTATTTTTATGTTAGCCTACTGGAATATTATTATGTAAAGTGTGGCCTGGAAAGAAAATATCTTTCATGTTAATTTATTTGATTCTGTTTGGTACATAAATGATTGATAAATAGTTTTTGTTTTAAATTTTATTTAATTACTAATATTTACTTTATTTATGGGGTGGTAGTGATGTTGGGGACCCAACTTGGGGTATCTTTGGGGTTTTTTTTAATACTTTGTTAATATATGTACTTTTTTAATTGTTTTTAAATTATTATTTTCAATACTTTGTTTTGTTGTGTGGATTTGTATTTTTAAATTTTTCATTTGTTCTTTGATTTGGGGGGGGGGGGGTAAATTATGATTATGAATATTATTTTTGTCATTTTAACTTAGTTTTAGCTTTTTTTGATACTCAAAGACAATTTTTTGTATAAATATGTTGATTATATTGCATTGTTATTTTATCTAGTTCAAGTTTATTCAATTTTTCAATCTTTTGTACCGTTATCTCACACATTATAAAATAAAGTCCTAGAGCAATGTGTAATGTGTTTGCATGGTTGTGTCCGTGCATGAATAGGCTTAATTATGGTGAAAAAATTATGTCTCTATGACTTTTGGTTCCTGAGATATGGAATGGGGTTGAAAATTGAAGAAAAATGGCCTATTTCGCGAACAAGGGGTATGCCAGTTCACGTTACTAAATGGACAGTAACTCAGTCAATTCTGCTCCGATTTTGATAAACTTGGTGTTGTTACAATACAGAGATGTGCAGCTTTCGGGAAATAACAAGTTTATGGAGAAACAAATAATATTTCAAAATAGGTGCCGGTCGCTACCGGTAGTTTTAAACGTACCTTTGAAATATTCCCATTAATTGATTTGGGTCTATACCGCCTTGAGCAGGTGCCCGTTGTTGATACTGCTGCTGTCCGTACGACATCTTGTAGAAATGTTGAAAATGTTGTAAATACTTTCGTCAGTAATTATTAGCAGAAATTGCCCAATAATTATTACAAAATAGTCAACAACTCAGCATTATGGACTTCCGGTTTAAACAGGTTTACGATACGGAGCAAAAAAATCTTTAAAATCTCAAAACAGAATCTGAAAATTCTCTGAATATTATCATTGGTTTTGAATTTTTACAAAAAAATTTCCAAAAATTCGTTTAATTTACTGAAAGCAATAGAATGATTTTATTTTCTTAAGATCAGTTTTTTATATTTTACGGATTGGTGTTGGAATCGGAATGGTAGTGAAAATAACACGGATAGACTACAAAATTGTAGTCGTATTTTTAATATGTGGGCGTGTCTTTTATTTTCATATTGGTTTTTGAAAACCCATAAGCCTGAAGTGATTGGTTTTTTCGTCAGATCATTTGTGACTGGTCACATCATAAATGAGGTTCACTCAATAGTGACTGAATGGATGGCATAAAAATTGAAAAACTTATATTAAATCACACGTTATTTTGTTTCGTTTGTTCCTGTTCCATTATTCAAAAAGCCCCAGAATTAAAACAAATTAAAGAATGGATCAAATAGAATGCCAGTTAGCTAGATCATCTAAAAATTGACTTCTGTTAGCACATATGCTTTTTAAAAATTTTTTTTAAATATTTTTGCGATTCAATTATATCAATTATAGGCTATAGACTAATAATTTAGATTATGTAGGCCTATTTGTGCATTAATGGTTCATTGTTTGTTTGTTCTGTCTTGTTGTTTTATGCACAGTTTACCTTTATTGTCTTTATAAAATAAAAGTATAGCTGCTCACTTCATTATCTTTAAGGTTACCAGTAATTGACTTATTATCTTATCTCAACATAGGCCCTATTAACGGCATCCCACCATCTTTTATTGATACAACATGTCTGTCATCAGGTAGGAGATAAAACACACTTTAAATATATATTCTCTTGATGCTGGAATGGGGTGGGGAGTGTGAGTATCGGGTCGATTATATCACCTGGCAACAACAGTAAATATATCATGTCCAATATCACACAAACAGTTGCTATAATGAGGGCAGTTCACAAACAGCTAGGTCATGTGTAATTTTCATCCTGATTCTCAGGCCTGTTTACACTACTGTCAGAGACAGACATAGTGATAGAGACACCCCATATTGATCAAATTTACTGATGGACTACCGACTAGTACCGACCAAGTACTTGTCCATTTTTACTGATGGTAAATCTAATATCTGAGCCTTAACTTACTGATGATACAGCCCATTTGACCCGATTTAATAATAGGGAACTCTCTGGTCCTGATTTTCTCATGGAACACCCCATTTGACCTGATTTACTGATGCACAACCACTTGACCTGATTTATGATGGTATACTCCATTTGACCTGATTTACTGAAGGGATACTCCTTTAAAGCTGATTTACCTGAGAGACACTCTATTTGACCTGATTTAATGAAGGAACACTCCATTTGACCCGATTTACTGACGGGACACTCCATTTGACCCGATTTACTGAAGGGAAACTCCATTTGACCTGATTTACCAAAAGGACACCCCATTTGACCTGATTTACTGACGGGACACTCCATTTGACCTGATTTACTGACGGGACACTCCATTTGACCTGATTTACCAAAAGGACACCCCATTTGACCTGATTTACTGAAGGAACACTCCATTTGACCCGATTTACTGAAGGAACACTCCATTTGACCCGATTTACTGAAGGAACACTCCATTTGACCTGATTTACTGAAGGGACACCCCATTTGACCTGATTTACTGAAGGGACACCCCATTTGACCTGATTTATACTGAAGGGACACTCCATTTGACCTAATTTACTGCTTTGACACTCAATTGACCTGATTAAATGATGGACAAAATGAACATCAAGTAATGTCCCCTTTTGAACATGAGAAAAAGAGAAATGGGGTTTTAAGTCCACTCGACACAACTAGGTCATTTTGGGATTAACATATGGTTCAATTTTATTTCAATAATTTGCTTGTGCGTAGGGGTCTTTTAGCAGTGGGAGGACCCGGATAAAACCCACAAGTTTGCGCTTTTTAAATATACATGTAGAATGTGACTTATTTTATGTGGGGAGAGAAAGATGAGATTTAATGTCCATTAGACACAAACATAGGTCATTTCGGGACTAACATATGGTTCAATTTTATTTCAATAATTTGCTTGTGCGTAGGGGTCTTTAGCAGTGGGTGGAAACCAGAGGACCCGGAGAAAACCCACAAGGTTGGGCTTTTTGAACATACATGTAGAATGTGACATATATTATTATGTGGACTGTTATAAAAGAGAGAGAGAGAGAGATAGCGAGAGAGAGATGAGATTTAATGTCCATTAGACACAAACTCGATCGTTTCAGGACTAACATATGGCACTATTTTTTCAATAATTTTCTTGCGCGTTGGTGTCTTTAGCAATTGGAGGGAACCGGAGGACCTGGAGAAAACGACGTACAACCAGGGATTCGAAACCACGGCAGTTGACTCAATGATACAGCGCGCACACTAACCATTCAGCCATCCCCCCACCCCCCTCCTACAAAATAATCAACCCCCCTCCTACAAAATAATCAACCAATATCACATCACAGTTGTTTATTTATAAATAAATTATCACAGATATTTGGTAATTATAAATTTTTGGACCCGTTTCACAAAGCGTAACCTAGAACTACATCATTCGGCAAACCTCGTCAGATTCTACACATCTGATCTCGGCTGTACGACCATTTCCGCCATATTTAAACTATTTTATGGATTATGAATGAAAAATGGCTGCCCCCATGGAGATTTCTGTTGAGAGTGTATTATATCAACAAACATCATGTTTGGCACTGGGTTTGGGGAATTACCAGGAAATTTGATCAAAACAGCAGCCTTGAGACAATATCTCTGCTCATTTAGGTATATACGCTCTACAAAAGAACCAATTTGTGACTTTTTTGTAAAAGTGGCACGTTTTTCCTGTTTAAAGTGAACTGGTAGCTGCATCGCAAATGTATGGTCTAAGGTACATATCACTTGCTCTCACAGAGCCCAGATTTGCTGTAGAGTACCGGAATCTGAGGAGATTTGCCGAGTGAGAACTACATGTATGAAAATTCAACAGAGTTTTATAGTGAAATATACAATTAACGTATACTTAATAAGATTGACTTACGCATGATTTATCAAATGGTACCGATACACGCTGGTGTATTTACATCAATACAATCATATAATGATTTATAGCTCTGTCTTTAGCAACATAATATTGTCAAAAGCAACATAATATTGTCAATAGCAACAAAATATTGTCAATAGCAACATTATGTTGTCAATAGCAACAAAATATTGTCAATAGCAACATTATATTGTCAATAGCAACAAAATATTGTCAATAGCAACATTATATTGTCATTAGCAACATAAATTTGGCATTAGAAACATAATATTGGCATTAGTAACATAACATTTTGTAATTTGTAGCATAATATTGACATTAGCAACATAATATTTTGTAATTTGTGGCATAATATTGTAATCAGCAACATAATATTTTGTAATTTGTGGCATATTGTAATCAGCAACATAATATTGTCATTAGTAACATAAAATTGGCATTAGCAACATAATATTTTGTAATTTGTAGCCTAATAATGTAATCAGCAACATAATATATCATTATATAAGCAAGATAATATCAACATAAATTACATTATAACATAAAAAATGCATCAATATGAAAAGTTCATTGGAAATTTTCTCAAATACCTTTACAAACAACCTACAAAAATAAATTTGTTTCTTTCTCACAATTCATATGATGTGGAGGGTCAGTGAAGTTTTTAGGGGGAGGGGGCACAGCAGGCACAGTCTAGAGTAGGTATTTTAGAGTTATGGTTGGCTTTGCCCCCCCCCCCCTCCCTGGCTACAGGCCCGCTCACAAATATACATTCATAATTCATATGATGTGGTCTTAAAGGGGGAAGAACATCTAGAACCAGTTTCAGTCATTGGCTATTGCTTCAACTTTCTTCCAGGGTTTATAACATTTTATAATAGGGCTTATTTATGTCATCCTTAATCAAAATTAACATCAGATCAACTTGTTTATTTGGATCAGAATTAAACAAGGTTTAACTTCTTTCAGTCTTTGTATTGATGAATGAAGTTCTCATGATTTATTACCAAACAATAAATAAACTGGAGAAAGACATATTAGGGCATCAAGAAAGTCATTCATAGATCAGTATTATACCAAGTCCTAAGGGCACCAAACTGCACCATATTAGGGCATCATGGAAGTCTTACATAGATCAGTATTATACTAAATCCTATATAAGGGCATCAAACTGCACCATATTAGGGCATCATGGAAGTCTTACATAGATCAGTATTATACTAAATCCTATATAAGGGCATCAAACTGCACCATATTAGGGCATCATGGAAGTCATTCATAGATCAGTATTATACTAAATCCTATATAAGGGCATCAAACTGCACCATATTAGGGCATCATGGAAGTCATTCATAGATTGGTATTATACTAAATCCTATATAAGGGCATCATGGAAGTCATTCATAGATTGGTATTATATTAAATCCTATATGTCGGCATCATAGAAGTCATTCATTCATAGATGGGTATTATACTGAATCCTATATAAGGGCATCCAACTGCACCATATTAGGGCATCATGGAAGTCATTCATAGATTTGTATTATACTAAATTCTGTATTATATAGCTAGCTGAATCATATAGGAAGGAAATATGAGTTTTAATTGAATGAATTCATCATCTCTTTTATCACAGTCACGTTTAAAAAAAAAAAAATATCACAGAATATTTTCATCTATGCATCAACGTCGTACGAAGCATGGTGGCGTTGGTTCTTTAATCTTTCTTCTTCACCTTTTTCGTAGCCTCGTTGTAGATATTTCAGTGTTTCATGTAATCTTTCCGCACGTTCCCCCGTCCCGAACAACTTTTTTAAACCTTGTTTCTCTCTCCTTATACTTTTTTCTTCGTCCATTTTTTCCAGAGTTTCACGTTTGTCTTTCTCCGATTTATATTTTAATTTATCCTGAAAGAGAAATATCGGAAACGTGTGTGATCAACTGAAGGGAGAAAACTTTTAGTAGACAAGAAGAAAAGGTGAGAGAGAGAGAGAGAGAGAGAAATGGGGTTTAACGTCCACTCCACACAAACCAGTTCCTGTCAGGACTAACAAATGGTTTAAATTTTAAATCAATAATTCTCTTGTCTATAGGGGGATCACGGTGGCTAAGTGGATAAGGCGCTGGTTCGCTAGCCTAGAGGTTGAGTGTTCGATCCCTGCATTGGCCGAGAAAGTTCATCTCGATTTTCCGACGTGATTTCCCCTTGTCAGTGATACAGAAGGAGGGCCTGACAAGGACAGCTGCCTAGTCGTTCGGATGGGACGAAAAACCGAGGCCCCGTGTACACATTGGAGTGCACGTAAAAGATCCCTTGGCAGTTGGAATTCGATATAAGAGTAGGCCGTAGCGCCGCTGCCCGGGCAAAATTTCCCTCATAGCACACTGTATGGTGTATGCCCGTCTTCAATTAGCTCAGGTTAAGTGCATAACAGTAGGACGTTAAACCCCATTTCATTCATTCATTCATACTCTTGTCTATAGGGGTATTTAGCAGTGGGAGGAAACTGGAGGACCCGGAGAAAACACACAAAGTTGGACAGGAAACCCTACTCCTTGTTACATAGGGGTCTTTAGCAGTTGGAGGAAACAGGAGGACCCAGAGAAAACTGAGGATTCGGAACCAGGCTAGTTGACTCAATGAAAGGCTTTATGATACAGCACGCACATCCAACTCCCCTGACTATAAATGTAAGAAACATGGTGAGGCCTCCTACCACAATATAATCATTGAAAATTACCTTGTTTGCAACATCGTTTCTATCACAGTCGTAAAACATGAAAGATATTCGTTGGAATGATGAAAGGAGGAAATTACCTTGTATGCGACATCATTTTTATCAGAGGAAAAACGAGAAAAAATATTCATTGCAATGATGAAAGGAGAAAATTACCTTGTATGCGACATCATTTTTATCAGTGGTAAAACGTGAAAGATATTCGTTGGATTGGTGAAAGGAGGAAGCATGTCGAGCTGATCGTTGTGACGTATCCCGACATCGGGGGGAACATGATCTGGTTCTGGTTCTATAGAATGAATCAAGCCTGTAATAAACATATAGAAAAAACAAATATTAATTCATTCAACGGTCAGAGAGAGAGAGAGAGAGAGAGAGAGAGAGAAATGGGGTTTAATGTCCACTCGACACAAACTAGGTCATCTTGGGACTAATGTATGGTTTTCAATTTTTATTTCAATACTTGGATTGCGCGTAGGGGTCTTTAGCAGCTGGAGGAAACCGGAGTACCCGGAGGAAACCGACGAGGTTGAGAAATGGGGTTTAAGGTCCACTCGACACAAACTAGGTCATCTTGGGACTAATGTATGGTTTTCAATTTTTATTTCAATACTTGGATTGCGCGTAGGGGTCTTTAGCAGCTGGAGGAAACCGGAGTACCCGGAGGAAACCCACGAGGTTGAGTCACGGTCAGAGAATTACCAATTCATCATACAACAAATCATAGTTTACACAATTTAAACAAGTCTTACAATTTCCTTGATTGACTCCACTCTAAGGTGTCCTCAAATTCATTATTTAATAACTCAGCCTATTGCAGGGCCTTCTTTAAGCCTGAAATGTTTTCTAAATTATTAATTAGACATTAATTAACATATCCAGACCATAATCAGTAAAAAAAAAAGATGATCCCACTGGCTTCTGGTGTTCGATTCCTGCATTGGCCTAGAAAGTCCATCTCAATTTTCAGGTGTGGTCTCCCCTTGTCAGTGATGCAGAACGGAGGGTCTGTCGAAAAAACGAGATCCTTTGTATACATTGGCGTGCACGTTAAAGATCCCTTAGCAATTGGAAATTCAATATATTCGATCCCTGAATGACGTATGCCCTTCTTCAATTAGCCCAGGTTATTTCATTTTATTTTGTGTTGACGATATCCTGGTCTGCAGCAGATGTTAAATATTAACTAAATTTGAAATTCATTCCTATGAGTGAAAGTTTTTCCAGACAGCAGCACTACGAACTACTCTTATAACTCCATTTTCAACTGTCAAAGGTTCTTTTATATGCATATCAATGTGTACAAGGGCCCTCGTTTAAGTCGTTTTTCTAATTTCTTTCGAACAACCATACATTGTCCCTTGCCAAGTCCCCCGTCCTGCATCATGCCAGAAAATCCACATCAAGTTTCTCCACCAGCACCAAAGCCAATCAAAACAAACTTACTTTTCTTGTCTTTCTTTACGTCCTTGTCGAACTTGCTGCCAACTTGGAAACATGGAATTAGCGGTTAAACTTGGAACCTTGACATAACGGCGTAACCGTTTTACTTCAGAATAAGGTACCATAATCCCATGACCAGGCGTACAATAGAAATATCTCTTTCCCTCAAACAATCCATTGGTTAACGAATTTACTGAAATGATTTTTAAACAATGATAGATATAGCTCCAGATATATGGCTCCAGTCGTGGGTGCAGGGAGGGGAAAAGTGGTTGGGAGGGAGGGCGGAAAGTGGGGATCCCCCTCTGAAAATATTTAGAAAAATTTAGGTCTCAATGGCGCTTCGTTGTGAAAGGCTCAAGCAAAATAAACCGCAGATTTGCAATTGACTCAAACCAGGTTATTTGAATAATTCATTTGCAGTGGGTGGAAATGGGAGGACACAGAAGTTATTCAAGCGACTGAAGTGAAATCACACCAGTTGACTCAATGACAGGCCTACTGATTTATGGCCCCTTGTTAGACCATAAGCCAAACCTCACACCCCACCCTGTCACACCCCTCCCAAGTCAAGAATAAGTGGACTTTTATTATAGTTGTATCATTTTTTAATCAATAGCTTTAAAAAACATGTTTGGGTTGTCTGCGATCCTTTACGTTAACTCAAGTTATTCTTACCATTATCATCTAATTTAACGCCAACATAAAGTCTTGGTGCCACCTGATTAGCATCAATAAAACCAACATACCTTACAATACCTGGAAACAAAAACCCAGGTAACATTCACTTGATTTGAAAATTGTTTAGTGTTTGCAATGTCTATTTTCTGTCTTGTCCGCAGGTTTATCTTGTAGGGTTTTTTTTGTTTGTTTTGCGTGTAGTGCAGTCATCCTGCATTTACTAATAGGTAATCATATACATGTACCTGGAAACATACAGGTAAGAGAGAAAGAGAGAAAGAGAGAGAGAGAGAGAGAGAGAGAGGGTTTAAATAAACTCAACACAAACTAGGTCATTTCTAGACTAACATTTGGTTTAATATTTATTTAAATAATTCAATTGTGCGTAGGGGCTTTAGCAGTGGGAGAAAACCGGAGGACCCAGAGAAAACCCACGAGGTTGAACAGGTGACCCCACTCCTTGACACGTACAACCGGGGATTCTAAACCACGCCAGTTGACTCAATGACAGACTTCATGATGTATAGCGCACACATGCTAACCATTCGGCCATCCAACCCCCAATAAATTTAATAAACAAAACAAATTAATCACGGTGGTGGCCTACCTGTTTTGCCGTGAACTAAAACTCTGTCTCCTATTCTCATCATATCATCTATTCTTATACCCAAATTACTCGACTCTCTCAATCGCATATCAGACGGGGCAAACATTCCACTGACAGTACTTCCAAATACATTCTTCCAGAAATTCACACACACAGAACAATTACACTGGAATGGATCTCTGGCGTTCTGAAAAACAAAATTGTTTGTTAGTGAATGAATGAAATGAAATGGGGTTTAACGTCCTACACTTCTGTACCTAACCTGGGCTAACTGAAGACGGGCATATGCCATACAGTGTGCTATGAGGGAAATTTTGTCAGGGCAGCAACTGAATTCCAACTGCCAAGGGATCTTTTACGTGCACGCCATTGTGTACACAGGATTTCAGTTTATCATCCTATCTGAAGGACTAGGCAGCTGTCCTTGTCAGGCCCTCCCTCTGCATTACTGACAAGGGGAAACCACGCAGGAAAATCAAGATGAACTTTCGCAGCCAATGCAGGGATCGGACACCCGACCTCCAGGCTAGTGAGCCAGCACCAACTTAGCCATGTGATCACCCTAAAAAAAGGGGAAATAGAACTGTCCATGTGAGAATTACAAGAAGCAAAATCTATAATTAGCATTTGTGAAAGCGAATCAAGATAGCTATTTTGTCGCAAATTGATTAGCAATAGGCAAGATTATATTCCCAAAATGAAATGCAAATCTGGTTATTAAGACCCTTGACGGCAAGTAGTAATTCTGTTGTCATGAAGCCTACAAAAAATATGGCCAACGTGCACAGTTGAACATGCTACAATGTCGAAATTCATTGGTACTTTTTGTTGAATTACACGCCAGGCAAACATAGCCTGTTTTAATTTATCACACATGCATTTAAATATCTTTCACGCTTGAACTTGAAGATTTAGCTTGTACACCCAAAATTGAGTACTTTCGTTAGGCCTGCACTTTTATTGTAGCCTATACACATGATTTTTTCAAAACTGAAATGCTTTACAGACTTGCAGATAGGCCTACTGAGTGATATATTGTCACCGGTATTAAAAAAAATTTCCCTGGGCCTGCCAGTATTGACAATACAATATTCGATGAAAACACAATATTTGATGTAGGGATAGGCCTGTGCTTTTGTAATTTTTAGAAAAATCCTTTTTTTTTATTAATAAGGTATTATTATTAATTAGAACTTCAAATAATTTTATTTAAAAATATGAATATGATTTAATATTGTAGATCTAGAGTTGTTTTAATTTTTCAGTTTCAGATTCAGTTCAACGTTTTTCGATTAGGATCCAAAAGAATGTACAGCGACAGCGTCAGCAGTTAGTGAGTAAATTATTGGACAGCAACAAACCTTGTGGCCCATTGGTTTCATCTTGATTTTGTTCCACCAAAACCAGATCCGGTTAAGTTTTTTTGATTAAACTTAAACTTGCTCAGTTAAAAAAAATTGTTTATGTTGTCAAGAACGCCATGACACCTGCAGAACTTCCGGTTTCTAAGTCACTTCCGGAGAGGTAAGGTCACTTATATCAATTAATAAAAACTCATGATAAACGAATACAGCAGAGTTGTGATCTTATTTTTATGGTTTTCAGCCAGATAAATTGTTCACGTACATGTTAATTTGAGCTGTCATATAATTAAGATATAAGTAGTTTGCTTTCTAAGGTATTTAAAATGTATTTACATAGGGGGCATTATTTATTTACTTCCTGCAAATGCTCTAAAAATAGAATTTGTCATTTATGGATGACACAATCGGCTGCTGTTCATGAGTTTTGCTGGATTTTCACTGAAAGTGACCCGCCGTACCAGGTATTGTCCAATCCTTCTGCTATTTAATACAAGATTCTCGAACAAACTTCAAGAGAAAGTCGGAAGGACAAATCGATATCAAACAAAATCGTAAAATGACCCTGGTCTGAACAACCACACACACACACTGCCGATCAAACTTGACTTGGTGACAGTTGTTGTGCTTATGGTTGGTTGAATATGCATTAGGAGTAGACCAAGAATAGTGATTTATTAATACAGCATTCATTGATGTAGGAGGTTATTGTAATTATTGTCGAGTTTCCCCACAGTCAGTACATTGAAGTATTTTCAGCAAACTTTAAAATCAAATGTCGAAGTGAAATCCACAATAATATCCTCATTCATGCTCATGTGCTTTCTCCAGGTCCTCCGTTATCCTATATTTGCTATTTGCTATTTATAAAGACTCCTGAAATGACCTAGTCTATTTCTCTAAGCTGATAAAAATTGCCTACTTTTAATTATAGACACTCATTCTTCCCCAAGTCAATTATTGATTGGAACCACCTGGATGATTGATAGTATAGCTTTTAATCAGCTTTATCAAGAATATAACGCACTCACTCCCCGTACATGCGACGTGCATGTACATATATACAGATTAAGATCCCGCTGGTACATGTAGTAGGCCTCCTATAGACTCCATAGGCCTACTAGTCCAGTCTGAACGTAGGTCTCATTACACTCGCACGTTCTAACCAGTAGGGTCGCCTATCAAACCTAGTGCGTTTTCTCTGGGTCTTCCGGTGTCCTCCCACTGGTAAACCCCTACATGTATGCGCAAGCCAATTATAGAAATAAATTTAAACCACAATATTAGTCTTGAAATGACCTAGCTTGTGTTGAGTGGACGTTAAACACCATTTCTCTCTCTCTCATTTGGAGAAGGAGTAATATTCGTTTGCAGAACAGTGTAACATTGAGTGTCATAGCTACTGTTGTTACGATAAAAAAACAAAGTCTTGATTATCCATTTTTAAATTAAATTATTAACTGCCAATCATATTGATAACAAATCAAAACCATCAGAAATTTTAGAAATTTGGTTTTTGGCCTGGCTAATATTTAAGATTTAATATAACATTTGAAAATTTGAGACCAAATGAAAAATCTGCATTAATCAGGTTTTGCTTTTGAGTAATGTATCTTGAATGGCTTACGCTTAAGCTGCAGGTAAGCCTAAAGTAGCTAAGTCCGTAACTCACAATTCCCCGAAACCTTTGACATTGAAAACACAAATATTTATTAATTTCAATCAACATTTATATTGTGATCTTACCCGAAAATGATGGACTTCTGATAACAAAAATTTAGGTCAAAATAAACATTTTACCATTGGTACATGAATCCTGTACCACAATGCATTTTAGTGCCATTTGTAATAAAAATGAGACTAGAGATATTCCACAAGTCACGTCAAACGGTGACTTCATTTTCTTATCTCGAGAGCATGCGCAATGAATATTATCTATGTAGATTCTAAATCAGTTGCCATTCGATTGATACCTCGGGCGTGTTTTGTCGAACATAACTGATTTAGAATTAGAGTAAAACTGGAAACGATTGAATGTAAATTAGTTTATATACATTCATATTACATTATTATGCGTTATGACCCATTGTGTCAATTTCTAGGTCCCAAATCTTAACAATTCAACTACTTTGAAATAGAGATCACTAAAATTCTTTAACAGGGTAACGTTAAGTAACTCATTGTAGGCCTATAGACATGACTATTCATATCCTTAGGGATGAGTAGAATTGAATTAGAGACAGTACATGTACATCCTTGTGTTCTTTCTGGGTATCGGTACCAGTACTCCCACAGCTAAAGACCAATTATTGAAATAATATTTAACTGTACATTTGTCTTAAAATAACAGAGTTTGTGTCAAGTAGGCTTATCTCTCTCTCCCTCTCTTTCTCCCCCCTCTCTCTCTCTCTCTCTCTCTCTCTCTCTCTCTCTTGTTCTCTCTCTTTTTCTCTCTATTCCTCTCTCTTTATCTCTCTCTTTCTCCACTCCCTCTTTCTTCCCCCTCTCTCTAATATTATAAGTAATAATCCACACTGATTCAGTGACTGAATTTACTCCTTTTGATTCACTAAAATATGGCACTTCTCCTTCAAAATTATTCTAATTTCATTGTTTTTGTTGAACAATCAGAGCTTACCGATTCCAGGAATCTTTCAAAATGCCATAGCGTGCTGCCCTGGCTGTTCTACATGTAGCTGTATCCAAAGCCTTTTGATTGTTGTCCGTGAAACAAATTGAATAGGACAACAAATATTCAATTAATTTTGAAAATCAATGGATTGAATACATGTGAATATATAGAAAAATCCTCAGGAAAATAAATCCATTGCATCAAATCCTAGGCCCTGTTTCTCGAAATCTTAACTAAAGATAAAATCCAAATTTTAGCAGATATTTCAATTTTGATTGGCTAAGTACTAAAATCAATCTAATATTATTCAATCAAATTACTTAAATTTGTTTTTTTATCTTGGTCAAAATTTTGTGAAATAGGCCCCAGATCTGAAGATCAAACTAATACTGCTTTTTATTTCACTAATGCCTGGACAGCGTGGGTGGAATGAATGAATGAAATGGGGTTTAACGTCCTGGGCTAATTGAAGACGGGCATACACCACACCATACAGTGTGCTATGAAGGAAATTTTTTTCGCTCAGCAACTGAATTCCAACTGCCAAGGGATCTTTTACGTTCACACCACTGTGTAAACAGGACCTCGGTTTTTCGTCCCATCTGAAAGACTAGACAGCTGTAATGTCAGGCCCCCTATCTGTATCACTGACAAGGGAAAACCACGCTGGAAAACCAAGATGCACTTTCTCCGCCAATGCAGGTATCGAACACCCGACCTCCAGTCTAGCGAACCAGCACCTCACCCACTTAGCCACGTGATCCCCCAGCGTGGGTGGAATGTAACAGAAAATCTTATACATTATAGCATTTGTTATTATAATTAGATTATTTCATTAAATCAATATTCAGCATTAAATCTAGCTGGTTTAACTCTCTATGTACAAATACACACATGTTAATATAATATTGGTAGTCAACAAGCTGTTTTCAAATTGAGGTCATACATGTATAAGTATAATCAATATGGTATACCAGTATATAAACACAGTCGTCACATTCCCCGACTATTATACACAAATTACACAGTTTGTTGTTGCGTTTATACAATATTAATAGATATAATATGGCATGTAGTTGACACAAAGTTCCTGTCTTTGTTAACCAAGTCAGTGCAGAACTTGGACATTAATTAAGATTAAAGTTAATAATTATATCTACATGTAGTGATGCAACCAATTTAATGGTATTGAATTATGACATGTAGTTGACCCAAAGTTTCTGTCTTCTATAACCGAGTCCGTGCAGAACAGTTAAATTTACCCGTAGTTAATAATTATATCTAGTGATGGAACCGGATTAATGGTATTAAGATATGTAAGAGGTTGGTACAGTGTGTTTAAACATGTAGTTTCTTGTTACAGTTTTAAGATGTTGTTGATATGTAGTTGACCCATACTTTCTGTCTTCATTAACCGAGTCAGTACAGAACTTGGATGTTAAATTTCATTAAAATTAATAATTATATCTAGTGATGGAACCGGATTAATGGTTTGATTTCTTAATTTTATCATATACATCACAGTAACCCAGGTATCATTTAATCTTGTGTATCTAGCACTAATTTCTTTCACGTTTTTGTTTAATATCCAATCTTTGTTTAAAAATTTGTTAAAACTGGTTGAAATCACCATAAATCGTTGTACTTGTGTCTAGTTTAAAGTTGACTGATTAATTTTGATAATGAGTGTCCAATTTACAAGTGTTTAATTTCCTGACCACTGTTCAAATATTAATCAATACACAATATGATTATTAATTGGATTGTTTATTTTTTTTAAAACAATGATTGAGAAATTAAACACTTGTAAATTGGACAGATTATCAAAATTGAATGGTCAGCTTTAAACTAAACAAATTAAATGATTTATGGTGATTTTAAACTTTTTTAAACGGATTTTTAAATGATTTTAATGAAGTTTTAAACAAAGATTTGATATTAAACAAATGTGAAAGAAATTAGTGCCAGATACACAACATTAAATGATACCTGGGTTACAGTGCATGTACATACACATAATTTATACATCATACTTTCAAATAACAACATTGTCTGTTATTATTTACAGTTATTCTACAGATAATTTCATTGTTATTATTTACAGTTATTCTCAGGCATCAATATATCGTGCACATGCGCACGGCGTGCACAGGCACATTTGCTAAAAAAAACTTTTTTGCATGCACATTTAAAAAACAAAATTATTTTTTAGAAGTTTTTTTGAGAAATTATTACTGTCACGTAAATCATGTAAAATAAAGAATTAGTTACAGTGCATGAATATCTTGTCATCGTCAAGGGAAACAACTATTGTTAGTATCGGAATTATACCTGAAGTTAAATTTAATACATCAATACAATTTAGAAACCATAATAAAACAGGTACTAAAATTTATTTATAATTTCTATTTCTGCCGATTCTAACCTAAGAAGCTTTCGTAAGCCCCCCCCCCCCCCCCACAATCATACTATATACCTGGCAATTGAGTATTGAGTATGACCCTGCAGGCACCTTCCAAGTGTGTGCGTAGGCCCTCTCAACTTTTATAGAGTAGAGCCCTAGTTATTTTACAGATAATGTCATTGTTATAATTTACAGTTATTCTACAATTAACATCGTTGTTATTATTGTTATTATTTTACAATTAAAATCATTGTTATTATTTACAGATATTCTACAATTAATAATGATGAGTTTATGGATGAAATTCCCCTGATGTGTGGCGAAAGTTTTGAAATGGATGAAAACGACCAGCTCATGCGTGAGCGTAAAAATCGTTATGGACGACATAAAGGTGTGGGTTACTTCCTGTCCGAGGGCTGGTGGAACATGTGTGGAAGGTAAGTTGTCGCGTAACAACAGGCGTGGAAATAACGGTTTTAGAATAACGATGTACCTGACAAAATTTCGGACTTCGGACACTAATGAAATAGTACCTGACATTTTCAACTTAGTGCTAGACATGTATTAATGATATCAATATAAAGACAAATCAGTGCCGGACAAAATGACAGGCACCAGAGGTTTTGTCCCTGTCAAAGCCTGATTCTGTGCCTGACATTGTCAGTGACAGGTGCCTTATTTCCAGGCTTGTAACAACTATTCTTTAAACAGATTTCTCTTCTAGGTTCAAATCAGAATTCTGTTTTTCATTAAAATTGACCCACTCCATGGTAAAATAAGAATTGTCCTGAAAATATTTTGAAACTAAATTGTAAATACCTTAAGGCAGTGGTAGGACCGAGAAAAAACCCACGAGGTTGGACAAGCGACTCTACTCCTTGACATGTATAACCAGGGATTCAAACTCAAACCACACCAGTTGACTAAGTGACCGGCTGTATGATACAGCGCACACACTTGCTAACCATTCAGCCATCCAACCCCCCCCCCCATATTACTGAGTAAAAATCATGAAATAGTACATGTGAAGTAAACCTATCAGTTAGACGTTGGGATTCTGAATGTGGCAATACTAGGAACAAATCTAGATGTAAATTCCTGTTAGGACCTGGGACCTGTTTCTCGAAATCTTTTTTAAAGATAAAATCCCAACTTTAGTAGATACTTCAATTTTGAATGGCTTCTAATATTATCCAATCGAATTACTCAAATTTGGATTTTATCTTTGTTAAAATTTTGTGAAACAGGCCCCAGATAAATTTGAATAATTGTATTTGGGGTAAACCTTATTTTACAGTTGTTGGAGTCGGCTGTTTAGAAGTTGCTGTGGAGAGAAAGAATATAAAGATCGTACCATAAATATCGGCATGGCAACTGGACATCAACCAAAATATACCAAAAATGTTGTAAGAAATCAGAAATACAGTGTTATTTCATTTATTCCAAAGGTAAATCTTCATAAATAAAATAAAACCATGTACTGTACGAATGATTCAAACCATTAGATGAAATTTGAAGTCCTAAAAAAAAGACGGTATAGGCAAAATAGTGTACCGTACTGTTCACAGTGTACAAAATACACAACAAACATTGGTAAAAGTTGTCCAGAAGAGTAAGCTTACTTTAATTTTGAATTAGTCGAGGTTATAGATGTACGTATGACATCAGACATTAATGAATCAATTAGCTTTGACATTTCACGGATTTACAGACCGTTTTATTGGCTAATCCCTCACTTCACAACAAAAAACCATTAATATAACAATTCTTCCAGATTCTAGTGTAGTAAAGAAATTTTGAACTATAAAAACTAAACGTTGGAAGTCGGAAGTTTTAAATTCTTTAGGAACATTTTTAGTTGCACTCTACAGATATTAAAGTTTTATTTTTTTATATTTTCGATGGCCTTGACCGCGTATTGATCTGACTATCAGTAAGATAGAGGACCTGGCAAGGAATTACATCTAGGTGTTCAGATGGTGCCCATGGAAAAGTACCCTTTCACAGTTGGAATTTGAATTTAGGTAGAAGTTTGGCAATATTGTCCCTCATAGCACACTGGGGGGTTGGATGGTCGAATGGTTAGCACGTGCGTGCTGTATCATAAAACCTGTCATTAAGTCGACTGGCGTGGTTTCAAATCCCTGGTCAAAGAGAAGGCTAGCTTCCTCAGGTTTCCTTCAACTGCTAAAGACCCCTACATGCAAGCGAATTATTGAAAAAAATTAAACCATATGTTAGTCCTGAAATGACCTAGTTTGTGTCAATTGGACGTTAAACCCCATTTCTCATTTTCTCCCTTTCTCTAAAGCACACTGGCATGAAATTTTATGTTAATTTGACGTTTGTTATGTTTTATTTTCTACAAGTTGAACGTATGTCTCAAAACTGTACGATGAAACCGGCCATTTCATTGGCTAAATGTATATTTAAACAAATGTTTTTATTTTTTCAGGTTTTATTTGAACAATTCAAGTTTTTTTTAAATCTGTATTTTTTAATAATGGCTACATCCCAGTTTCTTCCTGCCATAAGAATTGGATACCTCTACACCTACTGGGGCCCTTTGGTAAGTTTCTTCCTGCCATAAGAATCGGATACCTCTACACCTACTGGGGCCCTTTGGTAAGGCAACCATATCATTATATACTCAATACTTGGAACCATAACATTTCTCAATAGAGAGAGAGAGAAATGGGGTTTGACGTTCACTCAACACAACTAGATCATTGTTGTACTAACATATGGTTTAACTTTATTTTAATAACTCGCTTGCGAGTAGGGGTCTTTAGCAGTGGAAGGAAACCAGAGTACCCGGAGGAAACCCACGAGGTTGAGAAGGCACCCCTATCTCCATGCCACATCCCCTCACACAAGGGCTCGAAACCGCAGCCGCAAGAAAGAGGTGGTCGACCAGCTAGAGGTCGAAGCGCAACATTCTAGACCACAAGGCCATCCAAACCCCCATTTCTCAATAGACAGGATTTATCACCCCGTGTTTACTGCACAAACTTGAAATTATTTTACCAGAAACCTTTAAAATGACACCATGGGTTGCTGGGATGACAGTCCATCTGTATTTTGTCCATTCTCAGTCAGATTTAGCTCTTGCATAATGTATGTTCAAGGGTTAAGCCAGTGCCTGATTAAGCTTGTGGGTGGCACGGGACATATACCAAATTGTTCGTACTGACTGTGGATCATACGCATGTACTCCACCCTTTTGAGTGCCTGGGGTGTTTTCCTCCAGGAATTTTTAAAAAAAATTATGATTAATTTCAGTGCAAATTGGGCTGCGATTTCAATGATGTTAAGAATTTGTTGACTATTTGAGTATTTTAAACAGACTCTTTCCCTTATGATGTTTTCATTTACTTTATTTTAGTGAAAACCGGGATAAAATATAAGTATGACCCAGAATTGTGGGGGGCCCAGGACATTTGTCCCACTTTGCCTCCCCTACATCCGGTACTGAGTTAAACGATTTTATTTTCTACTTGTGAAATTATCGTTTTTGTATATTTTCAGTGTTTTGTATTATTTGTTACCATGTGTCGTGAAGCCCTGGATGATTATAGACGTTACCGTAGAGACAAGGAAGCTAACTCTCAGGTGTACAAAAAGCAGACGCGGGATGGTGTTGTCAGCGTTCCGAGTTCGAATATACGTGTAGGAGATTTAATAGTAGTAGAAAAGGTGGGTAATAATATAGTTGTATGATCGAACGCAGAACTAATGGCTGATCCAGTCATTGTTTATTTTACACCCCTCCCCCCTCTAATCCTTATTATAATACTGTACATGGTTAGCATGTGAATGCTGTATTACAACGTCTGTCATTGAGTCAACTGGGGCTTCCGATTCCCCGATTGTACGTGACAAGGAGCCCAATCCTGTGTGTTTCCTCTGGTTTTCCCAACTGCTAAAGACCCCTACGCACAAACAAACTATTGAAATAAAATTGAACAATATATTAGTTCTGTAATGACCTTGTTTGTGTCGAGTGGACGTTAAATCCCATTTCTCTCTCTTTTTTATATATGTACATTAGGCAGGAATCTTGCCTATCTTCATTAGCTCAGTTGATGTAGAAAAGTAGAACAATTCCAGAAATCTTGACCTCATTTTGGTTCTACATATATAATAATGTTTAGTAATTCTTGCATTTATATGGTGCACAATTTCCAACTTACGTCTGCTGTTTGTAGAAATGACATAATATACTAGCTCATGCTACTGAGTTATGAATATATTAGAACTAGCGAACGACCCTGCACTGAGCGGCAGGTCTTCACGTTTAAAAAAAACTCTCTTAGAAGGAGAGCCAAATTGTATTTATGCTTGAGTCTTGTTTAAAATGTCGTGAATGTGTTTGGTGAATATGGTAGCATCAGAATTATTATCTTGGAACTAGTACTAGCTTGAATGTATGCAGTTTAAAAAAAACAAAAATTTAAAGTAGTTTATTAATCTCCATATTTAGGAGAGCGATTTAGGTAATTTGCAGGAGTCTTTCTTGACTCCTGCGAAGGAAGGTTGAGGTGCGTCAAGGGGAGCACGAGCATAAGCTCGCCTTAATTGTGAAGGCCTGGAGCGGGTTGTGCCGGTAACTCCGAAACCAGAAGCAGGAGACCAACTCCACCTAGCCAATGTTACTCTCAGGTCTGAGTTTCTCCTAAATGTATACACCAAATGTCAGTCTTGGGACATCCCTAGTGTAGCCGCCAATCCCCAACCCTGAACAGACAGACAGTCACAAATATTAGTATAGATAAACGAGTTATAAATATGAGGATATACTATTTTCAGAATCAGCGTGTACCAGCTGACATGGTGTTGATACGAACAACAGAAAAAGATGGTGGATGTTTTATACGAACAGATCAGCTGGATGGAGAAACAGACTGGAAACTACGTTTAGCTGTACCAACAACACAGCGTCTTCAATCTAATGCTGTTAGTTAATTTCTTAAATCTTAAAATTAGTTTTTATAGCCAGAGTGATATTGTCCCTTTAAAAAACAGTTTTCATAGAATTTTTACAATGGGCATTACTAGATCACATCAGCTAGAGGTGTTGATGGGTCCAACTAGATTAGGCCTGTCGTATTGTACCACATCAGGTCTTACAGAACATCTTCTTATTATTCTGGGGGGTTGGATGGCCGAATGGTTAGCACGTGCGTGCTGTATCGTAAAGCCTGTCATTGAGCCAACTGGACTGGTTTCAAATCGTGGGTTGTCCCCGGTTCCTCCTGTTTCCTCCCACTGCTAAAGACCCCTATGCGCAAGAGAATTTTTGAAATAAAATTAAACCATATGTTTGTCCCAAAATGACCTAGTTTGTGTCGAGTGGAGGTTAAATCCCATCTCTCTCTCTCTCTTTCTCTTAAAATCAGATTTTATAGCATTATTATTGGTTTGAAAGGGTATCATATCGGCGGTGTTGATGGGTCTAACTGGGCTAGGCCTGTCATCTGTACCACATTAGGTTTTACTGAACATCTTCTTATAGTTCCAGAATATAAACTCTAATCATTTGGATGCAGATCATTTTTTCACATCGTGCCGGTACTGTGGAATTCATTATCTCTGAACATTAAACTATCATCCAGCCCAGAAACATTCAAAACTAATTTTAGTAGATACTTCCTTTCTGATTGGCTAAGCACTAAAATCAATCTAATATTATCCAATCAAATGACTCAAATTTGGATTTTATCTTAGTTGAAATTTCGTGAAACAGTCCTCAGGCCATTAGAGGGGTTGAAGGGTCTGTACTGGATCAGTCCATTAGAGGGATTGATGGCTATGTACTGGATCAGTCCATTAGAGGGATTGTTGAATCTGTACTATACCTTCCTACATCAGGGTTGTTGACTGTATGTGGAAGACTAGGCAATTATAGCAGTTGATTGATCCTGTACTATACTAGGCCTGTGAAATCATACAAGGTGCTGACAGTCCATTTGAGAGATTGATGAATCTGTACTATACTAGGCCTGTGAAATCATACAAGGTGCTGACAGGTCAGTACTATACTAGGCCTGTCAAATCATACAAGGTGCTGACAGGGCTGTACTAGATACTTTGATGATTTAATTGTTTATTTACAGGAAATTTTAGATATTTGTGGTAATATTTATTGTTTATTTACAGGAAATTTTAGATATTTGTGGTAATATTTATGCTGAAAAACCACAAAAAGCCATCCATAGTTTTATTGGTACATTCTCTAGGGTAAGTTAATTAAATATTTTATATTTTATCACAGAATTCAACACCCAGTCGACTAAGCATCAAACCCTTATGAACTAACCCTACCCCTTATAAACCAACCCTAAATCGTAAAAACTTAAAAATGTGCTTTACATTTAAATTTCCCATTGCTTTACATTTCATTTGATAAGTCTCCAGCACAGAACATGGGGTTGACTGATGGATCTCTGTTTGTTGATAGGGGTTGGATGGCTGAATGGTTAGCGTGCGCATGCTGTAACATGAAGCCTGTCATTGAGTCAACTGGCATGGTTTTGAATCCCAGACAGTACGTGGCTAGGAGTAGGGTCGCCTGTTCAACCTCATGTTTTTCTCTGGGTCCTCCGGTTTCCTCCTACTGCAAAAAGACCTCTACAAGCGAATTATAGAAATAAAATTAAACCATATGTTAGTCCTGAAATGACCTAGTTTTGTGTTGAGTGGACTTTAAACCCTCCCTCTGTCTCGCTTTCTTAATAATAGGTATTTGAGTTATTTTTATGTTGTAGACTGATGGAACTTTCTGTGAAGATTCGTTGATACGAAAACCCTATAATAGATATTTGAAACTTATGTCAAGTTATTTTTATCTTGTAGACGGATGGAACTATCTGTGAAGATTCATTGAGTATAGAGAATACATTGTGGGCTAATACTGTGGTTGCGTCTGGTACAGCTTTAGGCCTAGTGATATATACTGGTAGAGAAACTCGGGCTGTCATGAATACATCACAACCACAGAGCAAGGTAAGGATCTAGATTAGGGGATAGAAATGGGGTTTAAGGTCCTACTTTTCTCCACCAACTCGGCGAATGAAGACGAACATGTGTCATACTCTGTGCTATGAGGGACTATGGCCTACTCTTATTTCAAATTGAAAGGGTTCCTTTGCGTGTACAACAATGCAAACAGAGGACCTTAGTGTTTCATAAACAACAGCCTGATCCATAAACTACAGCTTGTACAAAATACCGCGGCTAGAATTGTGTGCCAATCTAATAGAAATTGCCACATCACACCACTGCTAAAGGATTTACATTGGCTTCCAGTGGAAAGCAGAATTAAATTCAAACTTCTGTGCACCAGAGAGGTGAAGCACCAGACTACTTGTCCTCAATGCTAATTGACTATGTCCCTCAAAGAAATCTTCGGTCCCAACATGAACTACGTCTGGTGATACCCAACTATAGGCTTAAGACATTTGGTAAAAGATGCTTCTCACACACTGTACCAAACCTATGGAATTCATTACCCTTGACCTTAAAGAATTCACAATCGCTTAGCTGTTTTAAGAAGCAATTAAAGACTCATCTTTTTTCGGCTTAACATTTTTATATCTTGTGATAAGTGGAGAGCTAAATGCGCCTTGAGCATTAATTTTAATGGATATGTGCGCTATATAAAAACTCACTATTATTATTATTATTATCCCATCCAAACGACCAGATAATGCCTAGCCAGGCCCCCAAAACCCCACCACTGACAAGTAGAAATTATGCCAGAAAATCCTAAGAAGCATTCTAGGCCAACAGTGGGATTGAACCAAAGATCTTGTTTTTAGCATCTTCAATGCGTTATGATTAAACGTACATTAGTTAAGATCTAAATCTGCCTATTGGCCATCTTTCTTTAGGTCTGAAATGTTATCTAAACTATTAGACGTTAATAAACTTATCCAGACAATAATCAACTCTCGATGTCATCACTATCCTGCGATATTTACTGAATTTGAATACATTTTGTAATGGATGATTTAATGTCAAAATGGATAATCAAAACTTCGTTTTTTATCGTACTGACTTTAGTAATAATGATCAAAAATTCATTTGCTAATATATTGGTTAAAAAAAGTGTGATAATTAAACTGAAATTTTTAGCATATTCTTTTACGTTATCTATTTATTATGGCGAGAACTGATTAATCTCCCATAATGCACCTTTAATTAAATTATTATTTCTATATTTCAGACGGGGTTATTGGACCTAGAGATCAACACATTAACTAAATTGTTATTTTTTGCTGTCATTGTTTTAGCTATTGTAATGATGATACTCAAGGTAAGATTATTGACATTTAAACTCTAGCTCCGATGATGGAACATTTTTGCTGAACATTCCTGAAAGTGTTGTTCAGTTCGATTTGTTCACCGTCAGCTGGTTAAAAAAGCAGTAAACAATATGTCACATTTCTCTCTTCGCTCTGCATTAAAACCGAACATTTGCTGAATATTTTTTCAATGAAGCACCTATCAGCAATCCCATACATATCAATGTCATGTATGTATGCCATTTTGAAATCATGCATTTTTATGTGGGTAGCTAAAACAACAAAAACAAAAATATTTGTTCACTGTTTTGGTTCAAGTTAAACTCAACTTAATAATAGAAACTTGGTGGTTTTGTAACTTTTCTTTTTTGAACAATGAGACTAAAATGACCACAGTAATTTTATATAAATAAAACAATTCTCAGCAGTCATTAGAGACAAATTATGAAAATTTATGGAAAATAAAGAATTTTCTATTATTGTAGGCATTCATTTTTTTTAATCTATTTTTGAGCGGACAGTCCTTTATCTAAATCTTTTATAATGTTTGCGTCAGAAAATGCTTGAACAATAGAGAATTAAGTTTATAATATCCTTGAGATAACTTGAGTTTAAATAGAAAATATCCTTTTGTTTATTTCAGGGTTTTAATGGTCCATGGTATCGTTATTTATTTAGATTCATCTTATTATTCTCCTATATCATACCTATCAGGTAAGTTTATACTCTCTCTCTCTCACTCTCTCTATCTCTCTGTCTCTCTCTATCTCACACCTAGACTCCTCCTATATCATACCTATCAGGTAAGTTTATACCTCTTTCTCTCTCTCTCTCTCTCTCTCTCTCTCTCTCTCTCTCTCCTACACCTAGACTCCTCCTATATCATACCTATCAGGTAAGTTTATACTCTCTCTCTCTCTCTCTCCCAAACCTAGACTCCTATATCATAGACATACCTATCAGGTAAGTTTACTCTCTCTCTCTCTCTCTCTCTCTCTCTCTCTCTCCCACACCTAGACTCCTAGGCGCATGCAAATTATTGGAATAAAATTTAACCATATGTTAGTCCCAAAATGATCTTGTTTGTGTTTAGTGGATATTAAGCACTATCTCTCTCTCTCTCCCAGTCTCTCTCTCCCACACCTAGACTCCTAGAACAAAGCGAATTGTTGGAATAAAATTTAACCATATGTTAGTCCCAAAATGATCTTGTTTGTGTTGAGTGGAGGTTAAGCTTCATTTCTCTCTCGCACTCATATGTCTGAACATAATTCAGATTTAAATGTGGTTAGTGTAGTGGGAAAGTTTCTCTCGTAGACAAAATATTTAGGGTGCTATTGGGATGATGACATTAGAAATTCCAATTATTCTATGTACTGTTATTTCTATTTGTTAATTTGGATCTGAATCGTATCCTATTTTTGTGATGATCATGTTAGGAATTGACTAGTTTTCAAAAAATAAAATGATGATTTGTATATTTTTCTAAGATCATCAAATCATGAATTGCATATTTTTCAGTTTTCATGCAGATTTGGTTATGAATTGTATTTTTTTCAGATGATTTAATCTTTAATTGCGTATTTTTCAGTTTGCGTGTAAATTTAGACATGGGTAAAGCTGTGTATTCGTGGATGATCCAGAGAGATAAATTAATTCCTGGTACGACCGTTCGTAGTTCTACGATTCCGGAAGAACTGGGACGTATTACGTATTTACTGTCGGATAAAACTGGTACCTTGACCCAGAATGAAATGGTATGATTCATATACAGTTATTAAAATAGGGGAGGAGGGGGATGGATGACCAAATGGTTAGCACGTTGCGTTCTGTATCATAAAGCCTGTCTGGTTTTGATTACTCCATAATTAAAACCATGATTTTAATCGTGTCGTAAAAATTGGTACCTGGTATTAAAGAAAACCTTGATGCCACCCCGACCAAAAGTTCGCCAACAATGTGTTAACCATGAGAACTCCTGAAATAGGAAGTTTGATCAGGTGGTGCATAAAGAATATGCAGCAAAGACAATAATCAAATGCAATTACAGCTTAACACCTTTGATTAGGGGGCCATTATGAACTAAACCTCTGCTGAAAACCATTAGATTTCAGATATTTATAAGATTAAATATCCTGGGAAGTGATCTTTTTCATGAAACGTTATAGTAGATTGTAAAAGATGAATTCTTTTATTTACTTCAGGTTTATCATATGTTAGTGCGAAAATAATGTAGCTTAATTCAATGTTTTTACATATATACCCTTTATGTCTTAAAATGTCTTAAAATGATGATGGTTTTTTTTATTTTAGATCTTTAAGAAACTTCATCTTGGTACGGTGGCTTTTACAGCGGATACGATGGATGAGGTAAGTAGATTTAAAACACACCTCCATCCCCGCTACACCGATTTAATGAACCTCATCATGGGCCACAGTGGCTCGCTAACATGGAGGACCGGTGTTCGTTCCTGCGTTGGCGGAGAAAGTTCATTGGCATTTTCCCGCATGGTTCCTCCTTGTCAGTGATGCGGGACCGAGGGTCTGGTTAGCGACAAAGTATAGTTGCTCTGATGGGATAAATGAGGTCCTTTGTACACATTGGTGTTTATGTTAAAGATTCATTGACAGTTGGAATACGTTTTAAGAGTAGGCTATAGTGCCACTGTCCAAGCAAAAATTCATATGGCATATGCTCGTCTTCATTAGCCCAGTAGTAGCAGAACAGTAGGACATTAAATCCCTATTAAATCTTGCAGGAAGAAACCGAAGAACTCGGGGGGAAATCTGCCTGATCGGACAATTTAAAGCGAGAATTTCATATTTTCTAAGAAAGTCAAAACATAATTATTTCTTTGTCCTTTGCTCAATAGGTTATCAACTCACTATTATACGATCATGGGCATTATTTCCCACCCTTAAAAATCAATGACACAGGATATAATAACACAATTACCTCCCTTGTTTTCCCATTCACTCAATGCATAAGCTATATTCAAACGTTGGAATTTGAAGTTGAAAGATATTTTGCCAATTTCTCTGCTGGCAATTGAGAATTATTGGATTAATAGGATTATTCTTTAACAAGGTAGTTAAAGCCATCTATTTTAAGGCTTTATTTTAATAAATTTAAAAAATATAACTTAAAAATATGAAATGTTAGCTTTAAGTTTTTGTATAAATTTGTGTATGTATATTTCAGGTGACGGCTCATCTTCGAACAGCGTATTCACAACAATCTGGTAGTACCGGGGGTGCAATGACTCCCATTAAATCAGGCCCTGTCCGACGTACTGTAGTAACACGTGTTGTCGAAGCTGTAAAGGCTATAGCTTTATGTCATAATGTCACGCCAGTTTACGAAGACGTAACTAGTGACGATACATCACATGAAACTGAGGCTGATCAACAAATTCAACAGAAGGTCACATATCAAGCGTCCAGTCCTGACGAGGTAAAAATCGTGATATATCCGTATAGCCCAAAGCTGCCCTTCCTTAGACAGCTTTTAACCCCTGAAAAATGTGAATAGGAGACTGTGTTAGGTTGGTTTAGGGGCAGTCTAAGCAGACTCTGTTAGGGTGGTTAAGGGGTAGTCTAAGCAGACTCTGTTAGGGTGGTTTAGGGGTAGTCTAAGCAGACTATGTTAGGGTGGTTAAGGGGTAGTCTAAGCAGACTATGTTAGGGTGGTTAAGGGGTAGTCTAAGCAGACTCTGTTTGGGTGGTTTAGGGGCAGTCTAAGCAGACTCTGTTAGGGTGGTTAAGGGGCAGTCTAAGCAGACTCTGTTTGGGTGGTTCAGGGGCAGTCTAAGCAGACTCTGTTTGGGTGGTTTAGGGGCAGTCTAAGCAGACTCTGTTAGGTGATCTAAGGAGACACTTTTAGGATGGTTTAGGGCAGTCTAAGGAGACTCTGTGATTGGGATTCTGTGTAGGGTGGTCTAACTGCTAAAGGGTTCAACCCAAAGTTTAAAACATTGATTTTTTAAATAATTTATATGTAATTAATCTGATATTTTGATCGTTTTGTGACATCATTATCTCTCTGACTCTCTCCATTAAAAGCTGATATTATTCTATAAAAAAATGGGGTTTAATGTCCACTCAACACAACTAGGTCATTTCAGGACTAACATATGGTTAAATTTTATTTCAATAATTCGCTTGCGCGTAGGGGTCTTTAGCAGTGGGAGGAAACCAGAGTGCCCAGAAGCGCCCCTATCTCCATGCCAGGGCTCTAAATCCACAACCCCCCATAAATAAAGAACACATTGAGATGTAATCGGTCTATTTATGCTTCAGATATTTTAGTTCTTTCATTGTAATAATAATAATAATAATGATAATGCTTTTCTCTCGTCAGGTGGCGTTAGTATCCTGGACAGAAGATGTGAGTTTGACGCTTGTAAAACGTGATTTTAATACGATGACATTGCGCACACCGTCTGGTGCCATGGTAACCTATCAAATATTACAGATCTTCCCATTCACCTCGGAGAGTAAGAGAATGGGGATTATTTTAAAGGTAGGTGAATATGAAAGAATGAAATAGGGGTTTTTATTGTTGGGCTATTGAAGACAGGCATACCACCTCAAATCTATCAGGACAACATTATTTCAAATCTGTATGTATAGGTCTAGAGCTGTAAGGTAAACTGCAATAAAATATTTTATATATATGTAGTGGGTTGAAAGTCACAATAAAATATTTTACATCTATAGAGTCACAATAAATATGGAGTGTGTTGATTGTCACAAAATACGTTACATGTATGGAGTGGGTTGACAGTCACAGTAAAATATTTTAAATGTATGGAGGGGGTTGAGAGTCACCGTAAATTTGTTTACAATTATGGAGTGGGTTGATAGTCACAGTAAAATATTTTACATCTAAGGAGGGGGGGGTTGACAGTCACAGAAAACTATTCTACATCTATGGGGGGGTAACAATAAATATGGAGTGTGTTGATCGTCACAAAATATGTTACAAATATGGAGTGGTATGATAGTCACCAACTATTTTACATTTATGGAGTGGGCTGTTGAAAGTCACAATATTTGTTTATAATTATTGAGGGGTTGATAGTCAGAGTAAATACAGAGTGTGTTGATCGTCACAAAATACGTTACATGTATGGAGTGGGTTGACAGTCACAGTGAAATATTTTAAATGTATGGAGGGGGTTGAGAGTCACACTACACTATTTTACATGTATGGAGTTGTTTGATAGTCACAAAATATTTTACAATTATGGAGTGGTTTGATAGTCACACTAGAATATTTTACATGTATGGAGTCATTTTAAAGACTCAACTAGCGTTGTTTCGATTCCCTGGTTGTACGTGGCAAGGAGTAGGGTCGGCTGTCCAACCTCGTGGTTTTTATCCGGGTCCTCTGGTTTCCTTCCACTGCTAAAGACCCCTATGCGCAAGTGAATTATTGAAATAAAATTAAACCATATGTTAGTCCCGAAAATGAAGTGGAAGTTAAGCCCCGTTTCCCTCTCTCTCTCTCCCCAATTTTGCTTTCATCTTTAATCCAGATAAATTCTGCTAAAGATTGACATGGATAGCAACTTCTCTTAAACAATGATTGCTTGAATCGTTAAATGTTCTGGGGTTTTTTTGTAGGAGGAAGAAAGTGGAGAAATCTATTTTTATATGAAAGGTGCTGATGTTGTGATGCAGTCAATTGTTCAATATAATGATTGGTTGGAAGAAGAGGTAGGTTCATCATCATAATAATAAAATTATTAATAATATTTATTGATTAAAACAAACGACTGACTACCGGTAGTCTATAAATTGAATTGTTTTTTAAATAGAATGTTTTAAGTCTGGATTTAAAAGTCACTAGATTTGGCGATTGGCGCACACTGCGTGGAAGCTTGTTCCACAAGAACGGGGCAACCACATCATCATCATCATCATCATAATCATCTATGTCAATGGAAAATTGGTATGGTTTAACTTGGGTGTATATATAGCTGTAATTTTTTTTCTTTGATTACTAATCATCTAATTAACTAGTGTTTAATTTGTTAATTAGACGCTTGGTAATGAAAATTAAACACTATGATTTAAGTTGTACACAAGTACAAATTCAACACTATTCACCGAAATAAAACTATAGATATGAATAATTCAACGCAGAAGAGAAATTAGGGCTATATACGCCAAGATAAACCATACCAATTTTCCAGTGTATACATTGCCATTATATACTTCAGCATCGTACATCATTATAAACATCAGGCTGGCAGAGTGTGGTTATATTGCATATTAAATTGAACATATTCTGTATTTGTTTAATGTGGTAATATGGCAAGGAAATACTAATCAAATATATTTTATATTTTCAGTGTGGTAACATGGCAAGAGAAGGTTTAAGAACTTTAGTTGTTGCCAAAAAAACTCTCTCTGAAGATCAGTATCAAGATTTTGAGGTATGTTTATATTCAGATCTGTAAAAAAATTGTGAACAATATTAAAATTATTCCCTCCCATTGCAATTTCCCGAATGTAGAATTTCAGTTATTGAAATGTGATTGCACCATATGGTAGGCCTAAAATAACCTAGTTTGTGTTAAACCCCTTGTCTCTCTCGGAGTGTTCTACGTTCGACCCCAGGTGTTGAGATCCGTTGTGATTTCACCTGGTCAGTGGTGCAGGACAGCGAAACTCGCAAGGGTGTTATGAAAAACCAAGGTCTTGGTTTATACATTTGCATGCATGTACAAAATCTCAAATTCCCCACATAGCACACTGTATACCCATCTTCAATAGTCCAGTCAGAGTAGAACAGTAGAACGTTAAACCACTTTTTCATTTAATTTGATAATTGTCCATGCCGTTTTCATTGGCCCAGTAGGAGCAGATGAACAGTAGGATATTAATCCACTTTTTCATTTCATTTGATGATTGTCATGCTCAGGGCCGGATTAACCATGGGGCAACATGGGGCACAGGCCCCAGGGCCCCCCACATTAGGGGGCCCCCCACAAAAATTTCAGTTGCGTCCAGCCACCTCCTCTAAAAATGCCATCATTTCATAGCACTCGCATTTATCACCAGGCCTGGATTAACCATGGGGCACAGGCCACAGGGCCCCCCACATTAGGGGCCCCCACAAAAAATCTCAGTTGCGCCCAGCCCCCTCCTCTAGAAATGCCATCATTTCATAGCACTCGCATGGATTAGTCCACTCAAATAACGCCAGAATGCGCTAATTTTGTGGCAGAATATTTTTTTTCTTGGGAAGGGTACTTCTAAATGGCTCCACACAAGTGCCTGAAATGCCAGGAAATCATGTTTCCGGCCTCCAATTTTCGAAAATTTCCAGAAAATTAAGACGCTCCCTCCCACAAAATTGACAACCTTTCAATTATAAAATAATATACATGTACACTTAATTATGATAACATAGTGATGCCCCTAAGGCACTGATGAGTCGGTCTGTTTTAATGGCGCCTACACCTGATCCAAACTTTCTTATATCTCTTATGAGGGGGCTATCGGGCGCCACCACAGGCGCGGATCCAAGACACCAGAAGCAAACGCCTTTTCTAAAAAATCTACCGCCATATAAAATACAAAATTGCCACTCCGATATCACCCCAATGGCTGAAAAAACGTGTTTCCTGCGTCGTTATTTTTCAAAATTTTCTAAGGAGGGCCCCAGACAAGGGTGCCTCTCCTATCACCTCTTTCTGGGTCGGCGTCTGACACACCGCGTGACATTAAAGGGTTCGTTTTGGTCGCCCTTATTCACTTGACAGGACCGTGTTGGTCGCCCTATCCACATCGCCAAATGGTGTTTCGGACTATAGTTCTAGTTTAGAGGATAAAGAGTTTCTCATTTTGGTGTGCTTAACATCAAAATGAGAATAGCGCTGCCGAAATTGACACACGGGAGCGACGTTGATTGCAGCTCCAAGTCGGTGTAAAAGCGTTTGTGACAGTCTAATTTTCAAAATTTCGGGGTGGGGTGGGGGTCTGGAAGCCCACGTACACACACGCACCGTTCCGCACTCAGTAACTCGGGCATTATATTGGCGGTCCAAACACTCAGCTGCACCCTCACTTTTACAATCCTACATACGACCCTGCCTCTGACACCCTCGCGGGGCTTCGCGCCTTCGGCGCTTGCGGTCGGTGATCAGGGGCCCCCCACATGTTTCAGGCCCCAGGGCCCCCACCATGGTTAATCCGGCGTTGGTCATGCTGGTAAATTTGTTTTCACCAATTTATCAGTTGACTTGTTATTATTGTAGTCGCGTTATCATCAAGCGAAGATGAGTATTCAAGATCGTAACGCCAAGATGCAGGCGGTGATCGAGAGTTTAGAACGTGACATGGAGTTGTTGTGTTTAACGGGAGTAGAGGATAAATTACAAGATGGCGTCAGACCAACTTTAGAATTACTGAAAAACGCTGGAATTAAGGTAAGAATTGTCCGTTTGTTAATACGATCAAAACTCGATTATGGGTGTATTGTGTATGGGTCTGCCCGCGAGTCTTATCTCAAAGAGCTCGACACCATACACAACCAAGGACTTTAGGAGCATTTCGTACATCTCCAGTGGACAGTTTATACGTCGAGGCGCACGAGCCCTCATTGCACAACAGACGTGATAAACTGGCCCTGCAGTATGCTACGAAAATAGCATCACTTCCAAATCATATTTCATTCAACACCATATTTAGACCCTATCATGAACATCTATACTTAAGTGAAAACTAATGTTATTCCATCATTCGGTATTCGCATTCAACCTCTTTTGTCAGAGGCTGGTATCAGCTTTGACAGTATTGCGAATACCCCTTTCTTTGAGACACCGCCATGGGCTATATCGCCCCCTAAAACAGGAAGAAAGGTACTAGTTCCACAGTGTTTCAAACTCTCTTCGGAGAAGTAAGGTCTAAATATGGTTATTATGCTCATATATACACAGATGGTTCTAAGGATGGTGATCGGGTAGATTCGGCTACAGTGACGCCATCCGAGACCATTTCTGTGTGTCTCTCACCTGTTGCTTCCATATTTACAGCTGAACTCCAGGCCATTCTTCAGGCCTTGGAGTTCATTCAGTCCTCTTCAGCTTTAATGCATATCATTTTTACTGATTCTTTGTCCTCGCTTCATTCAATTAACAATAAACAGCTTGATCACCCATTAGTAGCAGATGTTTATCGTCTGCTACTATCGTACGAGCTCATCAGCAAAGACGTCATCTTCAGCTGGCTTAGATTCCCAGTCACGTTGATATAAAGGGGAATGATCTAGCAGATTTTGCTGCCAAAGCTGCTTTAGATCTTCCCCAATAACATTTTTTAATTCCTTATAAAGATTTTAAATATTCAATAAATCATTTCATTTATGACCGCTGGCAACGGTCTTGGGATCTTGCAGACACAAACAAGCTTCGTCACATCAAGCCTCTCTTAGGAGACTGGCCAAGCACCTATCGTACGAGCAGGAGAGATGAAGTTGTTTTGTGTCGCTCTCGTATTGGTCATACTTTTTTAACACATATTTTCATCTTAAAGCAAGAGCCTCAACCAGAATGTCAACACTGTCATGTTCCTTTGACAGTGAAACACATCTTGATTGAGTGTAAGCATCTCAAGAATATTAGATCTGAGTACTGCCGTTGCCAGTCAGCATGTCAGCTATTTGCTCAACCGGAGCTTCATGATAAATTGTTATCATTTTTAAAAGAGACAAACTTTTATTCGAAGTTTTAATTGTATATATTTATCATTTTGTGTTTTAAATATTTATATATGTAAAGGAATTAATATATTTATTTTTAATTATATTTTCTGTGACATTTGTTTTTACTTACATATATGAATAAACCCCTGTGATATATATTTAATTTGTCTCGTTAATTTCATCATGCTTGGCGCAATATGGCCCGGTTGGAGCTGACGTGCCATTAAACAACATTTCATTCTTTCTTTTAACAAACTAAATCGAATCAAACTACGACTACCAACAAATGGAAGAGAGGAGACAGTTGATTGGATGATAAGAATAGACACACTCTGCTGTAAACCCAAGTTCAGGAATGGATAGGAATATGATTACAGGGGATTGGATGGCCGAATGGTTAGCGCATGCGTGCTGCATCATAAAGCCGGTCACTATTTTGCCTATACCATTTTTTGAGGATTCCGAGTTTTGTCTAATGTTTTGGATTGTTCGTACTTGGTTTTATTTTATTTGTATTTTATATGGAATGTTTTTAGCAAATTATTGATATCAAATCAAACCCTATGTTAGTTCCAAAAAAACCTGTTACCACTGTTTGATGTGTATTTTGTACACGGTGAACAGTCCATATGCTGATTACACTATTTTGCCATATTACACTATTTTGTCTATTTTTAGGACTTCGAGTTTTGTCTAATGGTTTGGATTGTTTGTACTTGGTTTTATTTTATTTGTATTTTACATGGAATGTTTTTAGCAAATTATTGATATAAAATCAAACCATATGTTAGTCCCGAAATGAACTATTAAACCCTTTTTCTCTTTTTAATTTTCAGGTTTGGATGTTAACGGGAGATAAAATGGAAACTGCTACATGTATCGCCAAAAGTTCGAAACTTGTTTCCCGTACTCAAGATATCTACACATTTAATAAAGTCACAGATAGAACGGAAGCTCATCTAGAATTAAACGCACTGCGGAGAAAAAATGATGCTGCTTTAATTATTACTGGAGATTCGTTACAGGTATTTCAATTTATTGTTTCCTACCTAGGAATGTGGCGGTGTGTTGGTGGTTAATTGTCTAAAGCTGTGATTGAGTCAAGGGTCGTGGTTTCAAACACGAGCTTGCATTTGACAAGAAGTAGGAGTCACTTGCCTTACTTCATAATTTTTAAAAGGATCGCTTAAGATAAGCAGAAGGTCCAGATAAGCTTTTCATTGTTCTACATTCCCCTGAGAGCTGAAAGAATTTGTGAATTTGGGTCTAAACCTAGTATGGAAACTTAGTTTTTGTGTGTAAGCGTGTCATTGAGATTCAGATAGTTGTGCAGTTCTAGTATAAACGTCTTTCAACCCAGATTAACCAGTTATATTTACTAAAATATAGGGAGACGAATAGTTGAACACATGCTCTTAACATCTTCTGGTGTGGTTTCAATTCCCCACTTGTACGTCACAAGGAGTAGGGTCAGCTGTACGACCTTGTGGCTTTTCTCCAATTTCTTCTCAGACGCCCTATGTTACATCATAAAGCCTGTCATTGAGTCAACTATCATCGTTTCGAATCCCCGGTTGTACGCGACCAGGAGTAGGGTCCTCCGGTTTCCTCGCACTGCTAAAAGACCCCTGTGCACAAGCGAATTATTGAAATAAAATTCAACCTTGTGTTAGTCCTGAAATGACATAGTTTGTGTCGAGTGGATGTTAAACCCCATTTCTCACTCAATGCTACTTTAACCATGATAATATTGATAACATTACTAGCAGGGTTCTAATCAGAACCATCATTAAAAGAATAAAGAAAGAAAGTATCACTCATTTGTTCTGACACTTTGACTCAAGTATAAATTTAAATTGTTTAAATGGCATTTAGTAATTGAACTGGAGTATACAGGTCACAATTCTATGGAATACAATTACTGCTTATAACTGAGCGACGTTTCGACTAGGCGTCTCTAGTCATTATCAAGCCTAGTCGAAACGTCGCTTAGTTATAAGCAGTAATTGTATTCAATAGAATTGTGACCTGTATACATGTATAAATTTATTTATATTTCAGATATGTTTAAAATATTACGAGCATGAATTTGTTGAGTTAGCGTGTCAATGTCCGGCCGTAGTTGTATGTCGTTGTTCACCAACACAAAAAGCTGAAATAGTTAAATTACTCCGCGTTCATACTGGAAAAAGAACGTCTGCCATAGGTTAGTATTATTATTTAGTCTTTTGAGGATAACATGCTTGGCCGTTATCAATTCTCAAAACACCGAAGTCCCTGACTTCCAGCATTCTGTCTTTGTGGGTCTTATTTTTAATGGCTACAAGCCAGGTATAAACCTTATTTTTGCTGGCTCACTGACCAGGGGGTCGTAATTTGATTTCAGTTTTGGCATGGAGAGTTACTCAGGATTTTCCAGCATGATTCCCATCTCTCAGTAAAACAGGACAAAGAGAATCAGATGGGTCAATCAGTGATACAGGACAGAGGGGGCCAGATGGGACAAACAAACTGAGTGGTGGATGTAAAACAAGCTATCACAATAAATGTCCAGACAAATGGCCCTCATAACACTGTCACTGTGTCCCAAAACACACTGTCACTGTACCCCATAACACACTGTCCCTCATAGCACACTGTCTCACATAAATCACTGTCACTGTCCTTCATAAATCACTGTCACTGTCCCTCATAACACAATGTCCCTCATAACACACTGTCCCTCATAACACACTGTCCCTCATAATACACTGTCACTGTCCCTCATAACACACTGTCCTCCATAACACACTGTCCTTCATAACACACTGTCTCCCATAACACACTGTCCCTCATAACACACTGTCACTGTCTCCAATAACACACTGTCACTGTCTCCAATAACACACTGTCCCTCATAACACACTGTCACTGTCTCCAATAACACACTGTCACTGTCTCCAATAACACACTGTCACTGTCTCCAATAACACACTGTCCCTCATAACACACTGTCCCTCATAACACACTGTCACTGTCTCCCATAACACACTGTCA
Organism: Patella pellucida; assembly: GCA_917208275.1. Taxonomy (NCBI): domain Eukaryota; kingdom Metazoa; phylum Mollusca; class Gastropoda; family Patellidae; genus Patella; species Patella pellucida. Next base: position 636,945 of record OU795039.1, on the reverse strand, counting down.
CTGTCTCCAATAACACACTGTCTCAAATAACACACTGTCACTGTCCCCCATAAATCACTGTCACTGTCCTCCATTACACACTGTCTCACATAAATCACTGTCACTGTCCCTCATAACACACTGTCCTCCATAACACACTGTCCTTCATAACACACGGTCTCCCATAACAAACTGTCTCCCATAACACACTGTCACTGTCTCCAATAACACACTGTCGCCCATAACACACTGTCACTGTCTCCAATAACACACTGTCGCCCATAACACACTGTCTCCCTCCCATAACACACTGTCTCCCTCCCATAACACACTGTCTCCCTCCCATAACACACTGTCTCCCTCCCATAACACACTGTCTCCCTCCCATAACACACTGTCTCCCATAACATACTGTCTCCCTCCCATAACACACTGTCTCCCTCCCATAACACACTGTCTCCCATAACACACTGTCTCCCTCCCATAACACACTGTCTCCCTCCCATAACACACTGTCTCCCATAACATACTGTCTCCCTCCCATAACACACTGTCTCCCATAACATACTGTCTCCCTCCCATAACACACTGTCTCCCTCCCATAACACACTGTCTCTCTCCCATAACACACTGTCTCCCATAACACACTGTCTCCCTCCCATAACACACTGTCTCCCTCCCATAACACACTGTCTCCCATAACACACTGTCTCCTATAACATACTGTCGCCCATAACTCTATTATCCCAGTTAGAGTAGAAATGTATTAGTTAAAGCCCATTTCATTCATTAATTGTATAATGTTGTGTTGTCAAGGTGATGGAGGAAATGATGTCAGTATGATACAAGCAGCTGATGCTGGGATAGGAATCGTTGGAAAGGTAGGTAATAGGTAATTAACGTTTGCGGTGTCCCATGCCCTAGTCGGGAGGTCGCTGGTTCGCTCCTGGTGTTGTCTGAGAAAGTTCATCGGGACTTTCACCATTATTTCCCATCGTCAGTGGTGAAGGACAGAGGACCTTACAAGGACAGCTGTCTAGTCATTTGAGTGGAACAAAAAACTGAGGTCCTGCATACATATTTGTTTGCTTGTAAACGATCCCTTTGCAGTTGGAATTTGATATTAGAGTAGGCTGTAGCACTGCTGTCTGGGCAAAATTTACCCGACATCATAGAACGTCAACTCCCACTATAACTTGTTAGATCTACATGTAGTGTAGGCCATCGAGAGTATTAAAAAATTGAAATATAGATCTGTATTTTAATTGGTCTAGAATCTATATACAAGATAATGTTTTGTTTATTTTGTTTATTTTGTTTATTTTGTGTTTTCTACAGGAAGGTAAACAGGCATCTCTAGCAGCTGATTTTTCTATTACACAGTTCAGCCATATTGGTAGATTATTGATGGTTCATGGCAGAAATAGGTAATATTTATTAAACATCTCTGGTTATAGGGGGGTTGGATGGCTGAATGGTTATCTTGCATGCGCTGTATCATAAAGCCTGTCAACATGTCATTAAGTCAACTGCCGTGGTTTTGAATCCCCGGTTGTACCTGGCAAGGAGTAGGGTCGCCTGTCCAGCCTCGTGGGTTTTCTCATTTCAGTTCATTTCTGTATTTAGGATGTGTTTTATCAGTTCTGATACATTTGTAAATTCAAATATTGCCCTTTAAGTATTTTCAATTTTCCATAATAAAATTTTTTTTAATCTGATTAATGTTATGTTTTTATATTTACTTTAAATTCAAAAATACTTATAATGTTTTGTTGCCTGGCAACTTATATTTACATTATGTTTTTATGTTTTTCAGTTATAAAAGATCTGCATCATTGAGTCAGTTTGTTATCCATCGAGGTCTGATCATCACCGTCATGCAGGCTGTGTTTGTTTCGGTGTTTTACTTTGCTTCCATTGCTCTCTTCCCAGGGTTCTTAATGATAGGGTAAGTGACGTAACGCTCTCTTCCCCGGGTTTTTGATGATAGGGTAAGTTACATAACGCTCTCTTCCCAGGGTTCTTAATGATAGGGTAAGTGACGTAACGCTCTCTTCCCCGGGTTTTTGATGATAGGGTAAGTTACATAACGCTCTCTTCCCAGGGTTCTTAATGATAGGGTAAGTGACGTAACGCTCTCTTCCCAGGGTTCTTAATGATAGGGTAGGTGACGTAACTCTCTCTTCCCAGGGTTTTTATAGGTTAAGTGACGCAACATTATTTTCCCAGGGATCTCATGTTCATTAGCCTAGTTGCAGCATAACAACAGGACGTTTAAAACACCATTTCTGTGGGTTAAAGTGTGCATGTTAGATCACACTCTGTCATTTTGATTTAAGTGGCGTGGTTTCGATTACTGTATAAACCATGTGTTATAATGTATATACCATGTGTTATACTGTATATACCATGTGTTATACCATATAAACCATGTCTTGTAATACTGTATATACCATGTGTTATTTTGTTTTACAGATATGCAACTGTATATACCATGTATCCTGTCTTCTCATTAGTATTAGATAAAGATGTGTCAGCAGCCATCGCCATGACGTATCCAGAATTGTATAAAGAACTCACAAAGGTTAGTTATAGTTAGAATATTGATGATATGACTGTTTTAAATAATATTCTGTATAGAATTAAAATAAAGCAATTTGCATTTTCATATCTATAGCGTGCAAAGTTAATTTTGCCAAAATGATAGTCAAATTTGATATGGTCTTATTCTACTGGGAAAGACGTTCAACTCGGAAACAGTATCAGAGAATTTATTACATGCAAAGAGATGCAAACTATGATGATGCTAGAAACCTTGAAGAAATTATCTACTATTTGTGAACATCATAGAGAAAAGTTTACTTCTATAACATACATGTAAATAATTCTATAAATTCTGTATTATATTGTGTACTATGAGTACAAAATAAAGCATTATTATTACATATACTCCACACGAAGAAAAATGACAACAATTGTTTGTTTTTTTCTTCAGAATGGACAATGCATGTGATTGTAAAAACACAGACAAGAAAAACTGTTTTTACTTTTTATGTCCAATTTTAAAAATATTTGAATATTTCAGGGTCGGTCTTTATCATTCAAAACGTTCTTTTTATGGGTTTTAATCAGCATATACCAAGGTGAGGCTACTTTATCTTGTTTTTGTTTTTTTAATATATAAAATAGTTTATTTGCAAATATGTACGTATAAGTATATGCGTATAATACAAATGAGATCGGAACAAATTATTCAATTTACAAATGGCTGGCATGATTAAGTCTGTCATTGTGTCCAAGTGCACAATGTTGATGAGGCAGCATTGTCCAACCTCGTGGGCTTTTGTCGGGTCCTCATGTCTCTTCCCACTTCTAAAGACCCCTACGCACAAGCGAATAAGAGTGTATTTAAATAAAACTGAACCATTAGCGAATTAGTGTAGTACTTAAATAAAATTTTCCATTAGAAGACTTTGCATGGTGTATGCTCGTCTTCGTTGCTTGGCCAAATTGACTCACTGCTTGTCTTATGCTTAACAAGGAGTAGGGTCGCCTGTCCAACCTCATGGGTTTTCTGTGCGTCCCGGTTTCCTCCCACTGCTAAAGACCCCTACGCACAAGCAAATTAATGAAATAAAATTAAAAACTGTATGTTATTTCCCAAATGACCATTTCTCTCTCTCTCTCCCTTTCTCCCCTCTCATTCTTCTATTCTTTAATTCAAGAAAAGTTGAAGGTTAGACCCCATTCCAAGTCAATTCAGTTCATTTTAATGTCAAGCTGATCATTTTTATTTTTTCAGGGGGAATAATCATGTACGGTGCTTTACTTCTGTTTGAAGAAGATTTTGTTCATGTTGTCTCCATCACCTTTACGTCATTAATTTTAACGGAATTATTAATGGTTGCCTTGACGATACGAACTTGGCATTATTTAATGATTGTAGCAGAAGTCTTCAGTCTGGGAATCTACATAGCTTCATTGGCTGTTCTCAGAGATTACTTTGGTAAGTCAGTGCATAAGGTTAATTGCTTTTCTTACAATCTGATTAAAACACAGATCATATTCATTTCTTTTTGGGGGGGGTTAGATGGCCGAATGGTTAGCATGTGCGTGCTGTATCAAAAAGCCAGTCAACTGGCGTGGTTTCGAATCCCTGGTTGTACATGGCAAGGAGTAGGATCGCCTGTCCAACCTCGAGGGTTTTCTCAAGGTCCTCCGGTTTCCTCCAACTGCTAAAGACCCCTACTTGCAAGTGAATTATTGAAATAAAATTAAACGATATGTTAGTCCCGAAATGACCTAGTTTGTTTATAGTGGACGTTAAACCCCATTTTTCTCTATCTCTCTTCACTGTCTCGTTTCGTAGAAAAATTTGCTTACTTGTCTTTACTACACTAAGATCTGGAGGAGTTGTTAACAAAACTCTACTTTCTGGTTGATTTGATGGATTAGCCAATGAAACAGTCTGTTACGGCCCAAATTTTTGGTGCACGGAACTGTAGGTAACCTACTCGAAACATTAAAATGCTGATTAGTTAATGACATTCTGACATCATAGGGTCAATAGCAACTCATTTGACCTCTGACATTACCTTTCTCTACAAGTATAAAAAAATGAAACGAAATATAGATCTATATTTTAATCACATTGCTTTCCTCGTGCCCTTTTTTTGTGCTGGATGTGTGGGTTTAATGAAGTGTTAAAAATGTTTGATGCGGCACTTCAAGAATGAAATGCCATATTGAAAAAATATCAATAAACAACGATAAACATTCCTACACATGGCTTGGGGTTGGGATGGCCTAGTGGTCTAGAGTGCCGCGCTTCGACCTCTAGCTGTCCGGCCACCTCTGGCTTGGGGCTGTCGTTTCGAGCCCTGGTGTGGCATGGATATATGGGCGCCTTCTCGACCTCGTGGGTTTCCTCCGGGAGCTCAGGTTTCCTCCCACTGCTTAAGATTCCTACGCGCAAGCGAATTATTGAAATAAAATTAAAACCATATTATGTTAGTCTCGAAATGACCTAGTTCTGTTCAGTGGACGTTAAACCCAATTTCTCTCTCCCTCTTTATCTCTCCCTCTCTCTCTCTCTCCTAGTCTATTTTCTCATCTACACATTGTTAATTATCTGTATTTTTTTGTATTTTTTCAGACACAGATTTTCTACAAACGTGGAACTTTGTGTGGAAAGTTTTAGTTATAACTTCAGTCAGCTGTATACCCCTTTATGTTCTTAAATATCTTCGTAAAAAATTCTCCCCTCCAGTATATTCAAAACTTACGCCTTGAAAACTGTGTATTATTTTAAATAAAATCCTCTTGTTAAAAGATACATTTTGTAAGATTTAGATACAGAGCTGGTCGTTCTTGTTATAATAGATTCCCCAGCTGCAGGTGACAAGGAGTAGGGTTGTCTGTCCAACCTCATGGATTTTCTCCAGGTCCTGTTTTTTCCTCCCCGTCTTCAATTAGCTCAGGTTAAGTGCATAACAGTAGGACGTTAAACCCCATTTCATTCATTTTATTTTCCTCCCACTGCTAAAGACCTCTATGCGCAAGCGAATTATTGAAATAAAAATAAACCATTTGTTAGTCCCTAAATGACCTAGTTTGTGTCGAGTGGACATTAAGCCCCATTAATCTCTCTGAAATATAAACAAATCTGTGCCAATTTGTTCCTATAGTCTCAACACTAACACAATGCTTGATCTTACAATGAATATAGTCGACAGAATCTCAATCAATAATTTAACAGAAGGTGATCAATTTCTATTGGCCGTCTTTAATTAGCCCAGGTTAGGTGAAGAAGCGTAGGACGTTAAACCCTATTACATTCAGTTTCTCTTGTATTTTGTCTTATGTCCAATTATCTATATATTTTTATTTCAAACACGGTGCCAGTAAATTAAGTTTATCAATGATTATCTGTGTAAACAAACATTATTTATTGTAAAGGTTAAAACTTTGAAATACCCATATCACACATTACATTTCTATGGATAACAATCACTATATTATATACCAAATTCTACCGCATGCCATAAAAGTTGAGGACATGTTAATTATATGGCGTCATTTGTATTGTCATTCAACACAGGTTCTATGGATAACAATCACTATATTATATACCGAATTCTACCCCATGCCATAAGAGTTGAGGACATGTTAATTTATATGGCGTCATTTGTATTGTCATTCAGTATCCCCCCCCCCACCAATTTACAGAACTGTGTACCCAGAATTATGTTCCTTCATACCCCAGTCAGTCGAATCATCTTGTCGAGGTTATAAAATTTGTTTCTGCTTAATAATTGGTGCTGTTGACCCGATTCAGTGGGTTTAATCCTTTACTCTTAGACATGATCTAATACTATTATAGTCTCATAAACAATTAATAAAGAGTATCTAATATAAATCAAGATTTGATGTAATATTTAGCTGTGATTGAGATGTACAAATATCCAGCTATATATGATCCGTGAACAGTCCATAAATACTGATGTATTACCATTTACTTGTATCAGGATGTAAAATAAGCTGTGAATTGAGATGTCATATTCAGCTTTATTTGATCCTTGAACAGTCCCATCTATACTCAATGAAAATTGGTATGGTTTAACTTGGGGTATATAGCCCTAATTTCTCTTCTGTGTTGAATAATTCATACCAAGTTAATTAGACGCTTTGTAATCAAAATTAAACACTTGGTGATCAAAATTAAACACTATGATTTAAGTTATACACAAGTACAAGTTCAACACTATCAAGCCGAAATTAAACTATAGTTATGAATAATTCAACACAGAAGAGAAATTAGGGTTATATACCATACCAATTTTCCAGTGACTGGTGTATTACCATTCACTTGTATTTGAGCTGTGAACAGTCCATCTATAAATTCTGTTTTAAGATGTAATATTTGAGCTGTGAATATTCTCTCTATATCAGCTATATGTCTGTATTATTACAATCAGCTATTTGTCTGTATTATTACAATCAGCTATATTTTTTTTGTTAAGAATGTTGTACATATTATTTATGTAAAAGTTTACATTATTTATAAAAATATGCCATAATGTTGCATTTCATAAACAGCTTGTTCAATAAATTATCATTTTCTTCAGGAACTTCTCTCATTAAGTAATTTACCCTACCCCCTCCCATTTCGGGGGGGGGGGGCTACTGACCATAAACCCCCCCCCCCCCCCCCATAACCTTTTTTCGCTTTTTTGAGCTTTTGGCGACATTTTATTTTCACTATTAAAAATTATTGCCGGGGCTAAAGCCCCCCTAGCCTCCGCGGCTCCTGCCCCCCCCCCTTCTCACCCAAGGACCTTTTGTTAATATCTGTGACAAATTGCTTAAAGGGTCAATCCCGATAATGTTTTTGAGAATAAAACTCTTTCATTTTGTGTTAAAATCTATTAAGATCCCATACCTTAGGGCCGAGCAACTAACTAAATATATGTGATACGTTTTCAAACAACTTAAACCCACAGTCTTCATCTTGAAATCAAGTCCGGTGTCCCAAACTGTCTTATGCGGTGATTTGATAAAACCAGAGTTTTATTTTATAAAAATAATGTGTCTGTGAAATTTACCTTTTGTTATCAAGTACAGCACATGGACCATTCACCGTGTAGACCCCTAAAGGAACGGGAATCGATTATCGGGTCACCCAACGTAAGAATTGACCCGAAATCTTCAAAAGGTTACGTGCCCGGATAAGCTGTTTTAACGCTCACATCCAAACGACTCGATATTTTGAGCTGAAATTTTGAGTCAGAGTATATACACCAGTCTTCTATATTTTGGCGTTTAAATTTCATACGTAGTCGGACTTTTATTTTAGAGGCTCTGTTCTATTCGGGACTGTCCCTTTAAAGAAACATTTTATGGGAGATTAGAAAACAAATTGGCAGTTCTCACAATAATAGTTAAAAACTAAATAATGTAAAGGCAGTTGTCTGAAAATTTCAGTCAAATTGATCCACTATGAACCGAGAAATAAGCAATTGAAAGTTCCGCATAGCCTCGACAATCATTAGTCCGGGTTAAAAATTGAGGGAGGTGCCACCTGGAGAGGTAGAAATTCTCATGTGGTTTTTCTAGACCAATTTTTTATTCTGAACAAGAATATATGAGGTAAACAGGCCAAATCCTGAGCCATTTTACGTTAGGGCACTTTTTCAAAATGGCCGCCAAAATCCCATATACATAGTGACTATATGGAATTAGTAAGTAACAATGATGCATGTCTAACCACTTTTTGCATTAGTTAGTATTAAAGTTTTTAAAAAAAAGGCTACAATTGTAGTCCAGAAAGTGATGAAAAATGAGGACGCTCTTTACGTGGGCGCCAAAAACATAGATAAACTGTCTTTATCTTTTAATAAGCATTTATTAGGCCACGCAAAGGTCATTAAGGTTTAAATAAGCATTACAAAACTTAATACATGTACATGTATGTTTATATGTCGAGATAGTAAGTTAAAATCTGGTTAGTTGTTTCTATATGATCACCGAAAAAATGTTTTGACTTGAGGGAGGTTAAAGGGTTAGGGCTTATACTGAATTGTCTTTACAATGTATCCTGGTATGACAAATCACTCATAATGTTATAGCATTAATTTTCAAAGGGATAAATAAACGTTGGGTGACCGACTAACAAGGAGACGACCGTTTGTCGCGCGAATAGGGTGTTGGCTGGTTTGTTGGCGTCATCTCCAGCAATCACCTGCCAGCACGTTATTCGGGATTCGGGATTCGCCACTAAAACAGACTGACCTACCTTGCATCCGACCATTTCCTCGCTACCCCTGACCGTAGAGGTAAGGGTTCGTTGGGTGGCCGACTCTTTTTGGGACTATGACGTTCGGCAGTAATTAATTAATCAACGTTGACGTTTCTAGTGGCTTACCAACGTAGATCTGTCTATTTGTACTGGTAGCTAGGTCAGTCAGCAGTTGTACCGGCGTTTGTTGACCGTCAGGGTAAACGGAGAGCATGTAAAATAAATACTATCGGTGTAGACTGGAATAATCAAACGTTAGAGATTGCCATTCGGTTGAGACTTAAGGCCTGTGTACACTACCAACATTTTTACAACATTTCTCCAACATTCCTTGTTGCAACGCCGTGTTGGAAAAATGTCGCCAAGTGTATACAGAGAAAATAATGTTGTAAAAATGTTAGAGAATTTGTTGCAAAAAGAATTGTCTGGTCAATTTTTTGTTGCAAGTTTTTGGTCGTGTTGTAAAAATGTTGCTAAGTGTGCACAGAGCAAAACCAGTTTTCCAACATTCTTACAACATCTAATTGATCATGTGATCTACCTGAAGTCATGTGACGAGCCCTAGATGGACAAAATGGCAGCCTCCTTTGAGTTGGAACAGGTAGAACAAAAGGGTTTTGGACCCAAGAAAGAACAGATAAACTGTGGCAGAAGCAGCCAAAACACATGTGCTCTCCTTCATCCATGATTTTCCCACCAAAAAATAATTTCCCACTCTGTTTTTACAACAAACTTCCAACATATTCCCTACATATTTGCAACAAATTTCCAACACTCTTATAATAGTGTACACAGGGCATGTTTTAAAAATGTTGTAAAAAATGTTGTAAAAAATGTTGTAAAAATGTTGTAGAAATGTTGTAGAAATGTTGCCAATGTACACGCTGCTTTAAAGATACATTATGCAAGACTAAATCTGATTACAGCAAGTCTTACTCTAGGTTTCAGATGTTATAGTAATTATCAATTAGATCTTTATTTTAAAACAACAAGTAATTTGACTGAAATTTTCAAAATATTTTTCTTTCATCATCTAATTTTGAACTGTTATAGCAAGAATGGCCAACTCTCTATAAAAATCTCCCATAATGTATCTTTAACTGGCGCATTCACCGAACATAACTGATGAGAAATTAGATTAAAGACAGAAACGATTGAATGCGAAAGAGAGAGGGAGAAAGAGAGAGAGAGAGAGAGAGAGATGGGATTTAACGTCCACTCGACACAAACTAGGTCATTTAGGGATTAACGTATGGTTATCAATTTTTATTTCAATAATTCGCTTGCGCGTAGGGGTCTTTAGCAGTTGGGGAAAACTGGAGTGCCCGGAGGAAACCCACGAGGTTGAGAAGGCGCCTCTATCTCCATGTCACATACGCTCACACTAGGGCTCGAAACCACAGCCGCAAGCCAGAGGGACCGGCCAGCTAGAGGTCGAAGCGCGGCACTCAAGACCACTAGGCTATCCGAACCCCTAACGATTGAATGTAAATCAGTTTATATACATTCATACCATTTATTATATGAGTTGCGATTCATTTGTGTCAATTACTAGGTCCAAAATGTTAGCGATTTAGCTCCTTTAAAGCTACAATTTCAAATTTTTAAGTTATAATTTTTAAATTTATGTAAAAAAAAAGCCTTAAAATAGATGGTATCCATAAACAGACCTACCTTGTTAATGAAGATGTAAGTTAAAGCTGCAATTTCATATTTTAAGATATATTTATAGAATTTATCAAAGTAAAGCCTTAAAGTAGATGGTATCCCTCAACAGTCCTACCTTGTTAAAGAATAACCCTATTCATCCTATAATTCACTATTGCCAACTGAGAAATTGGCAAAAACATAATTTACAACTTTAAATTCCAACGTTTGAAGGAAGCTAATGCATGGAGGTAATCGGAGGTAATTGTGTTATTTTTTCCTGTGTCAAAGGTTTTTTAAGGGTGGGAAATAATGCTCATGGGTGTATAACCTACTGAGCAAAAGACTTAGAAATAGTTATGTTTTACATTTCTTAGAAAATATGAAATTCTCGCTTTAAACTGTCAACAAATTATACCGAATACGGTAAATGACACAGTAATACAAACTGTTTGTTGTAATAAAGTTTAATAAAATGTGAGTGTGTGCGTTCGTTAATACTTAAACTGTAACAGTGCTATGACGTCAGACCAGTAGGACGTTAAACCCCATTTCATTTCATTTCCTCGTCATAAAGTAGACGCACGTGCTTTTGTTGTCGACTGTGCACGTGCATGCTAACACTACTTGATCTGCTAGAGTGTCTATTACAGTGGATAACTGACAGGTAAATGATGTGTATGTTTTGATTATTAGGCTTCAATGTTTGATGCGACTCCCAATTAGAAAGTTGAAAGTTCCATGTGGACGGACGGCTAACCGCTAGTTTGTCTGTGTAAAAGTGACAAGTGTCAAGTGATGGAAATAGAAAAGAAAGTCAGATTAAACATGATCGCCGATTCTTACATCATCGTTTATACATATTTAATTACGGTATTGCAATCAGTTCGTTCTGAATAAAAGAACCCAAAGAGAGACGGGGAAATGGGGTTTAACGACCACTCGACGCAAACTAGTTCATTTCGGGACTAACATATGGTTTAATTCTATTTCAATAATTCGCCTGTGCGTAGGGAGTTTTAGCAGCGGGAGGAAACCGGAGGACCCGGAGAAAACCCACGAGGATGGACAGGCTTCCCTACTCTTTGTCACATACAACCAGGGAATCGAAACCACGCCAGTTGACTTAATTACCGGCTGCATGATACAGCGCGCACGTGCTTTACCATTCTGCGATCCTAACCCCCATCCCCACCAAGAACCAAAAGATGTTTAGAGGACATATATAATGGTATATTTAATGCACTTTAAGAAATTGAATGAAACGAAATGTAATTTAACACCCCAGTTTGCTATACGGACTGGGATAATCAAGGCAGACATACGCCATGCACTGATAAGAGGTGAATTTTGCCTGGAAAGACTCTACGTCCTGCACCACTGACAAGAGGTAGGGGGGACGTCAGTAAATCCCGATAAACTTTATATCTGGCAATGCAGGGATCGATGATGGGACTCCCCAAGTTAGAGAGCAAACGTCTTACTGAGGGCGGTTGGGATGGCCTAGTGGTCTAGAGTGCCGCGCTTCGACTTCTAGCTGGCCGGTCACCTCTGGCATGCGGCTGTGGTTTCAATCCCTCCCCTGGTGTGAGCGCATGTGGCATGGAGATAGGGGCGCCTTCTCAACCTCGTGAGTTTCCTCCGGGCACTCCGGTTTCCTCCCACTGCTAAAGACCCCTACGCGCAAGCGAATTATTGAAATAAAAAAATAAACCATTTAGTAACGAAATGACCTAGTTTGTGTCGAGAGGACGTTAAACTCCATTTCTCTCTCTCTCCCTCTCTCTCTCTCTCTCTCTCTCACGTCTTACTGTTCTACTGTAGACCCCAATATTGTTATATTTACCTTTACTCATTCTTCCTAACCAGTAAATTCACCAATGAATGTATGAATTCTTATACATTTAACACTAGCCACAGTGACAAGACAAAACAAGTAAATGTTTTTTTATAAACAATATTTTTTCAGAAACTGATGAGATTGGGGAAGTCTATATAAACCCCTCCAAGGGATCTTTCAAGTACACGCCAATGTTCACACAGGACCAAGGTCTTTTTATCCCATCCGAACAACTAGACAGCTTCATATCATACCGGAACAATCCGATTAAAGTTGAACATTTTATTTTAGGCAATAAAATGGCCACAGAAAAACTACATGAATTTCGAAGGACAGTAAATGATGAAGAAATGTTACGAGCGTATAATGCAAATTTTGAAGCTCATAAAGTTGGTATAACAACACAGCAATCAGCTCAGTATTACACAAAATGGGCAAGGACCGGAGCCTATGACCAGGTAATAATATAATATTCACGCTCGATAGGCTTTAGTTAAAAGGAGCTAAGTCTCTTAACTCAATAACATCCAAAATCTTCGACAATTAAAACACGCATTATTAGTCAATTTAAATCAACATCGATGTTGTGATTTGATAAAAATAAATTACCATTGGTACACGAATCCTGTATCATAATGCGTTTCAGGCTCATTTTTAATATGGGTCTTTAAGATGAAGCCGTAGCTAGATACCTTATTATTTTTCAGAAAGAGGTATAGCTAGATCTAGTATATTTGTAATTAAAGCTGTAGGGACGTCTGGTAGATTTCATAATCAACTGTTTTATTTTCAGGATATAATACATGGTAAAATTTACACTGGACCCAAAGTAGCTGCTGCTGCCTTGGCTAAACATTTTCCCTCTAACAGAGATAATGTCAGTATATTGGATATAGCTGCTGGAACTGGTTATGTTGCAGAAGAGGTATAAACCTATATATTTTATCGAGCATCTCGCCCCGTGTTCCAATCCCGTTCAGCTGTCAAGTCTTCATTATCACGGATGATAATCAAGAGCGCGCGATCTTATATGAAATATATATGTGATATTCTAAACCGTCCTGGGGGGTTGGGTGGCCGAATGGTTAGCACGAGCGCGCTGTATCATAAAGCCTGTCATTGAATCAACTGTCGTGGTTTCGAATCCCCGGTTGTACGTGACAAGGAGTAGGATCGCTTGTCCAACCTCGTGGGTTTCCTCCAGGCACTCCGGTTTCCTCCCACCGCTAAAGACCCCTACGTACGCGCAAGCGAATTATTGAAATAAAATTAAACCATATGTTAGTCCCGAAATGACCTAGTTTGTGTCGAGTGGACGTTCCCCCCCCCCCCCCATCCCCTCTCTCTCTTTATCTCTCTTTCTCTCTCTCCCCTCTCTCTCTCTCTCTCTCTCTCTCTCAACCGTTCGTGATTTTGACAGATTCTGTGGTTTATAAAGATTTAACCCATCGGCTACGGCCTACTCTTTTTTCTTATTCCAATTGTCAAGGGTTCGTTTACTTGATTGCCACGGTGTACACGGGACTTCAGTTTTCTCGTACAATCCAAACGTCCCATTGAACATTAACGGTCAATCGGGATCGAACTTGCTTACTGAGCCCCCTCCGCCCATCTATGTATTTTGAAAAAAAACAAACATTTGCGTGAACTGTACAGCGAGGTGGACGCTTACGGCTAGCCCTCAGATCTATTCACTCTTTTTGAATTGTTTGTTTGTTGTTTCTGAGTATGATGTCTTGTCCATATGTATGTTTTTTTGCGTAAATTATGTGTGTTGCAGTCCCCCTGCATTTATTAATAGAATGGATTTGAAGTCAACGCGGTGAATGTTGGAATGTTAACAGCTCCTAATTTCTTGCTATAAGTACGTCGGTTGTGGTAGTAATGTTAATTATTGTCCAGTATTGACCCATTTGGCTTTCCAGTAATTTTAAGGCTGTGGCTATTGTTACAAGTCGTAAAAATAGTCCCCAGGCTATTGTTACGACGAAACTTTCAAAGCCTTCCATCGGCGAAGATAAAGACTGAATAGTCGTAAAAATAGTCCTAACGGTAACCCCAACACTTCTCATCTCTTAATTACTGCATTCAGTTAAGAAAACGTTGAAAATACTGCCCCTTTTTCGAAGCTGGTTTTGGGGAGATTGGCAGCCATTTTGGAATTCGTTCTAAACTTTGCTCAGAATCGTCGTAACGACAGCCATAATGAAATTTTAAACGCATGATTTAGGATTTTACATCCTCCAGGTGAATATCCCTGCTCTTATTCCACAGATTCTATTTCGTTTCTTTTTTTATAGTTCAAAATTTTAGTTTACTTTTCTTCACAACACTAGGATCTGGAAGAGTTGTTATATAACAGGCGGTGTAGCTGATTCGAGGAAATACTCATAAAGGCCTCAGGCCTAATTTGCTACCCTTGTAAAATGACGTGATTATTATTATTATTATTATTAAACGGCCTGTTACGGCGATGCACGGAACTATGGATAAAACCCCAGAGACGTCAACGCGGGTTGATTAATAAGTGTCTGACGCCCGAGGGTCAAAAGTCGCTCGTATGACCCTGACACGACCTTCCAGTACACCTTGTCAGATATTCATGTAGTGTACCCCACCGAAAGTATAAAAAACGAAATGAAATATAGATCTGTTTTTTAATCAGATTGTGATTACAGATGCCCGGGATGAATATTACTGGTCTCACTCCAAATGTTTAATTGTAGTTACTTCCCTTTGTAGAAGCATAAACCAAACATTATTATTCTAATCAATTTATTTTCAGTTATTAAAGCATGGATTTGATGTTATTGATGCCCTGGACCCATCAGAAGGGATGTTGGAAGTCGCGAAAACTAAAGGCCTGTATAGAAAATATATTTGTGAATTTCTAACTGATGGAACAGTGGGACTACAGAAAGGTAGAATACAATATGTTTATTATCTATAATAGGGGTGGGGGGTGGGATGGCCTAGCGGTCTAGAGTGCCTAGCTTGACCTCTAGCTAGCCGGCCACCTCTGGCTTGTGGCTGTGGTTTAGAGCCCTAGTGTGAGCGTATGTGGCATGGAGATAGAGGCGCCTTCTCAACCTCGTGGGTTTCCCCCGGGCTCTCCGGTTTCCTCCCACTGCTAAAGACCACTACGCGCAAGCGAACTATTGAAATAAAATTAAACCATATGTTAGTCCCGAAGTGTCCTAGTTATGTTGAGTGGACGTTAAATCCCATTTCTCTCTCTCTCTCATTATCTATACTAATGTCTATACGAATTATCTATACTTTTGTTCTAAGCAACAAAAGGTGAAACAAATTGAAATTGTACCCAGACACTCATATAATGGACGACTTTGGTTGATGCAGCATGAAATACACAGCGTATACTTTCTTTTGGGCATCTGTATAGATTGTCTAGGCGATTGGAACCGCGATGGCTCAATTACAAAGGCGCTCGCTCATTAATATGAAAGCTGTAACTAAATATCATCTAAAATCTTCGACGTCGAAAACACGAATTATTGATCAATTTAAATCAACATTGATAATGTAAACTTACCAAGAAAAGATGAGCTTGTAATAACCGATATTTAAGATAAAATAATTTTTTTAACATTGGTACACGAATCGGAATGAGCTTCAGGCTCAGTGGCATAGAGAGACTCGAGGGACGAGACTAGACACATTGCACCAAGCCAAACGGAGTTATGTAGACGGGAATAACTAGTCGCTAAAAATATGCACTTGATTGCGATTGCTAGCTTATTAATTATTTCTATCGAATGTATATTAGTTTATATACATTCATATTACAGTATTATATGCGTTGCAACCCACTTTTGTGAATTTCTAGGTCCCAAATGTTAGCGATTTAGCTCCTTTAATGAATGTTTAAATACATGATTGATGTGTTGTATATAGTCAGTATATGTTTTAAATGAATGACTGTTGTGTTTTATCTGGTATGTGTTGTATCTATTTTTGTTTTTTTTAGATGAATATGACTGTTGTGTTGTATTTTGTTTAGTGTTGTATCTATTTTTGTTTTTTTTAGATGAATATGACTGTTGTGTTGTATTTTGTTTAGTGTTGTATCTATTTGTGTTATTTTTAGATGAATATGACTGTTGTGTTGTATTTTGTTTAGTGTTGTATCTATTTGTGTTATTTTTAGATGAATATGACTGTTGTGTTGTATTTTGTTTAGTGTTGTATCTATTTGTGTTATTTGTAGATGAATATGACTGTTGTGTTTTATTCAGTTTAGTGTTGTATCTATTTGTGTTATTTGTAGATGAATACGACTGCTGTGTTATATCTGGTGGAATGGGTGAGGGTCATATACCGTGTTCGGGTCTCTATGAAATGATTCGAGTTGTAAAACCAGGTAGTCTTTGATATTATTTACTGGATACAGCAGGGGCGTTTTAAGGTTTATCATGGCGGAGGCTATACTATTTTGAGGGCCCTTTTTCGTGGGGGGGGGGCGTGTCTGCCCCGGCCACCGGAGGTCGAGGAACATTTTGGTGCATTGTTACATATCCTAATCTGATACTTGTCTGAAGCTTGAATGCGAAACAAACCCCTTGTTCGTACCGTGCTGGAAGCTCAATCAAATAATAATTAATGGAATATGGTGGATTTCAAATAATCTTCCAGTAACACGACATCCTCCTTTCTAGCCTTGCGGCTCGCGAAAGTTTTGATGATCTCATCCAAATTAATCGAATCCAGAAGATTAGCTTCAATGCACAATAAAGCTAATGCACCCATGCGATCTTGCCCCATAGTTGAACGCAAGTGATTTTTTATCCGCGCTAAGGCGGAAAAAGAACGCTCACCCGAGCAATTGGTGACCATGATCAGCAAATAAATACGCAATGTCGTATATATGTTCGGAAATGTCGATATTAACGCTGTTCCAGCATTTGTCTCTGAATCGAACATTTCTAGAATCTGGAGCTCGTAAATTCTATCCTTAATGAAAATTTTGTCCTTTGTGACGTTTACGAATTGCTGCAGTTCGTTCTCGAAATGTTCGTCTAGATCGTCCGTGTAGATGGCCAACAATGTATATCCTCTTCCTTCAGTTCATCACAGCTTAGATTCCCGAGAAATCCAAACCTTTGGCTTCGAACTGAATAAGCATTTCGCCGTTTTGTCAGAGCAGCCGACAGCTGATCGATCATTATTATGAATGTCTGGGTTCGGAAATTTTCTCGAGGCGACAAAATTGTCTCTTCCCCATCAACACTTATTGACCTATTTTTTAAATAACTATTTGATTAATAAATATTTATCTTGATTCCTTCCAGGAATACCAACCGTCCACCAACTGCTTGAAATGTACGATCTCATATGAAATTCACTTGATAATAAAGAATCTATAGCTTTCATATTTTGTGATATATCGAAAGTTTTTGACAAAGTGTCTCATAGGGGCCTGTTATATAAATTATCTAATTACAGTATCACTGGTAAATTACATGATCTCATTTCTTCTTATCTCTCAAATCGTCATCAGCTTTTAGGTATACAAATTCTGGGGTTACACAAGGTTCAATCCTCGGACCTTTATTATTTCTTATTTACATTAACGGTATTTCTGATGGTTTATTTGGAATCATGCGTTTATTCGCCGACGATACGTCTTTGTCTTCTTCTTCAAAATGTTTTGAAAAGATTGAATCTGAATTAAACTTTAATTTATCCAAATTATTACAATGGTCTTAAAATGATTACTGACTTTTAGTCCAGAAAAGACAAAACTAATGATCTTCAGTTGTCAAAAATTTAGTTATCCGCTTAATATTAAATATGATAACACCTATATATTAGATACGTCGGTACATAAACACCTAGGGGTGTTTCTTCAGATTTTTTTAATTTCTCAGGGTTCACTTTATAAACTCTATAAATGTTTTATTTTGCCTATAATTGAATACTGTTGTTGAGTTTCGGATGACTATAGTAGTTATAATTCAGATAAATTTAAAAATTTTCAGATGAAAGCAGCTCGCGTTGTTACAGGAAATACAATTTACACCTCCAGACAATCTTTATATTTTGAAACTGCATGGTCAAAATAACATGAAAGAAGAAAGATTAGACGTTTGAATCAGTTACATAAAATAATCCATGGAATCTGTCCCGTGTATTTTACTAATACTATACATTTTGTAAACGAATCCCAAGCACCTTACAATTTACGAAACTCCAATATTCGGGAATCCCGTTGTCGTGTTAGTATCAGACAAAATCATTCTTTCCGAAAACTATTCGTGAATATAAAAAATTATCAAAAGATTTGAAAGGCATTGCAAACGTTAAATAATTTAAACAATCTCTAAAACCTAAAATAAAGCCACCAAAATTTAGAAGTATTGGTTCTAGGCCATTCTCTATATACAACAATTGTATTCGACGTGGATGTAGTAGTTTACATTTTGATCTATTTCGTTCAAATATAATTGAAAATCGATACTGTAGTTGTAATGCTATATCTGTCCAAAATTCGTATCACTATTTTTTGAATGCCCTTTTCAGTAAATTGACAAGGCTGGGAAATCTTCCATTCACTGAATTACACGAAATATTTCTACATGGTTCGTCGCTACTACCAAAAACATTAAATACAATGTTAGTTTTACTTATTCAAAGGTATATCAAAGACTCGAAACGTTTTACATATAATTATAAACAAATACTATAATAATGTAACAATAAGTAACCACATAAGTATTCATTAGCTAATATTATTTACAAGGAAGTTTTGTAAATAGATGTACGTATGTTTATGTTTGTTGAATAAAAAAAAAGTTCGCCATACTATTTTTGTATAAAAATTTGATTGATATGTTCGGAGAAGATTCATAATTTGTTAGTATCCCTTTGTAAGAATATTTTTGAATTCAAAAATGTTTTAGTTAAAAGCCAGCCCACACTGGGCGACCTAGCCATTTCTTTCCTGAAAAGCTTATTAGTAGGGTTTCAGAAAAGGTGATTTCTTGATTGATGATTTGCATGCCAATGCAATGACTGCATTCTCATTCATTAGTGGATTCAACAGTATTAGTGTATAAAACGATTGACTCGGACTCAGGGCCCTTTCCCACGGTCAGGGGGGCCCTTTTGTCAGACGTGGGGCCCTTTCCCATGGTCATGGGGGGCCCTTTCCCATGGTCAGGGGGCCCTTCTGAAAGACGTGGGGCCCTTTTGTCTGCCTTGAGGGCCCTCCCTAACTAGGGTACATTTCATTTTTCTCATTGGTTTTAGCATTTTTCTCCCGTTTTATTTTTTCAACTTCTTTGATTTTTTTCGCGAGGAGGCTGGCGCCTCCAGCGCCTCAATGATAAAACGCTACTGGGATACAGAACTTAACACTGCACGGGTCCTGAACTTACCACTGTAAGGGACTTAACTCTTCCTGAACTTGCAACTTCAAGGGGCTTAACTCTCCCCGAACTTGCAACTTCAAGGGGCTTAACTCTTCCCGAACTTACCACTTCAAGGGGCTTAACTCTTCCCGAACTTACCACTTCAAGGGGCTTAACTCTTCCCGAACTTGCCACTGTAAGGGGCTTAACTCTTCTCGAACTTACCACTTCAAGGGGCTTAACTCTTCCCGAACTTACCACTTCAAGGGGCTTAACTCTTCCCGAACTTACCACTTCAAGGGGCTTAACTCTTCCTATTCCCAACACTGCAAGGGACTTAACTCTTCCTATTCCTTACACTGCAAGGGACTTAACTATTCCTGGACTTACCACTGCACGGGTCCTGAACTTACCACTGCACGGGACTGGACTCTTCCTGAACTTATCACTGCAAGGGAATTAACCTTTCCCGAACTTACCACTGCATGGACATTAATATTCACGAACTGCACTGGGGTTCTATGCTCTGACATGCGTCATGATACAGGACTTACCATTGCACTGGAAGATTTACGGTCCGAAACCTTCCACTGCACTCGGAATTTACCGTCCGGAACATGACACTGCACTCGAGATTTCGGAACTTATCTTTGCACTCGAGATTTCGGAACTTACCTCTGCACTCGAGATTTCGGAACTTACTTCTGCACTCGAGATTTCGGAACTTGCCTCTGCACTCAAGATTTCGGAACTTGCCTCTGCACTCGATAATTCGGAACTTACCTCTGCACTCGAGATTTCGGAACTTACCTCTGCACACGAGATTTCGGAACTTACCTCTGCAATCGAGATTTCGGAACTTGCCTCTGCACTCGAGATTTCGGAACTTACCTCTGCACTCGCGATTTCGGAACTTACCTCTGCACTCGCGATTTCGGAACTTACCTCTGCACTCGCGATTTCGGAACTTACCTCTGCACTCGAGATAAACGATTCTCGAACCTGAATGACCGAATAGTTACTGTGCGCGCGCTGTATCATAAGATCTGTCTTGAGTTAACTGACGTGGTGACAAGAGGTAGTGTTACCTGTCCAAAGTCGTGGGTTCCCTCCGGGTCCTTCGGTTTTCTTCATCTGCTATATTCGCCCACGGGGGAAGCGAATTATTGAAAACAAAAATTAATCATAGATAGATAGATCCCGTTGTAGTTGGAATTCGATATAAGAGTACCCCATAAAATTTCCCTCGCAGCACACTGTTTGGCGTATGCCCGTCTTCATTAGCCCAATTCGGAGCAAAACAGTAGGACGATAAACCACATTTCATTTCATGTCATATAATACTATTGTGGTTTTTTTTTTCGATTTACATGTCTAAGTAAATCGGTAGTCGACTAGCCGCATCGCAAATGTATGGTCGTAGGTACATATCACTTACTGTCATACATCCGAGTCTAGATGTAGGGTTACGGAGGGTACCGGGATCTGTCGAGGTTTGCCGAATGACTCTACAACCACATTAACTATACATTCCAGGCGGGCTAGTGTGTATAGTGATGTTTATATTCCGAGTCTAGATGTTGGGTTACGGAGGGTACCGGGATCTGTCGAGCTTTGCCGAATGACCCTAGTTTGTATAGTGCTGTGATATATTTATATTCCAGGCGGGCTAGTTTGTATAGTGCTGTGTATATATCTATATTTATATTCCAGGCGGGCTAGTTTGTATAGTGCTGTGTATATATCTATATTTATATTCCAGGCGGTCTAGTTTGTATATATCTATATTTATATTCCAGGCGGGCTAGTTTGTATAGTGATGAGAGAAGAATATTTATCGTATGTAGAAGATTATAAAAATAAACTAGAACCACTGATGACCCAGCTGGAAGATGAAGGAAAATGGCGACGATTGTCACGAGATGTCATACAGAACTATTCCTTCAATAAAAATGGAATTATATTCAAATATGAAAAGTGTAAACATTAAATAAATTTAATTTTATTATTTTATAAGTTCTGTAGGGATATTTAATGGCGTTTTATATGTTGCTGTATATATAAATCCCACCTGGCCCTGAGTTCACAAAGCATTCTCGGACTTAAATTGAGAATTTGCTCAATTTTAAATCACTGTTTATGAGAAATATATTTGTTGCAGAAACACAAAACTTTGGATATAGCATCTTATTGGTGTATAGATTAAAACAACATAAGTTTTATAAAGGTCTATATTTTAGTTAGAATAATGGTGAACAAATTGGAGTAAATTCTCGACTTAGGCTGAGAATGCTTGTGAACTCAGGACCAGGTGTGATATGGTCGACATAGAAAAACAATTCAAACTACAATGTTGTAAAAAGTTAAATTGATTATAGGATTACCTGTCTTAAACGTATTTAATTCTCTTGAGTATTTAAAGGGAGGGGTGGATGGGCGAACGGTTAGAGCTTGAGAGCGTTGCATCAAAAGGTCTCAAATTGAATCATCTGGCGTGGTTTTCATTCCCCGCTTGTATGTGATAAGGAGTAGGGTCCCCTGTCGAATCTCGTGGGGTTTCTCCGGGTACTCCAGCTTCCTCCCACCGCTGGGAAACGTGTTAGTCTTGAGATGACCTAGTGTGTGTCGAGCGGACGTTAAACCCCAGTTTGCCTCTCCCTCTCTCTCCCCTCTATAGATTTGAGTAAAGATTAACCAATTTTAATTCTTTCTAAAAAAAATAATATATATATATACACACATATGTATCGTGCCCAACAAATAATGAATGTACGTAAATACTGGAATGAGTATATATACATGAACGTCCGTTTTACTGAATGAGTAGCAAAAGAAGGGATTGTATAAAACATATATTTAAATCTATGGCAGTTTAGACGAATGTTGATACATTATTTTTTAAATCAGTTTTTTATTGATTCGAATATTGCCCAGCTGTTGTGTAAAAGACCGTATTGCTGTTTCCCCTTGAGTGTTTCAATAGCTCTAATATCTTAACATGTGTCTCGCGACCTGAAATAAGTGTTCATCGAACGTTATCATTTTTTCATATTTATATACATTTATTTACAATGATGTTGCCATTATTGGATTGCTCTGAATGCATTTCACAACGACACACTGACGGTAAGCTTTTCATTTTCTTTTACTTTCCGTTATTCTGATTTAAATTGTTTCAAAATATTATTACTTTACTTTCATAAACTCTTGTTTCGAAAAACACTAGTAATACACAGACACTTTTGAAGAATGTAACGTACTATTCAAAAAAAGAAGGGGATATTTGATTTTTAAGTGTTATTAAAGTCACCTAATAAAAATGACGAAGATTCGAATGACAAAATGAAATGAAGTTCACATTCATCGATTTATTCCAAATGATCGTTAGACTTAAGTAAGGCACAGACTGGCCATTATAAGGGTAAAATGATACCCGGGGTCAAACAGCAAAGTTACCACAGCATCACAACAAAGTCAGTAACGGGTAAATCCTCTTCTGTTTGCCAAACAAGCATTGATCCGACGTGGCATACTTCTAATGAGACGTCTATGGTCATTTTGGTCCAGATTATCCCATTCCTGTTGCAACACAGCAGCAAGTTCCAATCTCCCAAACAGAGTTGTCTTCCGTTGCACTTCACACTAATCTCTGCTGTCGGCTCAATTGACTACGCCACCAAGATTCTTGGTGAAGATATACAATGATAAACAATACGATTTAAAACAATTAAATGATAATATTTTAATACTCTTTCCATATTGAAATAGAAATGGGGTCACAATTTCAAAATAACAATGTATATACAGATATTACAGGGAACTCTTTTGCGTAAGATTACGGGTGAAATGGTCGGAAATACGAACTGCGCATGTCGCTGTGCTAATTTTAGAATATAATAATATTTAATACACGTGGGTTTGTTTATCAGTACTACGCGATCGACAGGCCCAACAATTAATTTAGAAATGTCTAGTTAATCCAAATCAAAGAATTCTCGATATATGTTTGAAATATAATATAATAAAAATCGCTTTGCGGGATAAACATTTCGAATTCACTAACAAATTATAAAATGTTTATAACGCCAAACATTTCGATGACAGGCGCCATTTTTGACCAAGTAGTAAATCACGTGATCAATGACCTCCGGGTCAAACCTTATAGTACGCGAGCCGGCGGCAGAGTCAAATGCTGGATAGCAATACTTGCGTGGAGAATGCAGCAAGTTCGTGGACATTGGCAGGAAGTTGTTGACCTTGACGTAACCTCTGTCCAAGCATGTCCCGGACATGCTCGATGGGGGAGAGGTCGGGACTCAGTGCTGGCCAAGGTAATGTGGTGATGTTCTGTTGTTGGAGGTAACCTGTAACGATCCTGTCCTGTGACATCTTGCGTTGTCATCCTGGAAGATGAAACGGCGGCCATGACGTCGTGCGAACGGCACAACATAGACTGCCAAGATGTTGTCCCGGTAGTACTGGTCTGTAACACGCCCTGCAACAACATGTAAAGCCGTTCTTCCAGCAACAGTGATGCCTCTCCACACCATAACAGAACCACCCCCAAATCGATCATGTCTGATGACGTTAACGTCTTGGAAGCGCTCGTTTCGACGACGCCACACCCTCCTATGTCTGTCCAAAAAATCAACAGTGAATCTTGACTCATCTGAAAACATCACATCCTCCAGCGTCGATTATCCCAGTGTTGACGATCCCTACACGAACGACGTCTTGCCTGAGTGTGATGATCTCTCAACAAGGGATCACACGAGGACGTCGGGCGCGAAGGTAACCACTATGCAGTCGATTCCGAATGGTCTGGCTTAAGGCCAAGGTACGGATAAATCGATCCTGGGCTAGAAGTGTCGCCCTTGGTCGACCTGAGCGTGGTCTGTCCTGTACAGATTGTGTATCACGGTATCTGGAAACATTCATCGTCTGTGTTGTGCCGATCTGTAGCATGCCAAGGGCACGTAACCTTTCATTTTGGGTAAGCTGACGCATATCACAATTTGTTTTCTGGTCACTAAAACAATTAAACTGATGTTTCCACCCTGGAATTTAATGCCACAATGACTGTAACATTCAAAGTCAGAGTCGTGCAAATCTTGGGTTGGACCCCTATGATGATCCCAAGCTTCACCTGCATTCCATGCGGTAGCTATTGGTGCGTTTGGGCGTCACATGTAACTGGAAATGTTTCTTCTGTTAGGTTCTATAGTGACTTTATTCGCAGTCATTTGCATATTTTAGTATTATGTCGATTCAAAATCAAATATCCCCTACTTTTTTTTGAATAGTATACTAAACAGTGAAGCGGCCCTAGAAAGAAATATTAGATTTTAGTCAAAAAGTCAAAAAAGCAATTCACCAATGCCCGCATTAGTATCTCACTAATATTTTAATACCCAATAAGAGCTACGGTGGCTCAGCACGTAAAAGATCCTTTGATAGTTGGAATTTGACATACGAGAAGGGCGTAGTGCCGCTGTCCGTTTACACACTCATCCATAGCTCCAAATGAAATGAAGTGAAATTGTAATTAACGTCCTACAGTTCTGCTCCTATACTGCCATACAGTGTGCTATGATGGCAATTTTGTCCGAACAGCGGCACTACGGCCTACTCTTATATTGAATTTTAACTGCCAAGGGATTTTTTTTTACGTGTAAGCCAATGTGTACACGGACCTCGGGTTTCCGTCCCATCCGAACGACTACACAGCTGTCCTTGTCACACACCCGGTCCTGCATCGATAGGGGGATGAACGCCGAAAAGCCTGGATGACCTTTCTCGGCAATGCAGGGATCAAACGCCCGACCTCCATGCTAGCTAGCAGCGCCGTACCCACTTAGGCACCGTGTTCCCCCCCCCCCCCCCCAGTAGTACAATGTACATGTATGAAGAAGAAATATAGGGCTTTATACCCTATTTCATTTTTTTTTCATTTCCTATACTGAATGTAACGGGGGTTGGGATTGCCTAGTGGTCTAGAGTGCCGCGCTTTGACCTCTAGCTGGCCGGCCACCTCTGGTTTGCTGCTGTGGTTTCAAGCCCTAGTGTGAGTCTATGTGATATGGAGATAGGGGCGCCTTCTCAACCTCGTTGCTTTCCTCAAGGCATTCCGGTTTCCCCCCACTGCTAAAGACCTCTACTCGAAAGCAAATTATTGAAATAAAAATTGAAAACCATACACTAGTCCCAAAGTGACCTAGTTTGTGTCGACTGGACGTTAAACCCCACCTCTCTCTCTTTCTATCTCTCCTCTCTCTCTCTCTCTCTCACTGAATGTAACGATATATGTAACGTAATTACAATTAACACGCATTCTTGCTATGTCTATTAAAACATCTGTTTCCTGTTTCCGGTGAAACATTTCTTATCAAATATTATTATATAATTATTTTAATCCTGGGCTTGTATATCACATACTGTCACATTAGTCTTGTCATCGGCTCCACCACCGATCTAGAATTATCTCGTTATTGTGACCGTTAACAAGTTTTGCACACTATTTTATTAAAAGTATAATAAGTGCTGGAATTAGCCACAGTCCCAGAAAACATTGACATGACAACGACAGCTTTTATCTGTTTCACATTTTAATTGCAGCTTCTTCGTTCATCTGAAGAAAATGATCAGTAAATACAAGGTGGGCACAAAATTAAATTTCTATTTTTATTTGGGAACACATTTTTATATCGGGAGACTTACCTAGGGGTCTCGCGTTCGATTCTTGCATTGGACGGGACAGTTCATCGGAACTTTTCGTCGTTCCATCCCCAGCCTCTTGTCAGTGGCACAAAATGGTTGGCGTGCAATTGGACAACGTAAAGTTGTTCGGGTGGTACACATTGGCATGTACATAAAAGAACCCTTGGCAGTTGCAATTCGATATAAGAGTAGGCTGTAGTGCCACTGTCTAACAAAAAACCTCTCGACACAAACTAGGTCCTTTCGGAAATAACATAGGGTTTTAATTTTATTTCAATAATTCGCTTGCGCGGAGGGGGTCTTTAGCAGTGGGGGGAAACCTGGGGACATGGACAAAACACACCATTTGGACAAGCTACGCTACACCTTGTCACGTACAACCTGGGATTCGAAACCACGTCAGTTAACTCCCTTGTCACGTACAACCTGGGATTCGAAACCACGTCAGTTGACTCAATGACAGACCTTTTGATACAGCGAGCAGCACTGCTGACCCCCCCTCCCCTTCCGAACAATAGGACATTAAACCCAGTGTCATTGCATTTCGTATATATGAAAATCTAGTTAATCTAGGATTTATTTTGAGTAAGCCCGAACAGTAGCCCAATCGGATTTACATACATAGGCCTTACGTACGAAAACTTGACTCTAATTCTTAACTCTAATTTTTCCGCCGTGGTTTCCCCTTGTCAGTGATGTAGATTCGGGGCCTGACAAGGACAACTGTCTAGTCGTTCGGATGGGCCGAAAACCGAGGTCACGTGTACACATTGGCGTGTACGTAAAAGATCCATTGGCATTTGAAATTCAGTTGCAGCCCGGGCAAAAATTTCCCTCATTATACACTGTATGGCGTAAACCCGTCTTCAATTAGTTAGGTGAAGAAGCGTAGGACGTTAAAATTCATTTCATTCATTCATTCTAATCCCCAAAATCGATTTTAAGAGATTCAAGCTATCATAAATGTCGTCTTTCTGTTTTTCAGTTACCAGTTGGAATCCTTTTAACTCTTGTTTTTATCATACTTTACGGATTCTATTATGGAAAATTATTTGATAGTGAGCCGCCAGGGTTATTACACGGGGAGCAGCCAGGGTTATTCGCTAGAAAGCCAGAGTTATTCGCAAGGGAGCCAGGGTTATTCGCCAGAGAGCCAGGGTTATTCGCTAGAGAGCCAGGGTTATTCGCAAGGGAGCCAGGGATATTACACGGGGAGCAGCCAGGGTTATTCGCCAGAGAGCCAGGGTTATTCGCTAGAGAGCCAGGGTTATTCGCAAGGGAGCCAGGGATATTACACGGGGAGCAGCCAGGGTTATTCGCCAGAGAGCCAGGGTTATTCGCCAGAGAGCCAGGGTTATTCGCCAGAGAGCCAGGGTTATTCGCTAGAGAGCCAGGGTTATTACAAAGGGAGGCAGGGTTATTCGCCAGAGAGCCAGGGTTATTACAAAGGGAAGCAGGGTTATTCGCTAGAGAGCCAGAGTTATTACAAAGGGAGGCAGGGTTAATTGCTAGAGAACCAGAGTTATTACAAAGGGCGGCAGAGTTATCTTCTGAGGGATTAAAGAATAAATACTTTGTTTATTCCTGTAGACGAGGAATGCTGTGTGGAGGGTGGGGAGACAGACAGAAAGGTATCATAGCCGTGTATTTGATGGCCAATGCCACAGACAGTCAATTCAGGATTGAAATAGAAAAACCATGTGACTTTACATCAGCCCTTCAACCCAGATCTTTTAACTGGATTTTAAACAAGGATGAGTTTAAAAACAGTTCCAGTGAAACACGAAAACTTATAGACGCACAGGGAAGGGAATTAAGATACAGGTTCACAAAAGACAGTATAACTGAATATTTCCCAAAAGACGTTTCGTACCTGACGATTAATAGTGAATTTAGTCATTATATCCGACAGAATAAATTATACAGCCACAATCTCGCCTGGTTGAAACACCTGACTATGGCAGAAACCTTTGCTACAATATGGCGAGATATCATGGTGCTCTCTCCGGAATTACGAAAACGGTACCAACAGTTCGTGACAACACGAGTGGCGGGTAAGAAATTAGTCTGTGCCCAAATACGAATAGGTCGAGATCCGAATAATGCTGATTTTCGCGATGATTTTCCTGTGATGAATCTTGCAAAGGTCTCCCAGGTATGGAATCTATTCCTGAAATATAACGACCCCACAAAATACAGAATATTCCTGACTACGGATAACCTGGAAGTCCGAACAGAGGCAACAAAACTTTTTCCTGGGATGCTCATCGAAACCGATGGTCCTATTGGACATGTGGATAAAGGACCGGAAACGGAAGTGACGTGCCGCGCGTTCAAGAAAGTGATTTTGGATCAACATATATTAAGTACGTGTGACGTACTGGTTACTAGTTGGAGTGGAATCGGGCGACATTCTGCTTTTGTACGAGGAAAGGAAACTGGTCTGTATTGTTTGTTAAAGGACAGAGAACTGAGTCCGTGTAACTTTAATACTAGTTTGTTTCAACCCAGTAATTGGTAATCGAACTAATAGTAAGTGCAGGAGGACCGCAGCCGTAAGCTTCCACTGCGCTGTACAGTCCCGGGCCTGTTATGCCACAGGCTTCACTAAAATGATTTACAAAAAAGACGTATCAGAAATATTGAGACCAATCATGATAGTTGTCTCTTCAATAAATTCACTAATCGACACCACAAATTTTATTCTGGGACACGTATGCCCGTTTTTATTTAAATTTGAATTCTTCGACCCCACACTTGGACCTGACAAGCGGTTTGGTAGCTTGCTCAGCTTCGTGGGATTAAGCAGGGTCCTCCGGTTTACCCCCCACTGCCCAAGACCCATACACGGAAACTAAAAACTGAAATAAAAATGTTTCGTATGCATTTAATTGTTAGTTCTGAAATACCCTTGTTACATCCGAGTATTGATACCCTAATAACATCCGGGTTTGCTTGTTAACTGATATAATTTATTCTTATGCATTAAACAACTTTAAGATAATAAAATAAAAACCAAGTACGAACAGAATTCGAAGTCCCAAAAACGTTATAGGCAAAATAGTGTATTCAAGCAAAATAGTGTAATCAGTAAATGGACCGTTCACCGTGTACAAAATACACGACAAGCTGTGGTAACAGGTGCTGTGGTAATAGGTGTCCGAAAGCTTGAAACGATTTGTTTTAATGATTCATCACTTTGTACATAACAATAAACCCTACGCAGGCGCGGATCCAGGGGCAAGCCTGGTGTATCCGCGTTTTAATTGATGATATGAACTGATTTTTGCATTGTCTCTGCCCTGGCAATGCCACAAAGGCTCTGGGGACTACACCAAACCACTAATACATGCGGCACTCTAATGATTACAATTTATTACAATGTATGCCCCCCCCCCTCGAAAACATCCTGGATCCGGGCCTGGTACGTATTACAGTATAATTATTTATACGTTTTGTAACATATATTATTACGTACATTAGCCATATTGTATGTAACATCTGGTTCTGACAAATTAAGGAGGATATCAGATACACACTTCATGTGTTAAGCAACCAAATCGACCCAGGAAGTTATGCAATTGAAGACGGGATTACCAGAATGAAACACTGTGATAATTGGAGTCCATTTTAAAACGCTCGCGTCATCATTTTGGGGCGGGGCCATGGAGGTGTGGGCGGGACTTATCGAACTGACGTCACCTGTGTTTACAAAACAGAGTGAAAATAGACCGTATCATATGTTTTTAGTAAACACAAAGTCAAATTTCAATTTCTGCCACTCGGCTAAAAACGATATATAATATGTGCTATGGGTAATATTGCAATACATTCTTTACCATTGTAAACTGTCTTTAAAGTTTCAATGTGTTTATCTTTCAAAACAAGGCATAGATACGCCTAAATTTTTCTTCGCAAATAAAACCGCATCTGTGAACTTGTCGTCTATGGGAGCCGCCATGTTGAATAATTAAGGGATTTTTTGGTGGTTCGGCTCTTGATCAGTTTGACATCTTTCATACACACAACGGCTAAATAAACATATTTAATTTCATTCAATATGACAATAGAAGAGAAATAAATACTTCTCAAAACTTATAAAAGCATACTCGGTGTTATCGACTAAAATCGTCGATGTAGGAATTAAAATGTCGGTTAATTAGGTTAGGGCCTATTCTCAGCCGAAGCTAGCAGTAGATAGGCAGCCTAAGTTTGGGATGGTAGAATCGGTGCTTACTCGGGACACTCAACACAACTAGGTCATTTCGGGACTAACATGTGTCTTTAATTATTTCAATAATTCGCTTGCGCGTAGGGGTCTTTAGCAGTGGGAGGAAACCGGAGTGCCGGGAGGAAACCCACGAGGTTGAGAAGGCGCCTCTGTATCCATGCCACATACGCTCACACTAGAGCTTGAAACCACAGCCACAAACCAGAGGTGTCCGGCCTGCTAGAGATCGAAGCGCGGCATTCTAGACCACTAGGCCATCCCAACCCCCTCGGAACGCAAAAATAGCTCACCACCAAGTCATTGGGTGGTGTTCATCGGAAGATGCCAATCTGTCGGAACTTGATCCAGCACTCTATTGCTGGTTAAAGGATACTAAATTGATAATAATCCAATCGGCCAACTTGCTACGGGGTCTGTCACGTGTCTCATCAGATGCGGGTGCAAGAATGACGCCGCACGAAGAACGCTTGTTTGTAGCTGCACCAGGAATGGGGAGTATAATATACAGTATTTGTGCTTAGGTTGCAGTCAGAAGTACGACCAAAGAATTAAACTGAATATTGTCTAGTTTTATGCCCCAACGGCGGACTGATTACCACTCGACATCGTATTCTACGCAAAATTTTACTCTAGAAAAGATTGGTCGGGTTTTGTGCCCATTTGGCCCCCCCCCCCCCGCACTGAGCCTCCAGTCTATAACATTAAAAAGAATGATTGTTCCACTGAACAAAGAATCGTTACATTAATAAATACATCAAGACGTTTTATTGTATAATCATCAATATTGTAGACTATTATAAATCTACAGGTTAGAAGTGAAAATATCCTCTTTATAATATTGTATATGTAACACAGGTCACTGGCAACTTGCCAAGTATAAAACCGTGGTGGTAAAAGCAACGTTCAAAACAAGGTAATTGTTTGGCTAACACATTTAGTCTTCTATCCCATGAATGTGGATTGGAGATAATACAAAATAAAACCAAGTACGAACAATCCAAACCATTAGACAAAATTTGCTGGCTTGACAGGTCCAGAAAAAAAATTAGCCTTATTCTAACTACTAGATGTTTAAGTATCCTACCTGTTGTGTATATTATGCATTACATCGTATTTTACTTGCCTAGAGGGTTCGAAAATTGTTTAAATCCAAGTTGCATTTAAAAGTGTTTACGTAAAGCTTTTCAAACAATGTTGTTACCATGTATTTTTTCTTTTGTTAAATTCGGTGTGTTAAGATGAATTTTGTATTATCAATTAATTGGAATATTGTAAAATAGTACTATTTGTTGACCAGAATAATGATTGGGACATATTATTCAGTTACAACAAGAGTGGTATTGGGGCTTTAACTACGTACATCTTATCAAACCCTTCACGTAATACCCCGTATATTTTAGACACTACTTTCGATTGGGTACAAGCCCAGCTTGTGATCCTATCAGATTCCTTTGTTAAAAATGTCGTTACGATTATCAAGTCTGGCGCTTATATAATAGCTAAAATGTCTACATGTTGCAGTCGAGTTGCAAAGTTCAAGGTTCGATCAATGTCTAACTTTTAAAGTTAGGAGTGTTTGGTGGTCTTCGGGGAACAAAATAAACAACATTTTCCCTTCTCTTCTCCATCGAACAAATGCTGCAAATGTGTTTCTTATGTTACTGGAAATCATAGCTGATCAACAAAGAGTTTCTATGGAGGCCGCCATATTTGTTTAAAGTATGTTACGTGCCACAACCTCTGATCAGACAATGCTAATTGGTCACGTGTAAACACAACGAGTGCAAAAGTTTAAGAATTGCCCAGTATTGAAGCAACGGTTGGATGTTGTAACACTCGCGATTGTTGCTTCGGGAACATGTGGTCATGAATGAAAATCCCCCGCACTCCTAAGCGCCATTTAATAATATCTCTTTAACAATATTGCCTAACGAATTAACGCCATTCCCTTCTTCAAAGGGGCGCCTCACTTTTCCGGGGGTGCAATGTACCCCCTGCACCCCCGCTATATACGGCCCTATTCCCCTCTTTCTCAATATTGTGTAGAATGTTCCGAATTCCAGACAAACCTATCACATTAGCCCTGTGGCGTCTGTAGAGCTGATATGACACAGTCGAGATCCGCAAGTTTAAACATTCACATCCATGTTAAAGTTCCAATTTCAAATAATTATTTTAAAATGTATTAAAATATAGCCTTAAATTAGATGGTATCCATAAACAGTCCTCCCTTGTTAAAGACCCCTACGCGCAAGCGTATAATTAAACCTCATCTCTCTTTCTATCTCTCCCTCTCTCTCTGTCTCTCTGTCTCTATCTATCTCTCTCTCTATCTATCTCTCTCTCTCTCTCTCTCTTTAGAAGACCGGTTGATTTTCATGATGTAGTGTTTACAGTAGTTGGGATTGAGAGAAAGATGTTAATTCTAAGTATTGTAATGTAGACTATTGTGAAACTGTTGTGACCTAAAAAAAACGTATAGTTAAAAACTAGCGTTGTTCCTGTTACATATTTGGTTCCCGTACTGAAAAAACACAATGATGATGTCCTTAGGAAAAGAGATACAACAGTAGCCAGTAGAGAGTTAAAGGGACTATACCGATTTGAACATAGTCTCAAATATTGTTTAAACTAAACCCTTTCTACGGGGCGTGTACAACAGTGAGAATTAGCGATGCTATTGTAACCGTAAGGGTGAATTAAAAATATAAAAAACACAGATGTATAGTTTTAAAAACCCGAACCAGAAAATATATATACAATTGTAAAACAACTTGCAAGATGATGAAACACAATCTTCTGGGAACTATATATTCTGATTATATATATAATTTTCATACTCTAAAAGTTTTTTTTTATTACCCAATACATTCTACAGTAGATGTATCACTACGCCGTAATGTAATCAGGTTCATGAAAAGTGAAATCTATAGCAAATAATTATATTTATTCATTTGTGCATAAAAGGAAGGATTGTCTGATAAAACCTCCTATAATTTTTGATATAAAAAAAATATCAAAACAAGTTGATAATGTAAAAAAAAAACAAGGCTCTTTTACTTTATCAAGGAGTGATGTTTAAAAAAAAACGAGGCTATCAGGCCATTGTTTGTTTTACTTTATCGACAAGTGTTGATATTATTTGATATCATAAAAAGGCTCGTAGGAGATTCACTCTCTCTCTATTTGTCTGGATGATGGAGACTATAAGTTTGCCGGGTTTACTGCAAATCCTGATGCATATGTTCTTGTTGTTAATTGCTGTTTAAAAGAATTTCACAAATCTTGAGTGAAACTGATTTTATTTCATTTAACTCCCCTGACAAACACGTGAAGAAAGTATATTCTTGCTTGTAACAAAAACTCACCACTTCCGGTAAAAACAAAAAATAGCACAGTCATGCGCACTCATAACTTCCTATACCTGAGTGAGTGCGCGAACACCCATCACCACTTGCTCGACAATAAAAAAACGTCACACGTGTTTTAGTTTATTTGTTTGACTGAGAAACATTCGTTGTTACAATGGATAATAATTTGAAAGAAAGATCGGATTACGGCGCAGGAGGGCGGCGCTAATCCTTGTAATGTTTCGGCTTTTTCCGAAGACAATTTTGAGACAGAGACACAAGTGTCATCACTAGTTGAATCCGGTGTAGTTAAAAAAAAATGGAAACAAGGCAGCCTTTACCAAGTCAGGAGCCTTCCTGTTTTCTCAGGATAACAGTCCTTTTTTTAGGGATTTCCAATCAGTTGTATTTAAAACAAAACTTAGCCTCTTAGCTGGAAGTTGTGCAAGACAATGAGTTTGACAAGGCAGACATAGTGTCTCGTATTAAGGATATTTTCGCTATGTCGATAAAGGGTCTAGATCATTTAGGTCGAACAGGAACATTCCACAATGGGCTCGAAGAACGGTAGCCATGTCAGACACTTCACTGTTTCAATAAGATAATGCCAGAACAATCTCTAATATTTACCTTTGACAGTGGATGGGATGTTTGGGGTAGACTTAGAGAAAACTCGAAACGAAAAGAAAAGTTAAAGTCTGTAGCGGACATTTTAACTTTTTCTGCACCCCCCCCCCCCCCGTTGATCCCCAATGGTAGAAAGTAATAGCTCAAACCGTCAGCCACAGTCACTAGCAACAGTCAAGGAACAGGGAAAAAACCCTCGACTAGGGTTTGCCATAAATATCAAGAAGTCCGAACTGGTTCTGGCCCACATAATTGTGTATCTGGGTACCGAATTCCATTTGACTGCGGGCTTGGTGTTTCCCACTCAGTAGAGAGTAGCCCTGTCAGGTAGTTTTGGGGATTAAATACACTTTCCGTCCAATGTCAATAGGTAGGGTCTATTTTCGGAGTTTGAGAATGATTGCCTCAGCGTTGCAGGTTATACCAAACGCAAGACTTCCAATCCCTTTTCACAAGACTTGGTGGGACACTTAACTTGGTCGTTGCAGGATCAAAACATTCTAAGGGGTAAATATTTGCAACTCATGCAGTGCACAGTTTCTCTCATAACCGATTCTTTGAGCCTGGACATGATGCAAGTAGCGGAATGGTCTCTAAAAAAGGACACTTAGCAAAAGATATTTTGGAAATGGCACCGCCGGTTTACCCATCTGTTTGCCACAGAGAACAATTGACAGGCTCCAATATTTTGTTCATGGCAGTTTCACCCCAAAGCTTTAGCAATAGATGCATTGACAATCAGTTTGGGGGGGAGGGATGTCAGTCTATGCATTTCAACCGGGTTTGTCTATTCCCACTAGTACTTCAACATTTCAATACGTGCCAGAACTGCGAAATGATCCTTGATAGCCCAATTTTGCCCGCGACAAATATGGTTTCCAAATCTTCTCAGTTGTCAAGTCGATCTTCCTTTTTCGATTACCGAACAGGGCAGACCTTCTGCAAAAGGGACATCCCACCCAGTAGTTTATCACTCAGATCCATAAACACTGCCGCTGGTGGCATGGAGGTTATCAACTATCGTTTCGAGAACTAGGGACTTGATCTCAGTCTCTTGGGGAGCGGGAACATTTAGGGACTACAACTCAAAAAATAAAAGATTATATAGCTGATGTAGTGGGAAACAGGTTGATCCTTTTCGGCATCTCTGAATCATGTGTGAGGGGTTGGGGTTGGATGGCTGAAAGGTTAGCATGCGCGCGTTATATCATAGAGCCTGTCATTGAGTGAACTGGCGTGGTGATGATCTCCAGCTGTCCTGACAGTTTTTCCAGTAGGATAACTACAGGTTAATAGTTGGAGGGTGTTGCTCCTAATCTTGTTGAATACGGCATCTTCGTGAACAGTAAATATATATTCAAAATTATTAGCACAACCGCAAAGCTGTACTATTTTGTTTCACGGTAAATGATGAATAGATAAAAAGGTATGCCTACACAAACTGATTTCAACACTGGTTTAATAACATTTTAACATTTTAAAGTACTTTTCGTCCGTCTTGGGACTTTTCATATATATATATATATATAGTAAAAGGTTTTAGTTAAAGCTACTCTTAGGAAAGAACTAATAGATCGTTGAAGGTTCATCCATAAATATAACGGACAATTTTACATTTCATGTAAAAAACACAATGACTTGTAAATCAGATTACATTAAATATGTAATAATTTGTCCAGGTTGTAAGGGTAGATATATCGGGAAGACAATAAATATGCTTAGATTAAGTATCGACACCATATTCTTAATCCACAATACAGGATGATACCCCTGAGCCGACACCTTGATGTTTGTGGCAAATGCAATTTTAATGTCTTTCCGTTATATCAATTAAACAGCAAAAACAACGATCTATTAGAAGCAAAGGAATCATATTTTATTGAAAAATTCAAACCATTGCTTAATAAAGGTGTTGATTTTTGTTAAATTAATATTGTAGTTGTGTAAATTATAAATGTTTAATTATTATAATGAATATTATCTTATGTATATATATTATAGCCGCCATTATAGTTTATAGTTTTGTAACCATGACGTTATTACGTCAAATCAATTGTTGGAATTCGCCTGATGAAGCTTAATAAAGCGGAAAGTACTCGCAAAAAACCCAGTTTTCTTTCCTAAAAACATCTTTATTTCGAATATATATATATATATATATAAATTGGCGGAAGTCGTGTCAAAATTGGTTCACGATATCCTGGCGACAAAACCGATGTACAAGGCATATCTCATTTTTAAACAAAACGATTTTGAGAGTCTCCTTAATAACCACAAACTGAAGCTCAAAACAAGACTCCACAAAACTGTTTGCATCGCCCAAACGCAGTAGGGTACGACTTTCTGGAGTTGATTATGTCTTGCAGGTGCACTATGCATTTTCCATGAACAGTAACAACGCTCTGACGTAATGCGATTTGTATGACATGCCGGTTTTGACGGTGCGACGTTGATCTCGGCCTACCGTGAATTGCCTTGAAACGCTCTGGCTACAACCGATTCTCTGTGCCACAATCCTGTGTCAAGTTCACTCAGCTGACGCCTGACCATGTTGAAATTTCAACTGAGAGCAGCACGGCCATGGAAAGTTTGTTTATGCCAAAACTGTTCATTATTATGCGGCAATTTCTTATCAAACAGATCAAGGAGTTAAACACATTATTGGGTAACTCTACGTACTAGACAATGAGTATTAGAATTTTATATCGAGAAAGATTTGTAGATACGGTGCTGAAAATATAATGAAAATTTTTGTTTTTTACAAATAAGAAATGTTTAAATGACTTAACAAGTTTACAGCATCTGATACCATTTGATATCTATTTGAGTTTTGGTTTGTCAACAACAACAATAGGCGACGTAACGAGGGACGCTATCACCTACGAAGTTCAAGCGGCTACCAACAGAAATCAACAAGGCTTGCATGACAACTTAACAGATCATATCAATTCCAAGTTAGACACTTTTAAAGGGACAATAACACTCTTGCTGGCTTGACAGGTCCAGGAAAAAATAGTCATATCTAACTACAAGATGTTTAAGTGTCCTACCTGTTGTGTAAATTATCCATTTCTTCCTAATTTAATTGTCCCGAGGGTTCGAAAATATGTTTAAATCCAAGTTGCATTTGAAAGTGCTTACGTAAGGCTTTTCAAACCATGTTACGGCATGTAGTTGAATTTTTCCAATTTTTAAAATTAGTTGTGTTAAGATGAAATTTGTATCATTTTTAAATTGGAATATTGTAAAAAAGGACAAATTGTTGACGAGAATAAAGATTGTAACATATTATTCAGTTACAACAAGAGTGGTATTAGGGCTTTAAGAGGAGTATTACCCACTAACAACAAAACAATTCGAACGATCAGGTCGTAAGAATAGAAGAGAAGATAACCGATAATTGGTAGAAGGGAGAGAGATATGAGGTTTAACGTCCACTCGACACAAACTATGTCATTTCAGGACTAACATATGGATAATTTACACAACAGGTAGGACACTTAAACATGTAGTAGAAAGAATAAGGCTATTTTTTTATGGACCTCTCAAGCCAGCAAGAGTGTTATTGGCCCTTTCAATAGCCCCACGACCCCTTTAACAACTTACAATTCTTGATCTTTCTGTTAAGACAGTGTATTCGACACTCTTTGATGAGCTTTATAGATTAATTATTTTTATAACTATTAAAGACCTGGTTGTCCAATCTGTGTGTTCATGGATAATAATAAAACAATCAAAATTAATATTTGTGGATATAAATAATAATAATAATAATAATAATAATAATACGTCCATTTATATAGCGCCAAATCCACAAAGCGTGCTCATAGCGCGACAGAATTACTATCCCGGTCTCTAGGATACAGGTAAGCCTAATAACCTCCCTGATTACAACTCTTTGAAAGAGCTCCCAACATATGCAGCTACAACTTGAAGTTTCAAGGAGCACAACATTTTTTTTGTGTAATACATACACCATCCTATCGGTACCCATTTACAGCTGGGTAGACTTGAATGCAGGGATGAAGTGTCTTACTCAAGGACACAAGAACTCAGCGAACAATTCGGGTCTCGAACCTGCAACCGTTAGGTCACAAATCCTACTCTCTAACCGTTGCACCAAATCCCTCCCGTACACGAAATGGAACTAAACAACTCCAAATACCAGGAAATATAGTCGTGGATTTATTGTGAGGTAAACACTGCATGTTTTTTTGCGCCATGTAGCCTGAACCACTAAAAACAACACGTGCGGTTTTATTCTTTGATACACGGGACATTTATGTTATTCAAACAAATCTGCACGAGAATGGCATGTAAATTGAATATTATAATATGTAAAGGAAGCCTAATGACGAGAGTTGTAAGTATAGACTATAGTTTTAAGTCGAGATTACTCGCTTTCAGTTTACTCTGTTTTTGCGATAACCTATTATGTGAGAAATACCATACTGACATTCGGTTTTTAAAAGTTGTACGCGAACTAAATGCGTTTGTTAGATACTGACAGAGCAGCCCGGAGTCGAACAATCGCCACCCTAGTTGTCTTCGTCAGCTAGTTTCAAAATGGCGTACAACCAGTGCAAGTGGGAAAAGACGACAATAAAATCAGAAATATGTTATTTATTATTGTCGGACTTATTACACCACTCCTGTCTAACAAATCATAAAGCTGTGGTGTTACGGTAACACCACAGCCACTTTAACCATTCATAATACAACTAACTATCATTCCCTACACATCTCATACATCCATTGTTGATTAACCCTTGTACCATGTCTACTGGATTATTGGATTATACCGGAAGTGACTTGTTCAAACTCTTTTTCGCGCGGGCGCTCCATAACATAATACAACGTCTTTGAACTTAATTACAGACGAAGCGAAACGTTTGTTGTAGACACAACATGAATACAAATATAAATAAATATACATTGATAATTAATAAAAGTATGAATAGCAGTAGAGTGTAAATACCCCCAACTCCCTTGTGAAAATTCATATCACTACCCTGAATACGTCATAATGCTAAACTCGTCGGTGGACATTCTCGTCAGTATATTTCTATGATAAAAGTAGAACAAACACGTTTGTTATTCTTGTAAGTCGATATTTGGATCAAAATGTATCACCGCAGGAAGATTGGATGGCCGAATGGTTAGCGTAAGCTTTCTGTATCATAAGGCCTGTCATGGAGTCAACTGGCGTGGTTTCTAACCCTCGGTTGTACGTGAGAAGGAGTAGGGTCGCCTGTCAAACCCCGTGGATTTTCTCCGGGTCCCCCGGTTTCCTCCCACTGGTACAGACCCCTATGCGCAAGCGAATTATTGTTGGAATAAAATTAAGAACCATATGTTAGTCCCAAAATGACCTAGTTTTTGTCGAGTAGACGTTAAACCCCATCTCTCTCTCACTCTCTATCTCTCTCTCTCTCTCTCTCTCTCTCTGTATCACCGCTTTAGCAACTAGTTTGATGTAAATATCGTATTGGATAGTAAATTGTAACAGAATAACTTTTGTGGCTATTCTTCATTTTCTCTATTCATTTGTATTCCATTTATTTGTACTCATTTATATATTTCTTCAATTGTATTATATTAACGTATTGATTAATTTATATATTTTTGTTTTTAAAAACACGGTCGTCTTACGCTCGTCTGGGCTATCGGCAAAATATGAATTTTGAATTGTGTTCTAAACAAAATTAGATAGTAAAGTGTGTACCTAAATTTCCCCAAATTATTAAACCTAACCCGTGCCCTATTTACATCTCGTTACCAATGATGAAATCAGCAATGGGTCTTAGATTTTAGCTCTAACCATAAATAGACAGGCCCTTGTGATTCCATCTTCTCGGTTGGCACTTGGCAAACAAGTATGCTATGGCCTTCCCCCCAAAAAAAACCATGGCAGATTAGATCACTGACTTAAACCCCCGGGGGGGGGGGGGGCATTTTCTTATGAAAAAATATTAACCGAAATTTAAAATCAGTACGAGTAAGGATCGTGTTTTAACTGACCTATTTATATAAAAAAAGTATATCGCATGATATAAGGTGATTAGATAGAGAAAGTTCAAGTAGGTAAGTGTGTGACCTTGAGTAAGAATATGACCTATGACCTTTACATTCGATTATGATAAGAGAATATATAACAATAAATATCACTTGTCACTTCGCTTATCACGAGTGTCAGTCACGAATATTTTTAATCATGAGGGTTTTACTTGTTTTTCTTTTAGCTGTTACTTTTGGTAAGAATTTTGAAATAACCCATATATATTTCGTCATTGTTATTGGTTATGTTTCCGGAAATTTAAAAAAAAAATTTTTTTTTCTGGTGGCCAGATTTTAGAAACGGAGATTTGACATATCTAGAAGCAAAATGGCAGTGGGCCATAGGTAAGGGTTTTTGCCATCTTCTGTAGCCATGTGTTATGACGTCATATGTGGATTGTGGGTTAGGATAAGGATTATGCTGGCCCAGGGTTAGGGTTAGGGCTATCCCTGTCTACGAAATATGCATGCCACAACCCTTACCCTAATAATAAAATAAAAACCAAGTACGAACAATCCAAATCAAAAGACAGAATTCGAAGTCCTAAAAACGTTATAGGCAAAATAGTGTATTCAAGCAAAATAGTGTAATCAGCAAATGGACTGCTCCTCGTGTACAAAAATACACGACAAACAGTGGTAACAGGTGTCCGGAAGAGTAAGCTTACCCTGCCTGGCGCCACACCCGCCATAGCTGCATCCAATCTTTTAGGCGAAATGTCAGTCAAATAGCGTGATTGGCCAATGAACTATAGTATGCAAAATGCACGTGATGAACTGTCTTAACGATGTTGTAGACATTAACAGGGTGATAGTAACAGTATACGTGTCAATTAAAAATATCTAGAATAATAGCCGAGAGAGACACGTTATATTTACCAATCAAATCAATATGACGGCCATAAAACTTTTTAAAGGCCTTAATAAGTTTAGTGCGCAAGTATCCTTGTAGTAGAAGCTTAGATGACAAATGCCTCGATCTACTTAAAAAATCAGAATAAAAGGAACAAGCTCTCGTGTAACGAATTAGCTGAGACACAAACACTCCATAAGCTGGTGATATTGGAATGTTACTACTGATAAATGGAAAGTTAACAATCGGAAAGTCAAAGTCATCCCGTTTATCGTACAATTTAACACTCAGTTTATGGCAATTGTCATATTCGAGACGCAGATCCACATATGACGTCATAACACCGGTCTCCAGTGGATGGAAAAAAACCCCGCTTACCTGGGCCATAGGTATAGTTAGTAAACACTGTCAATTCAAAACTGGTTACTAGTTTACTAGTTTACTAGTGAGCAAGCACCTGCTGTTAAAATTTGAACTATTTACCACTTACACATTTCAGTCGGCATACCTAATATATTCGTTTGAACGAATTATTTATTTGGTTTGAACGAATTATGTATTTGGTTTAAACGAATTATTTGGTTAAAGCGAGTTATTTATTTAGTTTAAAGGAATTTTTTATTATTTATTTGGTTTAAACGAATTTTTTATATCGTTTAAACGAGTTATTTATAAAGATATAGTCTCGTGTACAAACTATGTGACGATATATTTTGGACTAAAAACATATTCCAAGTTACCAATTTATCAAAACCTTTTTATTATTTAATTTAAACGAAATAATTATGTAAGTATTGTTGTCTTATTCACCTTCACCAGACACTACAAGGGAGGGATTTGGCGCAACGGTTAGAGATTAGGATTTGTGACCTGACGGTTGCAGGTTCGAGACTCGAATTGTGCGTCGAGTTCTTGTGTCCCTGAATAAGACACTTTATCCCTGTATTCAAGTACGAAAAACTGCTGCGCTCTTTGAAGCAGCATATGCTGGGGCTCTTAAAAGAGTTCAGGGGTAAAGGGAGGTAATCAGGCTTTACCTGTATCCTACAGACCGGGATAATAATTGCGTCGCGCTTTGAGCATAAACTGAGTTTGTGGATATAGCGTATTATAAATGCCCATATTATTATTACAAAATTATGTATCATGACGCAAAATATATACTTTATCTTACAGCTGAAAGTAGTTCCCGTTATGAAAAATATCAAAAGTTGATTCAAAAAATAGCCAAAAGTCCGCTTCTTCAAAAGAGTTTTGAGAGCAATCTAAAGATATTTGGAGGCGAAGTGAGTTGCAATAATTAATTCTATGTGTTTTTTTTAAATTGTTACAAATACCTTAATAATCTGACCAACCGTTCATTGCCAGAGTCTTCCGAAAGCTAAACAATTTCAAATCGAGCAGCAAGATATTAAATAAAAAAGAGCGTTCCACTCTATTTCAGGCCGAGAAAAGAAAATTTCCCTGTGATGAATTCTATGATTTTTAAAATATTTCAAAGACCTTCATTAATCTGGCAAATCTGTTAATAGCCAGAGTCCACCAAAGGCAAAACAATTTCAAATCGAGCAGCAAAATATTAAATAAAAAAGAGCATTCCACTCTATTTCAGGCCGAGAAAAATGAATTTCCCTGTGAGGTATTACCACCATCGCCCACAGTACCTACCTCAGGTGAGTGAATGAATGAAGGAATGAATGAATGAAATGAATGAAGGAATGAATGAAGGAATGAATGAAGGAATGAATGAAGGAATGAATGAATGAAGGAATGAATGAAGGAATGAAGGAATGAATGAAGGAATGAATGAATGAATGAATGGATGAATGAATGAAGGAATGAATGAAGGAATGAATGAAGGAATGAAGGAATGAAGGAATGAATGGATGAATGAATGAAGGAATGAATGAATGAATGAAGGAATGAATGAAGGAATGAATGAAGGAAGGAATGAATGAATGGATGAATGAATGAAGGAATGAATGAATGAATGAATGAATGAATGGATGAAGGAATGAATGAAGGAATGAATGAATGGAGGAAGGAATGAATGAATGAAATAGGGTTTAACGTCCTACTGGTCAGGTGAGTGGTGAAAGGACCTTTAATATTGTAATGAGTGAAAAATGGGCAGTGTAGGGTTCGACCCGGACATGCCCCTTAGGATGAGACTTAGCTTTGGTGCTCCCAACAGAGACACTATTAGTAAGTGCAGGGGCACTGCACCACACATGATTTACACAAAAGACAAACATAACGACAAGACACCATACTCAAAAAACAACAAACAATTCAAAAAGAGCGAATGGATCCGGGGGCTAATGCCAATTACGCCGGACGAGGCCTACTTTGTGGTATTAACTAGCAAGTTTCTTGGACACGCTTGTTT
This sequence comes from Patella pellucida, assembly GCA_917208275.1. Lineage (NCBI taxonomy): Eukaryota > Metazoa > Mollusca > Gastropoda > Patellidae > Patella > Patella pellucida. Next base: position 593,088 of record OU795039.1, on the reverse strand, counting down.
ACGATATCACCTTAGGTGGAAGTTGACGTTAAACCCCGAGCAACGAACGAAAGCAGTGTGTATTTAAATTGTCAATTAAACCCAATTTCATTACCACAAACATAAGATCTATAGTATTATTGCAGTTCACCAACTACGACCTAGTGATATAAAGATCGTTGCTGCTTTGGGCGATTCCTTAACGGTAAGAAAATGTTCTTAGTGTTACTTACATTTTACTATACACTGACTTCGGCAACATTTATACCAGAAAACGTCCGGAATAAACCCGAAAAACTGCCGGAATACATCATTTTAAAACTTTAAATACCGAAAAAAACACTAAATACCGGAAAACATCCTAGATAGGTAACCCACTGTGTTTTCCGGTATTTAGTGTGTTTCCGGTGTTTGCTGTTTTTCTGGTGTTTTCCGGTATTCAGTATAAAATGGTGTTTCCGGTAGTTTCCGGTAGTTTTACCGGTGATTTCCGGTATAGAGTTAGCCCTACTAACTTTATACTTGCGAGGTAACAAGCTTTGCATTTAAAGATATAGACTGCTTATAGTTTGAACAATTATTATTGCCATTGAGACCAGTTAAGAAAAAGATGGAAACCATGTCTCTATATAATCTAACAACAATACGCAGTATTGTAACGGTTGTAATTTACCTGACCTTGATATAAATATAGAATTGTTACTATAAAAGGTTTTAACCCGAAGCGATACAAAGATATAATCATTGTTCTGTACCTCACACTTCTCTTGCCACGTGCCTTTATATATGGGGGGAAGGGGGTGGTGGATGGTTTAATGGTTAGCGCTGGCATAAAGTCTTCATTGAGTCAACTGACATAGTTTCGAATCCCCTGTCGTACGTGGCAAGGGGTTTCGATTCCGCGGTTGTACGTGACAAGGAGTATATGGTCGCCTGTCTAACCTCGTGGGTTTTCTCCGAGTCCTCCAGTTCCCCCCCCCCCACTGTTAAAAACCCCTACGCGCAAACGAATTATTTCAATAAAATTAAAAACCATATGTTAGTCCTAAAATGACCTAATTTGTGTCGAGAGGACGTTAAACTATATGTCTCTCCCCCCCCCCCTCCGCTTCTCTCTCTCTGTCTCACTCTCTGCCTCTCTCTGCCTCTCTCTCTCTCTCTCTCTCTATCTTATATATATGAATTATTTTTATGTTCAGGCTGGTAATGGTATCACTGCTAAGACTATATTAGGTGTATTAAGAGAAGACAGGGGTGAATCGTTTAGGTAGGTACAAATATACAAGTAGATTAAAGACGGCGAAACTTATCTCTTTTATAAATAAAAAAAAATAAGTACGAACAATCCAAACCATTAGGCAAAATTCGAAGTCCTTAAAACGGTATAGGCAAAATAGTGTAATCAGCAAATAGAAAAAAAATGAAATTCTAAAAAAACGGTATAGTGTTATCAGCATAATGTCTTGGCAATTGGATTTGTGTTGTGTTTGGAAATAAAATAAAACCAAGTACGAAAATAAATTGTCGAACAATCAACACGATTAGACGTAATTCGAAGTCCTAAAAAAACGGTATAGGCAAAATAGTGTAATCATGCAAAATAGTGTAATCAGAATAATATGGACTGTTCACCGTGTACAACATACACGACAAACAGTGGTAACAGGTGTCTGGAATAGAAACAGCATGAGGTAAAAACAAATAAGGTCCAGTGTGTACGAAATATCTTCTACGTAAAGGAATCCCGGAATTCGAAATAAAAGTAGACTGTAGTAGTACTGCTGTCTGGGCAAAATTATCCTTTGTTGCACAATGTATGCTGTATTTTGTTTATTAAATTAGGTTTTTTTTCATTTTCATGTTTGCGTTCAGCAGAACGAGTATTTAATTGTATGTACTTGTATTTCTTTACAGTATTTAATTGTATGTACTTGTATTTCCCTACAGTATTTAATTGTATGTACTTGTATTTCCCTACAGTATTTAATTGTATGTACTTGTATTTCCCTACAGTATTTAATTGTTTGTACTTGTATTTCCCTACAGTATTTAATTATTTGTACTTGTATTTCCCTATAGTATTTAATTGTATGTACGTGTATTTCCCTACAGTATTTAATTGTATGTACTTGTATTTCCCTACAGTATTTAATTGTATGTACTTGTATTTCCCTACAGTATTTAATTGTTTGTACTTGTATTTCCCTACAGTATTTAATTGTTTGTACTTGTATTTCCCTATAGTATTTAATTGTTTGTACTTGTATTTCCCTACAGTATTTAATTGTATGTACTTGTATTTCCCTACAGTATTTAATTGTTTGTACTTGTATTTCCCTATAGTATTTAATTGTTTGTACTTGTATTTCCCTACAGTATTTAATTGTATGTACTTGTATTTCCCTACAGTATTTAATTGTTTGTACTTGTATTTCCCTACAGTATTTAATTGTATGTACTTGTATCTCCCTACAGTATTGGAGGTGATGGTACGTTTGAAGATCAGATAACCATACCTAGTAAGTAATGATATAAGTATATTCTATACGGATACTCACGAAATGAAATGAGGTTTAACGTCCTACTGTTCTGCTCGTAAACCGGGCTAATAAAGACGGGCATACGCCACACAGTGTGTTATGAATAAAATTTTGCCCGGGCAGCGGCGCTACGGCTACTCTTATATCGAATTCCAACTCCTAAACTGGGCTAATGAATAAGGACATACGCCCTACAGTGTGCTCTGAGGGAAAGGGTGCCCGGGCAGCGGTGCTACGGTCTACTCTTATATCGAAATCCAACTGCCAAGGAATATTTTACATACACCCCAATGTGTACACTGGACCTCGGTTGTAAGGCCCACCCGAACAACTAGACAGCTGTCCTTGTCAGGCCCCCAGGCCTGAATAACTGACAAGGGGAAACCACGGCGAATACTCTGTATGAACTTTCTCGGCCAATGCAGGGATCGAACATCCGACCTCCAGCGTTTTACCCATTAAGCCACGTCAACCCCCACATATATTCACATATACCTAAATGCTCGCTTGATATCGAATTTGAATCCCTAATGTTAGAAATATTAAAGATACATTATACAGGAGCTAAATCTGTCTATTGTAGGTCTTTCTGTAGGCCTGAAATGTTATCTAAACTGTTAATTAGATAATAATTAACTTATCCAGACCATAATCAACTCTCCATGACAACGCTAGCCTGCGAAATCTGTTGGATAATAATCCGATTTCTTGCATAACTTTCCTTCTGGAATTAACTAATTATGGATAATCGAGACTATGGTGTTTTTCCTACCGACTTTAGTAATGATAGCCGAGACTATGCATAACTTTTGGGCGCTTTTTTCTCGGCTCATAGTGGATCAAGTTGACTGAATTTTTTAGCAAATTGCGTTTACATTATCTAGCTTTAACTATTATAGTGAGAACTGCCAGCTCGTTAACTAAACGCCCATAATGTTTCTTTAATATTGTAGATATTTGACTAGAATTTTCGGCAAATTGCCTTTACATTATCCAGCTTTAACTATTATAGTAAGAACTGCCAGCTCGTTAACTAAACGCCCATAATGTTTCTTTAATATTGTAGATATTTGACTAAAATTTTCAGCAAATTGCCTTTACATTATCCAGCTTTAACTATTATAGTGAGAACTGCCAGCTCGTTAACTAAACTCCCATAATGTTTCTTTAATATTGTAGATATTTGACTAAAATTTTCAGCAAATTGCCTTTACATTATCCAGCTTTAACTATTATAGTGAGAACTGCCAGCTCGTTAACTAAACTCCCATAATGTTTCTTTAATATTGTAGATATTTGACTAAAATTTTCAGCAAATTGCCTTTACATTATCTAACTTTAACTATTATAGTAAGAACTACCAGCTCGTTAACTAAACTCCCATAATGTTTCTTTAATATTGTAGATATTCTAAAGCGATACAACCCTACTATCACTGGTTACTCCACGAAGTCTGGGGACATCAAAAAGAAAAATTCAGCATTCAACGTGGCTGATCCTGGAAACGTTTTCATGTAGGAAGTACAGCATTGTTTAGATTATTGTATTTTAAATTTAGAAATAATTATTCAATCCGTTGCTGCTTCAATTATAATTAAAGAAAGAGGGAGAAAGGGAGAGAGAGAGAAATGGGGTTTAACGTCCACTCAACACAACTAGGTCATTTCGGGACTAAAAATAGGCTAATGTTACCTTGTTCTCAAGACGGGAATCTACGGTGCTGTATTGCTTAAAGATCATTCCTGTATAGTATATGTACATGTCATACCAAATATAAAATTATACAGAGAGAGAGAGAGGGGGGAGGGGGTAGATATGCGAGCGGCTAGTTTAATGAAGGCAGAAGTGTGTGTAAACGTGGTCCCAAAACACAAATTCTAATCCAAACGATTAGACAAAAGTCCTTAAAAACAGTATAGGCAAAATAGTGTAATCAGCAAATAGAAAAAAATGGTATAGTGTAATCAGCAAATGTACCTAATTTTGGCAATTCGATTTGTGTCGTGTTTGGAAATAAAATAAAACCAAGTACGAACAATCCAAACCATTAGACAAAATTTGAAGTCCTATAAAAAAAGGTATAGGCAAAATAGTGTAATCTGGCAAAATAGTGTAATCAGCAAATGAACTGTACAAAATACACGATAAACAATATGTTATGGTTATTTGGGGGACGTCACACTCTTGGACCTTGTTCCTATCCCCTACCCCACTGACCCCCTAGATAGATATTTGCCAAATTTCCGAATGCTATGTAATTCATGTTGAAAGGACGCAACACTCTTGGACCCCGCCCCCTCCACCCACACACCCACTTAATAGATGTTTGCCAACTTTCGGAATGTATTTTTTGAAAAAGCTGTTTCGGAATGTATTTTTTAAAAAGCTGTTTCGGAATGCATATTTTGAAAAAGCTGTTTCGGAATGTATTTTTTTGGAAAAAGTTGTTTTGTAATGTTTTTTTTGGAAAAAGCTGTTTCGGAACGTATTTTTGAAAAGTTTTTTTATATTATTATTACAGGGATTTAGAAGATGAGGCTAATTTGTTAGTATCTCGTATGCAAGCTGATCCTAACATAGATATAAATAACGACTGGAAACTTATTACCATACTGATAGGAGATAATGATCTGTGCGATATATGTAATGAAGATGTAAGTTAAAGCTGCAATTTCATATTTTAAGATATATTTATAGAATTTATCAAAGTAAAGCCTTAAAGTAGATGGTATCCCTCAACAGTCCTACCTTGTTAAAGAATAACCCTATTCATCCTATAATTCACTAATTGCCAGCTGAGAAATTGGCAAAACTATCATTTACAACTTTAAATTCCAACGTTGGAAAATGCCTCCCCTATGTTGTCAATAGCAAAACTGGGGAGGTAATTGTGTCTTTATTTCCTGTGTAATAGATTTTTAAGGGTGGGAAATAATGCCCATGATCGTATAATAGTGAGTGGATAACCTATTGTGCAAAACACATATACATAATTATGTTTTGACTTTCTTAGAAAATTTGAAATTCTCGCTTTAATATCAAACACAAAAAATAACCATTACCTAAATTATGTATACAGCTTTAATCAACGTCACTTGGTTGGTCGGTAGTCAAGAATTCGGTTTCGTCATATCCAACACATAAAAATAACCATTTCCCAAGTTTAACCAATGTCACATTTTATTCATAAGGTGTTCACGTGGTCGGTCGGTAGTCAGGAATTTGGTTCCGTCATATTTTGGAGATAAATGGAAAAGTTGCATTGAGGGACAATGGGCGCTATTGCACTTTCGCACCTCTACCAGTTTCCATTGAAATTTACAGGGGATGTGACGGGGGACTAGCAATGACCCCACGCTAAATGTCATCCGAATCGATCAATAACTTTTGCAAGGATTTCAAAGTGCTAAGTATGAAATCCTTGCAAGAAAATTGTGCATGGACATTGAATTTTAACTCCCATTAAATTTAAGGGGGTTAGGGGGAGCGCTCCCGGGTATACGCACAGGTTACAAAACTTAAGACTTGCCTTTCCATAATGATCTAGGGGTCAAATAGTTGTTGCAAACCTCGAACCTTTTGGACTCAATATTTTGATTAAACCTCACTGGGCTCCCGGACTACTAGGACGTCAAACGGTATTTATTTTTCAATAACTGGTCTGTAACAACACCACACTCGGATCTTGCACCCCGGATCTGTCGTAGCAAATGCAGTCACCTGATCTGGTAATCAGTAGACATAACTTCTTTAAGTGGCATTTAGTAATTGAACAGTAACACAATAACACTATTTATGGATTAACAATTACTGGTTTATTAACATGCAACGTTTCGACGATGATACTCTCGTCTTTATCAAGCATCACTTGCATGTTAATAAACCAGTAATTGTTAATCCACAAATAGTGTTATTGTGAATCAGTAGACAGCAAAATATAGTTTTATTTTCACACACTGTTTAAAAGAATAATTATTTCCATTATTATTCTTTTCAAAACATACATTATGCTCTGGTAATCAGAAGACAGCATTGTCATAACAAGACCCAAAAGAAAAATATAGTATTATTTCCACTCGCGTCTTGTAAGAGCCCATTGGAGGACTTTCATTAGGCCTGAAATGTCATCTACATTATCAATTAGACATTAATTAAACTAATAATACCATAATCAACTTTCGGTGTAATCGGATACTCGAGATTTTAACTAAATTTGTCATTTAAAAATTTGATTTAGAAATGGTAAAGCGAAACTAAGTCTCGAATATACCAGTGCCCTGGTTACCACCTGTCAAAAGTACAAACAGATACCTCTTACCGCCCCACAGATGGTGCGCAGTGCAGCTAATGGGCGTCCTCGCTAGAGATAAAGGGACATAACTCAAAGGCAAGGCGGTCCCACGTGACCTCATTGTTTACCCTATAGCACGGTTTTCCTGTACATTCATTACGAACTCATTAGAATGAAGTCATTTTAATGAGAATTTCAATATTTTCTTATTTTATCATCTTTTTTTAATAATTAAAGCAAGAATGCCCAACTCCTTAATAAACTCTTAACTAATGTACCGGAATCTGTCGAGGTTTGCCGAATGATCCCAACTCTTTAAGATGGTGTTTATTAAAGCAAGAATGCCCAACTCCTTATTAAAATCTTGACTAATGTATCTTCAAGATGGTATTTTATGTTACAGGGACACGAAGCAGAAAGATATATAGCCACCATGGAGAAAACCCTACAAATACTTCAAGACAATTTACCCCGTACTATTGTTAACGTAGTGGAAGTTCTTAATGCCAATATAGTGAGGGAATTAAACAAAGGTCTAATATGTTCCGTTGTTCATTTGTAAGTTCTAGAAATTTGTTACTGAAATAAAATGAAATGGGGTTTAACGTCCTACTGTTATGCACCTGGGCTAATGGAAGACGGGAACACCAGTTAGTGACATAACTTCCCCATTCGGCAAACCTCGACAGATTCTATGCATCTGATCTCGGCTGTATCACTATTTCCGCCATATCTGAACTATTTAAAGGTTCCGAATGAAAAACGGCTGCCCCGATGGAGGTTTCTGTGGAGATTGTATTATATCAACACATGTCACGTTCGGAATTGGGTTTGGGGAATTACAAGGGAATTTTATCAAACCAGCAGCCTCGAGACAATATCTCTGCACATTTAGGTATATACACTCTACAAAAGACGCAAATTGGGACTTTTTTGTAAAAGCGACACGTTTTCCTGTCTAAAGTAAACCGGTAGCCGCATCGCAAATGTATGGTCGTAGGTACTTATCACTTACTGTTATACAGTCGAGATTAGATGTAGGGTACCGGAATTTGTCGAGATTTGCCGAGTGATAACTTCCTGTTTCGTTTCTATTTTTTCCACTTTATGTAAAGATACAAAACACTTCTTACATGTCGCTTAAGCTCATATTATCTTCTGTAAATTCGCTTTTGTCACCCTGTCCCCAACCTCGTTGTGTTTTCTCTACGACCTCTGCTAAAGACCCCTACGCACAAGCGAATTATTCGAAAAAAATTAAACCATATGTTAGTCCGGAAATGACATAGTTTCTCTCTCTCTCTCTCTCTCTCTCTCTCTCTCTCTCTCTCTGAAATATGAAATTCTCGCTAATTATATTCGAAGAACCGTAAATCTGCACTACTTTGTTTCACGGTAAACGATGAAAAGACAAAAGGACTGCCGACACAAACTGGGCCCGATTCCTAGAAAATTCTTAAGCACGTTCTTATGCTTAGATTTTAGTCGACTTTGCATTTAAGTAAACTTACCTTATTTTGTGTTCCCAGAAAATTCTTAAGAACGGCCTTGTTCTTCGATTTTAAGTAGACTTCGTTGTAAGCACAAGAACGTTATTATGCGTTCCAAGAAAAAACTTAAGCACAACTTCGTTCTTAAACATAGCCAGTCTAAGCACAAGTCCCAAGCAAGGTATAGGGCTTGCTTACCAACCTTAAGTCTGTTTCTGCTTCAAAAAGATGGCTGACCGTAGAGCTATTCGACGGCATTTCCGACACCTTTTGATACCAAAGAGACAATTACAAGACAGGTAAAATTCTTCTCAAAAAGAAATTAAGAAAGCTATAGAAAATTTTGCATCTAGGGCCTTATAGGCCTACCCTAAAACCAATTTATGTATTTGCCAATTAGTAAACAATAGGCTACAAACACACAGGCTGACCAGGCGCTCTCACATTTATTCAGTTAGTTTGTAGGCCTATGTGTCTGCGTTTTTTAAAAATATATTTTGGCACATTTCATAATTATGTAGGCCTATACAGGGGACATGTCAATCAAATCAACTACAATGAAGCAGACGACAAATTTATGACGTAATTCGCATACCAAAGTTATTTTATGACGTTAAAGAGCATCGTAGTCTCAGTGTATGGTAAGCTTTACCAGTCACAATGTGCTTAGACTTGTACTTGACTTGTGCTTACGTAAGAATGGTCTTGAGAATTTTCCAGGGACGGTATTTTTAAAAGATTCTTACGTAAGTAAAAGTGAAGTATGACTTTGTGCTAACTTTAAGAATTTTCTAGGAACCGGGCCCAGATTTCAACACTGGTTTAATAGAATTAAAATATATATATTTCAGTTTTCTGTGTAAATGTGCAGCGTATCCTAAGAATGACGTAGCAGAACAAGAGTTGATTAACATGACGCGACTTTATCAAACATCTCTACATGATCTGGCTATATCAGGAAAATTTGATACAAAAGATGATTTCACTGTGGTTGGTCAACCTTTCTTCAGAAATACATATCCTCCAAAGAAGGTATGTGTTACAGTCCTTAAATAGTTAGTGGTCTCATTCCCTTTTGTTTGTAAGAGTTATCTGAAGTCATTGTTGTTGGCCAACCTTTCTTCAGAAATACATGTCCGCTCAAGAAGGTATGTGTTACCGTCCTTAAATAGTTAGTGGTCTCATTCCCTTTTGTTTGTAAGAGTTATCTGAAGTCATTGTTGTTGGCCAACCTTTCTTCGTGTTTACTTAAATGTACTTTTAATAATTGATAGTTATTTACGTTGCCCAGTGATGGTTTGGCGCGGCTCGTAAAAGCCACCGGCCACATACAACATTATCATCATCGCTCCATGGACGGACCAATACCCCCCCCCCCTACCACCCATTATAATGTTCAGCAGAATTTTTTTTTATACGAATTGGACAAAATATTTATGTTCATTTTTTGTCCGACCGGCGATCGCCCGATGACCCAATTCGCCTCTGGATAAAAATCATCCTAGGTAACGCCTGCATTTGCGTCTTTACAATGGGATTGGAAGATTACATGCAGTGTCTTGATAAGCAGAGTAAAAAAGTGGAGGGACTAGCACTTTACATCGGTGACCTAAAATTACTATTATAACTACTGATCTTCGTTTCTAATGGAGTAGATATTTGATGATTTTGACATTATTTATTGAAATTGTAAGGGACTTTGGTTTTTTTGGTACCAAACTCAAATTACATACATGTATTGTTTAACATACTAGCTTGCTGGCCTAGTGTCGGCTGTTCGATCTCCGCATTGACCGAGACAATTCATCTAGTTGTTCCGGCGTGGTTCCCTCTTGACAGTGATACAGGACGGAGGGCCTGACAAGGGCAGCTGTCTAGTCGTTCGGATGGGACGAAACACCGAGATCCCGTGTACTTATTGGGGTGCACGTAATATATAATTCGATATAAGAGTTGGCCTTAGTGCCGCTGTCCGAACAAAATTTCCCTCATAGCACACTGTATGGCGTATACCCGTCCCCATAAGCACAGTTCGGAGTAGAACAGTAGGACGTTAAACCTCAATTCATGTAATTTCTTTATTGTTTTGCAGGCTGGATCCGATGACTTAGATCTCTCTTATTTCGCTCCAGATTGTTTTCATCTGAGTAGTAAAGGACAGTCTAATACAGCTACAGCATTGTGGAACAACATGGTAAGTAATAGGTATCTATTGAGTTTAGAGAAGCTGTTCCTTCGGTTTCGAATCCCTTATTGTACGTGATAAGGAGTAGGGTCGCCTGTCCGACCTCGTGGGTTTTCTCCGGGTCCTCCGGTTTTCCTCCCACTGCTAAAGACCCCTACGCGCAAGCGAATTTTTGAAATATAATTAAATCATATGTTAGTCCCGAAATGACCTAGTTTATGTCGGGTGGACGATAAACCTCATTTCTACTTCTTCGGGAGAGAGGGGGCAGTCTCGCCTATATCGGGTTAACCGTGCCAATCGTCTTCGTGCTGGGAGCGGGGCTTGCTAATAGTAGTTCGATCAGAATGACCGATATACTGTAGTAAACTCACAGTGTGATCGTTTTACGAAAAAGTAATGAAAATTCCCATTATTCAAAACTGATATTTCCCTGTCACGTGACCAGTTGCAACAATCGTGACAAGATTAAATTACAAATTTTCTTCGAGTTATGAAGTACACGTGTATGTACGGTTGTTCACCGACAACTATTATCCATCTGCGTAAGCCATTGGTTCTCAACCCTTTTTTTTGCCAAGAAGACCTTCTCCAGTTTTACAACGCGACTCAAAATATTTACGTGCCGTTAAGTCGTGCTTTGGTGTGATGGGGGCTTAAGACATTTTAGTGTATTGTTGATCACATATTATCAATGTATAAACCCAGCTTAAAACATAGTAGGTGTCGTATTTGAGGCTGTGCGTGACTTATTCTTAATTTGAGTATAAAATGGCGCATGTCCCTTGCATCTGATAATTATATGGAAATTTCAGTTATACTCCTGTGTGCGTTTACTATCAATAGTTCTTATTTAAGCCTTTTTCTTTTAGTTTCAGCCAGTTGGAGAAAAGAGTTTAAATTGGGAATTAGGCAGCCCCATAACCTGTCCGACAGAGGTAAGTCAACCGTCTATAGCCCGGCCGATACCGCCACGACTTGTCCAGACTCCACCCAACACAACGTCTTGTCTCAGATAACCAGTGCAGTGTGGACGGTCCCACGACCACGATCCAGTCGATTTCATACGCGTCTTGGCCCATCGGTCGTAACTGATGTTTAGCCAATCAGAGAGTAGCATTTAGTCATGTGACTCTGCAGGTCATGTGCTCCTTGTTTAACCGAGGGAAAATTCAAGATGGCAGATTTTGGGAAGCAGAGTGAGTGTGGGGCCTGTGGGGACTGGCACCGCACCGTCGTAGGCAAATGAAGTAAAGTCCTGTCGGCTTGTGTGTAGTCGTAGCGGTATGGGCCAGGCCTTAGTCAGGGTTTCATTAGATTTTTAGGAAAAAGAATTCAAGAACATTTGCAATTATATTGAATCAGTCAGCTTTAGTTCCACACTTGTATAAATTAGAGAACGAGAGAGTCATATGTTGTGCCTGTGATTGTCCCAACTTACACCTCATTAAATTCCGCACCTTATTATATAATGTTTTGTTTGTACATATATATATATATATAAATTATCCTTATTACTCCACTAATCACACTGTAAATATTATCACCATATATGTATAAAATGTTATTGTCTGCGATATCACTTCGGTGGAAGCTATTTCACACACAGACAAATGGGGTTTAACGTCCACTCGGCACAAAAATAGGTCATTTCTGGACAAACATATTATGTTTTTCCATAATTCGCTTGCGCATAGGGTTCTTTAGCAGTGGGAAGAAACCGGGCGACCCAGAGAAAACCTACGAGGTTGGACAGGCGACCCTATACTCCTTGTCACGTGCAACCGCGGAATCGAAACCCCGCCAGTTGACTCATTGACAGACTTTATGACACAGCGCCCACGTGCTAACCATTTAGCCCCCCCCTCCAGCTGTATAAATTAGAATGGGTCACCTGAATGTTGTTTTTTTATTTATTATTTTATATTTGTCAATTTACAGCGAAATCCATACATCTATACCAATAAAAACAGTGGCGGTGGCCAGAAGAATTGAAGTGAAATCATGGATATTTATGGATTACGGGAATAAAAATATTCATCACTACATTGATAGAATCTATTAACCGAGACAGAATTGTATTCACCCTAATAAAAATATATAGTATACGAATAATACGTGGGTATGGTTTTTATTGCATTGTGGGGGTTGGGATGGCCTAGTGGTCTTCGACCTCTGGCTGGCTGGCCACTTCTAGGGCTTGCGGCTGTGGTTTCGAGCCCTGGTGTGAGCGTATGTGGCATGGAGATAGGTGCGCCTTCCCAACCTCGTGGGTTTCCTTCGGACACTCCGGTCCCCTCTCACTGCTAAAGACCCCTACGCGCAAGCGAATTATTAAAATAAAGTTAAAACCATATGTTAGTCCCAAAATTACCTAGTTGTGTTGAGTGGACGTTAAACCCCACTCTCTCTCTCTGTTATTGCATTGTATATATTTTACGTACACTACGTGTATATGGTTCGTAAAATATATTTCAATTTGTATTGCATTGTGGCATAGGAATGCGAATAAAGCCATCTTCCGGATAATTAATCGTCCGAAGGATAGATATCGCATAGAAATATGAATAGTGCCATCTTCCGGATAGATAATTAATCGTCAGTCATTTCATGAAAGGCAAGAATGTGACAGGAATGTATGCAGTTTAAGTGTGGTTCGCTAGCCTGGAGGTTGAGTGTTCGATCCCTGCATTGGCCGAGACAGTTCATCTCTATTTTCCGACGAGATTTTCCCTTGTCAGTGATGCAGAAGGAGGGCCTGACAAGGACAGCTGCCTAGTCGCTCGGATGGGACGAAAACCCGAGGTCCCGTGTACACATTGGAGTGCACGTAAAAGACCCCTTGGCAGTTGGAATTCGATATCAGAGTAGGCCGTAGCGCCGCTGCCCGGGCAAAATTTTCCTCATATCACACTGTATGGCGTATGCCCGTCTTCAATTGGCTCAGGTTAAGTGCATAACAGTAGGACGTTAAACCCCATTTCATTCATTCATTCCTTTTACAGACTTGCAAGGTCCCACCTCCCTTAATTTAGCACGTAGATCAACCAGCATGCAGGCAAACAGGAAAAGTTTGAAAATTCCGCGAAACGCTAATCAAAAGTAATGATTAAATCCAAGTCTTTAATATGGTTAAAATCACATAAAAATATCCACCTTTGTGTTCTAGGATACACATATATTTATAAAAAACGATACGGCACAACATTTCAGCGTCTAAGGCCGGGATTCCATGTGTACGCAGTACGTGCGGAATGCGTGTGGGATGCGTGTTACGTGATGCGTGTTTCGTGTTGTGTAACGCGTATTGTCAGTTTCCATGTGTGCGTGAGTGGCGTATTATATGTGGATGAGAATCGGATATGCCTATTGCAGTGGCAGTGCGCATGTCCATCTCCGTATACACGCGTGTTGCGTATTGGGACACTCTTGTGAGCGTACTACGCGCCTCGCATCACGCTTTACGCATTACGTATACATGGAATCAACTCCTACCATTTTAGTGCAAAGTGTTAAATACGCATTACGTACTACGCATGCCGCATTACGCAGTACGTACACATGGAATCCCGGCCTAATAGTAACAAACAATACGGTAAAAAGACGACGACGGATACGGATCCCCTTCCGTAAGAATAGGCCCCCTACGTGCTGTCGTATATGTGTGTATCATCAGACATGAGCAATAACACGCATTGTTGACGTCACACGCAAAATCGATACGCATAAGTGATACAGACCAGGAATTTACGCTGGCCAAAATGTCTCTATTATATATTCAACAGGCCTATAGGTGCGGAACAATAGGCCGTTAAACTAATTTCAGTTCAACAAAGTAGAGAAAACCCCTACTAAACACAGTCTACAACGCCATTGCGATGCAATTTGTGAACCATCAAAAGGGGGGGGGGGTGGCCCAATGGTTAGCACGTGCATATTGTATCGTAAAGCCTGTCATTGAGTCAACTGGCGTAGTTCCCAATCCACGGATGTACGTGGCAAGGATTAGGGGCGTATGTCCACTCTATCGGGTTTCTCTCCGGGTCCTCCCACTGCTAAAGAACCTATGTTAGCGAATTATTGAAATAAAATTTAAACCATATGTTAGTAGCGAAATGACCTCGTTCGTGTCGATTTGACGTTAAGCCCCATTTCTCCCTCTCTCTCTAAAACCATCAAGTTTATCCTATCCTATGATATTATTATTAAAAAGCATAAAATCTTAAATATATTCTTTATTTTTTTTATCTTATCATTTTATACTTGTTGTTATTTGTCTAAACCCTTTTTCTGCAACCTTTTATTTAAATGTAATTTTCTATTTATGTATCTCTTAAACTTGTGTACAGCGCATATGGGCACTTAACATTGGAAGCTATGCGCTTTATAAATTTTTCAATAATAATAATAAATAATAAACCGACTGGGATTATTGAATATTTCATATTAATTGTTTTGTTTTGGGTAAATTTATTCCAAGTAAAATATGCAGCGTGTTGTGTAATGAGGCCTATCGCTGATTCTGCCGTCGTTGGTTCGATTCCCACCTCCTACCTGACAACGATTAATGCTAAATGTCCAAACTCTGGCTGTTGGTCAAATGAACAAGTAATTGGTCTCAGACTAGTAATTATTTCCCCTTATTTCATGTAGTCCGAGTTATAAATAGACAATTTCTCCATTCACTTTTTTCTCCCCTCCCCTCTTCCTGCATTTTTTTTTTTTGACTTTTCGGTCTAAAATTGGTGAAAAAGGATCAAAATTTGCAATTTCATAGCCGTTTTGAGTAATACTGATGATATTACAGTGGAGGTATAGGGGTGAACAGAGGCGGATCCAAGGGTGCCCGCCCCCTCCTCTAAATCCCTAAAAAAAACAGTATAAAAAAAAATATGCGCCACAAATCACCACTGAAACCCCGATTTTTTCAAAAATTGTCTCAGGGGTCCCCCATCCCCCCCCTTAACTGGATTTCCTGGATCCGCCTCTGGGGGTGAAGTGTCTTGCTGCAGAACTATCATTGTGTCGGAAAGTGAGATTTTCACCCCCCCCCCCTCGGCAAATCTCGACATATTCCGGAACCCTATATCTAGACTCGGATGTATGATGAATTCCGCCATTTTGGAACTATTTTAAAGGACCCGGATAAAAAATGGATACCCCCATAGAGATAATATCAACAAACTAAAAAATGGCTGCCTTTTGGGACTTTTGTGTAAAATCGGTACGTTTTCCTGTTAAAGTAAATTGGGAATTAGGCAGCCCCATAACCTGTCCGACAGAGGTAAGTCAACCGTCTATAGCCCGGCCGATACCGCCACGACTTGTCCAGACTCCACCCAACACAACGTCTTGTCTCAGATAACCAGTGCAGTGTGGACGGTCCCACGACCACGATCCAGTCGATTTCATACGCGTCTTGGCCCATCGGTCGTAACTGATGTTTAGCCAATCAGAGAGTAGCATTTAGTCATGTGACTCTGCAGGTCATGTGCTCCTTGTTTAACCGAGGGAAAATTCAAGATGGCAGATTTTGGGAAGCAGAGTGAGTGTGGGGCCTGTGGGGACTGGCACCGCACCGTCGTAGGCAAATGAAGTAAAGTCCTGTCGGCTTGTGCGTAGTCGTAGCGGTATGGGCCGGGCTTTAGTCGGCGTTTCATCTGACTTTTAGGAAACAGAATTCAAGGACATTTTGCAATTATATTGAATCAGTCAGCTTTAGTTCCACACTTGTATAAATTAGAGAACGAGAGAGACAAATGGGGTTTAACGTCCACTCGGCACAGGCCCGAGGCTAGTGGGGAGGGGGGGGGGTGGCCCCCATGGCCGTTCCTGTCGAAATTTTTGTGTCTGCGTCGGAAAAAAATCGCTGGTTAGCTATGCTCACATTTTCGCCGGGAGAGAGTTTTAGTACGACATATCCTCTCGAGTTCGGCCGAGAGATAGTTAACGTCGGCTGGAAACTCTTAATTTTCCGACACATTCGCCACCTGCATGTCATAGAGGCCTAAATTCACAGCTTCTATTTTTCGTGCTCTCCCCTCTTCCTCCTTACGGCAGTCGGCGATGACCATGTTCATTGAATTTTTGTTGTCTGAAATTTATCTTCCTCGCCCCCCTATGTCGGCTAAATTTAGGTTTCTGGCTTCGGGCCTGACTCGGCACAAATATAGATAATATCTGGACTATATTGTTCAATTCTATTTCCATAATTCGCTTGCGCATAGGGGTGTTTAGCAGTGGGAAGAAACCGGACGAACCAGAGAAAACCTACGAAGTTGGACAGGCGACCCTATAACCCTTGTCACGTACAACCGCGGAATCGAAACCCCGCCAATTGACCCATTGACAGACTTTATGACACAGCGCCCACGTGCTAACCATTTAGCCCCCCCCCCCGCTGTATAAATTATAATGGGTCACCTGAATGTTGTTTTTTTATTTATTATTTTATATTTGTCAATTTACAGCGAAATCCATACATCTATACCAATAAAAACAGTGGTGGTGGCCAGAAGAATTGAAGTGAAATCATGGATATTTATGGATTCACTACATTGATAGAATCTATTAACTGAGACAGAATTGTATTCACCCTAATAAAAATATATAGTATACGTATAATACGTGTGTATGGTTTTTATTGCATTGTGGGGGTTGGGATGGCCTAGTGGTCTTCGACCTCTAGCTGGCCGGCCACCTCTGGCTTGCGGCTGTGGTTTCGACCCTGGTGTGAGCGTATTTGCATGGAGATAGGTGCGCCTTCCCAACCTCGTGGGTTTCCTTCGGACACTCCGGTCCCCTTTCACTGCTAAAGACCCCTACGCGCAAGCGAATTATTGAAATAAAGTTAAAACCATATGTTAGTCCCAAAATTACCTAGTTGTGTTGAGTGGACGTTAAACCCCACTCTCTCTCTCTCTGTTATTGCATTGTATATATTTTACGTACACTACGTGTATAATATGGTTCGTTAAATATATTTCAATTTGTATTGCATTGTGGCATAGGAATGCGAATAAAGCCATCTTCCGGATAATTAATCGTCCGAAGGATAGGTATCGCATAGAAATATGAATAGTTTCATCTTTCGGATAGATTATTAATCGTCATTTCATGAAAGGCAAGAATGTGACAGGAATACATGCAGTTTAAGTGTGGTTCGCTAGCCTGGAGGTCGGGATTTCGATCCCTGCATTGGCCGAGACAGTTCATCTCTATTATCCGACGAGATTTTCCCTTGTCAGTGATGCAGAAGGAGGGCCTGACAAGGACAGCTGCCTATTCGTTCGGATGGGACGAAAAACCGAGGTCCCGTGTACACATTGGAGTGCACGTAAAAGATCCTTTGGCAGTTGGAATTCGATATCAGAGTAGGCCGTAGCGCCGCTGCCAGGGCAAAATTTTCCTCATATCACACTGTATGGCGTATGCCCGTCTTCAATTGGCTCAGGTTAAGTGCATAACAGTAGGACGTTAAACCCCATTTCATTCATTCATTCCTTTTACAGACTTGCAAGGTCCCACCTCCCTTAATTTAGCACTTAGATCAACCAGCATGCAGGCAAACAGGAAAAGTTTGAAAATCACGCGAAACGCTAATGATGATTAAATCCAAGTCTTTATTGTGGTTAAAATCACATGAAAATATCCACCTTTGTGTTCTAGTATACACATAGGTTTATAAAAAACGATACGGCACAACATTTCAGCGTCTAAGGCCGGGATTCCATGTGTACGCAGTACGTGCGGAATGCGTGTGGAATGCGTGTTACGTGATGCGTGTTTCGTGTTGTGTAACGCGTATTGTCAGTTTCCATGTGTGCGTGAGTGGCGTATTATATGTGGATTAGAATCGGATATGCCTATTGCAGTGGCAGTGCGCATGTCCATCTCCGTATACACGCGTGTTGCGTATTGGGACACTCTTGTGAGCGTACTACGCGCCTCGCATCACGCTTTACGCATTACGTATACATGGAATCAACTCCTACCATTTTAGTGCAAAGTGTTAAATACGCATTACGTACTACGCATGCCGCATTACGCAGAACGTACGCATGGAATCCCGGCCTAATAGTAACAAACAATACGGTAAAAAGACGACGACGGATACGGATCCCCTTCCGTAAGAATAGGCCCCCTACGTGCTGTCGTATATGTGTGTATCATCAGACATGAGCAATAACACGCATTGTTGACGTCACACGCAAAATCGATACGCATACGTGATACAGACCAGGAATTTACGCTGGCCAAAATGTCTCTATTATATATTCAACAGGCCTATAGGTGCGGAACAATAGGCCGTTAAACTAATTTCAGTTCAACAAAGCAGAGAAAACCCCCACTAATCACAGTCTACAAAGCCATTGCGATGCAATTTGTGAACCATCAAGGGGGGGGGGGGTGGCCCAATGGTTAGCACGTGCATATTGTATCGTAAAGCCTGTCATTGAGTCAACTGGCGTAGTTCCCAATCCACGGATGTACGTGGCAAGGATTAGGGGCGTATGTCCACTCTCTCGGGTTTCTCTCCGGGTCCTCCCACTGCTAAAGACCCTTACGCGCAAGCGAATTATTGAAATAAAATTTAAACCATATGTTAGTAGCGAAATGACCTCGTTTGTGTCGATTTGACGTTAAGCCCCATTTCTCTATCTCTCTAAAAACCATCAAGTTTATTCTATCCTATGATATTATTATTAAAAAGCATAAAATCTTAAATATATTCTTTATTTTTTTATCTTATCATTTTATACTTGTTGTTATTTGTCTAAACCCTTTTTCTGTAACCTTTTATTTAAATGTAATTTTCTATTTATGTATCTCTTTAACTGTGTACAGCGCATATGGGCACTTAACAGTGGAAGCTATGCGCTTTATAAATTTTTCAATAAAAATAATAATTAATAAAACGACTGGGATAATTGAATATTTCATATTAATTGTTTTGTTTTGGGTAAATTTATTCCAAGTAAAATATGCAGCGTGTTGTGTAATGGGGCCTATCGTTGATTCTGCCGTCGTTGGTTCGATTCCCACCTCCTACCTGACAACGATTAATGCTGAATGTCCAAACTCTGGCTGTTGGTCAAATGAACAAGTAATTGGTCTCAGACTAGTAATTATTTCCCCTTATTTCATGCAGTCCGAGTTATAAATAGACAATTTCTCCATTCACTTTTTTCTCCCCCCCCCCTTTCTGCATTTTTTATTTGACTTTTCGGTCTAAAATTGGTGAAAATGGATCAAAATTTGCAATTTCATAGCCGTTTTGAGTAATACTGATGATATTACAGTGGAGGTATAGGGGTGAACAGAGGCGGATCCAAGGGTGCCCGCCCCCTCCTCTAAATCCCTAAAAAAAACAGTATAAAAAAAAATATGCGCCACAAATCACCACTGAAACCCCGATTTTTTCAAAAATTGTCTCAGGGGCCCCCCAGCCCCCCCCCCTTAACTGGATTTCCTGGATCCGCCTCTGGGGGTGAAGTGTCTTGCTGCAGAGCTATCATTGTGTCGGAAAGTGAGATTTTCACCCCCCCCCCCCCTCGGCAAACCTCGACAGATTCCGGTACCCTACATCTAGACTCGGATGTATGATGAATTCCGCCATTTTGGAACTATTTTAAAGGACCCGGATAAAAAATGGATGCCCCCATAGAGATTATATCAACAAACTAAAAAATGGCTGCCTTTTGGGACTTTTTTGTAAAATCGGTACGTTTTCCTGTTAAAGTAAATCGGTAGTCGTCTAGCCGCATCGCAAATGTATGGTCGTAGGTACATATCACTTACTGTCATACATCCGAGTCTAGGTGTAGGGATACGGAGGGTACCGGGATCTGTCGAGGTTTGCCGAATGATTTTCACCCCAGTCAACTTCAAATTCCCGTAGCAAAAAATGTAAACGGTCCTTATGGTGAGCATATTGTTAAATGTGGTCCCCAATGTGCCTATAAAGATTGAAACCAACGGAAAGTTGAGGTAAGGCTACAGCCTGTGATGTTATAGCCATTTAATATTGAAATCAGTGGGCAAATAATTGCTAGCCTGGCCCACCATTAAATTTTGCATGCCTATTTTGGTTGATTTTTGGGTCTAGAATAGACGAAGAGGGTATGATTTAATATGTTTTGCCAGATTTTGGTAAATATTCATGATTTTGAGGTGGAAGGATAACTGAGTTATCAGGTTGGCTACGGTGATATGTACGGCAACTAGTTACATGTTTAGGGTATGCTTCTTCAAGTTTGCGTGTCTCAAAATTTTGGTGGTCAAACTCATACAAATTTTACTGCAAAGAAGTGGTCAGTTGTTCCTCTGTCTATAGCGAAAAGCATTCAGCCCAACGAAAATTTGGGGAAAAGTTGGAGGTGGGCAAATAGGCCAGAATGAACATTGAAGTCAATGGGAAAATTAATGGCGGTCTGCCTCCTATTGTATTAAATGAAGTTGCTTCCCTTTATGTGTATAAATCCCGATCTTGGACACTTTGGCTTTACACTATTGAAATTACTAGTGTAGGGTCATTTGAATTCAGACTATAATCAATTTATTTAGTGATAAAAATATTTAAATGTTAATTTATATTCTCGAAGTCGACAATCTGGCCTAGATTAGAATACAGACAAGGTTTCAGTCTGCGGCGTAAAGTGAAAACTTGACACAGATAGGTCTACATACTTTGCAACATTCCAAAATCAGCAACAGCAACGACGTTTCGATTTTCACACATTTAAAAGGCGTTTTTTTCCAGCCTTTCATGAACGAATGAATGGGGTTTAACGTCCTACTATTGTGCACCTAACCTGGGCTAATGAAAGACGGGCATACGCCATACGGTGTGCTATGAGGGAAATTTCGCCCGGGCAGCGGCGCTACGGCCTACTCTTATATCGAATTCCAACTGCCAAGGGATCTTTTACGTGCACTCTAATGTGTACACGGGACCTCGGTTTTTCGTCCCATCCTAACGACTAGGTAGCTGTCCTTGTCAGGCCCTCCTTATGTATCACTGACAAGGGGAAATCACGCCGGAAAATCGAGATGAACTTTCTCGGCCAATGCAGGGATCGAACATCCGACCTCCAGGCTAGCGAACCAGCGCCTTATTCCCTTAGCCACCGTGCCCCCCCCTTTAATGAACGAACTCAACTATTCATATTGATAACTTAATAAAGCTTGGTGGAACTACGAGACTGGTATAGACGGAGTAGAACTAGTTATTCACAGTTGTGAATAGAATAAATGAATGAAATGATACCATACATGCAGACAAATACAGACGGACATGGTGAAAACTGGACCTCTGATTTTTGTCCCATCCAAACAACTAGACAGGTCTCCCGTCAAGCAACAACGACATTCTGGTTAGTGAGGCGGCGTCTCTACCTCGTTAAATTGATTATAATTGCTATATATATATATCAGGTTATTCTAATTCCTTCCGACATTTTACTATATCGTTACACCATCAAGACAGACACATATTGGCATATTATTCACGCCGTTGTTGTCAGCTTTCCGTTCAACACCCACAATTCAGGTGACATCGACAGGACATCTGGCATACTTGTTCATTGGACCATCGCTTACCGATATGACGTCACAATACCAAGATGACGTCATTGTGGGTAAGCCTATTTATTCACATACATTACACTCACCCACATACCCAAATAACCTCACCCACCCACATACATAAATAACCTCAACCACCCACATACATAAATAACCTCAACCACCCACATCACATACATAAATAACCTCACCAACCCACATACATACATAACCTCACCCACCCACATACATACATAACCTCACCCACCCACATGCCTTAATAACCTCACTCACCCACATACCTTAATAACCTCACTCACCCACATACCTTAATAACCTCACTCACCCACATACCTAAATAACCTCACCCACCCACATACATAAATAACCTCAACCACCCACATCACATACATAAATAACCTCACCAACCCACATACATACATAACCTCACCCACCCACATACATACATAACCTCACCCACCCACATGCCTTAATAACCTCACCCACCCACATACATAAATAACCTCAACCACCCACATACATAAATAACCTCACCAACCCACATACATACATAACCTCACCCACCCACATACCTTAATAACCTCACTCACCCACATACATAAATAACCTCAACCACCCACATACATAAATAACCTCACCCACCCACATACCCAAATAACCTCACCCACCCACATACATAAATAACCTCACCCACCCACATACATAAATAACCTCAACCACCCACATACATAAATAACCTCACCAACCCACATACATACATAACCTCACCAACCCACATACATAAATAACCTCACCCACCCACATACCTTAATAACCTCACTCACCCACATACATAAATAACCTCACCCACCCACATACCTTAATAACCTCACCCACCAACATACCTTAATAACCTCACTCACCCACATACCTAAATAACCTCACCCACATAACCAAATAACCTCACCCACCCACATACCCAAATAACCTCACTCACCCACATACCCAAAAAACCTCACCCACCCACATACCCAAAAAACCTCACCCGCCAATATTCCTAAATAACCTCACCCACATACCCAAATAATATTTACTATTGTTTTATAGTTTAATATAATATATGATTTAATATTTTATACACCACCAACAGACTTGTAATACCAGTTGACTGTATCTCCACCTGTTACATTAAAATGTCTTAATGTAAGATGTTTGTTGTGTTGGTCGTTGTCGTACTTCTCCTGTTTACCATCATCAGTGTAGATAGAATCAATATAACCACCATACTTCTTACTATACTCCTCCTCTATCATCTTCTCTAATTCATCTAATGATTTATCTCTACTTATACTTATACTTATAGTCATAGCATGCCAGCTCCTGTAAATACAGGTATATATATATTATAATACTTATATCATACAGGTAAATTTATATTTTATAATACTGTAAATACAGGTAAATTTATTTTATTATACTTATATATTGGCGCCTTCTCAACCTCGTGGGTTTCCTCCCACTGCTAAAGACCCCTACGCGCAGGCGAATTATAGAAATAAAAATTAAAACTATACGTTAGTCCCGAAATGACCTAGTTGTGTTGAGTGGACGTTAAACCCCATTTATCTCTCTCTCTACTACTTATATACAGGTAAAAAAATACAAGTGATAACCACTATGGATAGAAGAAAAGAAAATGGGCTTTTAAAGTGTTAGGCCTGTTTCCGATGTACGCGATTTCCGTCGAACAAGTGGGTCGAATGCAGGTATAATGGGATTGTTTCCAAATAATCGGCTAAAACGCGTACGTGTCATACAGGTTTTACAGTGTTGAGCTGAACTCTGATTTAATATCTACTAGGATCATATTGAAATAACTGACACCAGATAGACTAAAATACCACGTGTGTGAAAACAATGACGTCATTTCTATTTGACGTCATCAATCTGGTGATGACAAGAATAATTGACCTTGTTGTTTTAGTTTAGTCATCTTGTATAGTGATATCAGTGTTTCAACTATAAAATATAATTTAACGGTTTTATTTATTTCTTTCATCCATCTACTTGGTTCTATTATAATTTTTTTTTTAAAAGTTTATTTACCTGAATAAGAAGCGTATCTTGAGAATAATCATTTCATCTGTCTTGTCTGAAATTTTATTCTGTTTCGTTTTCTTGTTTGAATTTGTATTAACGTTTGTTTTCTTGACCACATTTTTATCTTCAAGAATCCTCACTCTCCCTGTCAGTTGGTTCATTCCACATGTAAGTGTCTCTATTTTATCATCCCTAATAGCGAGTTCGTCTTTCATCAAATCTCTTTCTTCTTTTAGTTGATTAGTAAGTGTCCCTACTTGATCAGTGAGCTTCTCTATTTTATCGTCCCTAATAGCGAGTTCGTCTTTGATGGCGTCCACTTCTTCTGTAGGACGGTTATCGACGGTATTATGATTACCTAACTGTACGGTACTAGGGCCGTGAAAATGATATGTAACAGGCTTGGTTTCAGTTGATATTGTCTGAAATAAATAAAATATATACAAATAATCACTAATAAATATCAGTAAGAGTGAACCATAGTCCGGGAATATTTTCAAAGGTGATTGAAATAACATGAGATCTGCCATTGAGTTAAATGGCAAGGTTTCGATTCTCAGGGGCCACCTGTCCAACCTTGTGGATTTCCTCCGGGTCCTCCGGTATTTCTTCAAGTGCTAAAGACCCCTACCTGAAAGCGAATTCGAGAAATAAAATTGAACCATATATGTTAGACCTGAAATGACCTAGTTTGTTTCGAGTGTACGTTAAACACCATCTCTCTCTATCCACTGTCCATTTTTAAAGTTCGAAAAGCTATAAATAGAAGGAAATGGTGGGAACCCCAGTGGTCTCAATCCATTTGAAATCGTGTTTAATGGAGTTGTCTCCCTTAA
This sequence comes from Patella pellucida, assembly GCA_917208275.1. Lineage (NCBI taxonomy): Eukaryota > Metazoa > Mollusca > Gastropoda > Patellidae > Patella > Patella pellucida. The sequence continues at coordinate 568,102 of OU795039.1, read as the reverse complement.
CCCGATCTTGTTGAAACAGGGTCACATCATTTTCTAACTGACGATAATTAAATCAGAATCATTTTTACGTTAAAATACTTGTATGTTTGTCAGTGGTTATAATCCGGTGAAAAAGACGAATGTCCTGCTCGTAGATGTCAGTTGATCTAGACGTAAAAACAACAATATGGCAGACTTGATGACGTGACATGTTTCAGTTCAAGATTTAAATAGATTTGATGTGTACACCTTTATATAATATATTATTATACAACTCACGTGATCAGACATGTTGATCTTCTAAATTATAATATAACAATCTTTCTACCTATGATTTAAGCAAGTTGTGTATCTAAATCAGGGGATGAGGATGGTCTAAACATATACGGAAATATTTATTGTAGAATCACCTTTTGGGAAAACCCAACTATTTATAGTAGCTGATTCAGTTATATTGTAGTCTAGGTTATCAAGTCACGTGTATATATTATCCAGTGTCATATTAAATAGACCCAATTCGTATCTCTTAGTTTTTTTTAATGTCTGATGTCGATTACATGGAAATTTTATCATATTCTATCCATTGCCGTGTAATTAGATATAACCACTGCCTTGGTCAATACCACTTACTGAGAATTAAGGGTGTATTCAACACGAATAAAGCTGGGTCTGTCTGACGTGACGTTCGAGTTAGTTTTAAATTATTTTACGGGATAGAAATTTAAAATCTAACCGTAGTGGGACTCAAAGATTGAGCTGCAAAAGATCAACACCCTAAAAGTTAGTGCAGGGAGACTGCATCACACACAATTACTGAAAACATATCTGTTGACAAGACACAATACGCCTACGTAAAAATCACAAACATGCCTATTAGATATAAGTAAATAGATCGGGGGGGGGGTAGCTGTAAGCATCCATTGCGCTGTACAGTCCAGCTCCTGGACAATCAAACAGACCAGATTGCTGGTTAATTTAAACCGTACAAGCAACTAAATCATTACATCAGATACTGACCGATCCAACAAATTACTGGTTAACCTGGACAACTAGAATATTCTCTAATATAATCATTTTAATATACTCACTTGATCGGACATATTGGTGACGTATTGTAAATGATCGATTAACTTATACAACAAATACACGACCGTCTTTCACCGATGTTGAAGCGCTTTATGGCTCTAACAAGGGGCGAGGCTGTCCGCAAACAATATTTTCTAGGAATTCCCGTTACGTTGTAATAACCCATACACTATTTTTAGTAACTGACTCAGTATAGACTGGATTAAACAAGTTTTAAGGTCGAGGTCACGCTACGCACAATCAGGGAAATATTTTATTATCAATCCCCGTTTGATAAACCAATTCAGTGCTAACCATTTGACCATCCAATCCCCTTCTCGGATGAAATCAAGGTACCCGTTATGCCGCCGTTATGGTTGGGGTTAGGGTTAGGTTTAAGAATTTAGGGAGGGGTGTACACGTATAAAATGTATAAAACGTATTTATATAAAACGAATAGTCATATTGTGACACCCTGCACTGGTTTGCATGAATAATATGCTCCTTAACGCCGTCACATGTATGTATAAAATAAAATATATATTCGAGTAACGTCCTTGTTTAATAGGTATATAAAGAGGTACAATTTGATTTTAATAGTAGTGGGAAGAGAGAGAAAGAGAGAGAGAGATAGGGGGAGATAGAGAGAGAGGAAGAGAGAGAGAGAGAGGGAGGGATGAGAGATGGAGTTTAGCGTCCACTTGACACAAACTAGGTCATTTCGGGACTAACATATGGTTTAATTTTATTTCAATAATTCGCTTGCGCGTAGGGGTCTTTAGCAGTAGGAGGAAACATGAGTGCCCCAATCTCCATGCCACATACGCTCACACCAGGGCTCGAAACCACAGCAGCAAGCCAGAGGTGGCCGGCCAGCTAGAGGTCGAAGCGCGGCACTCTAGACCACTAGGCCATCCCAAACACCCACGTATGTATAAATTCAACGATAAATATTTAAGGCCAACATCACTGTCGGCAGAAGATGAAGCCATGCTGGTTTCAGGGCCAGAGCAGCCGAAGCATCAACCTGCATAATAATTTCAAATTTCCAAGTCAATATTACAAAAAATAATGTTCATAACACACTAGTCTTCATCCTCAGTCTGACGCCTGGCATCTACATTGGCGGGACCCCTTGTGGGTGGCTGTGGAACATCTTCCCAGTGAGGTTCATGATCCCAGCAGGCACCTGTACCTGTTTGTCAGGATGCCAAAGGCATTCCACCACTCTTCTACCCCTTGAGATCCTGTAGTTGCGGAATATCTGCTCATCTTTCATCCCTCTCCTACTGTATGGTTTAATCACGTAGCTCTTCAGGGCAAAGGCGAATCATTGAAATAAAATTGAACCATGTGTTAGCCCCGAAATGAACTGGTTTGTTTCGAGTGTACGTTAAACACCATCTCTCTCTATCCACTGTCCATTTTTAAACTTCGAAAAACTATAAATAAAAGGAAATGGTGGGAACCCCAGTGGTCTCAATCCATTTGAAATCGTGTTTAATGGAGTTGTCTCCCTTAACCCGATCTTGTTGAAACAGGGTCACATCATTTTCTAACTAACGATAATTAAATCAGAATAATTTTTACGTTAAAATACTTTTATGTTTGTCAGTGGTTATAATCCGGTGAAAAAGACGAATGTCCTGCTCGTAGATGTCAGTTGATCTAGACGTAAAAACAACAATATGGCAGACTTGATGACGTGACATGTTTCAGTTCAAGATTTAAATAGATTTGATGTTATACTTATATAATATATATACAACTCACGTGATCAGACATGTTGATCTTCCTAATTATAATATAACAATCTTTCTACCTATGATTTAAGCAAGTTATGTATCTAAAACAGGGGACGAGGCTGGTCTATTAACATATACGGAAATATTTATTGTAGAATCACCTTTTGGGAAAACCGAACTATTTATAGTAGCTGTTTCAGTTATATTGTAGTCTAGGTTATCAAGTCACGTGTATATATTATCCAGTGTCATATTAAATAGACCCAATTCGTACCTCTCTTAGTTGTTTTTAATGTCTGATGTCGATTACATGGAAATTTTATCATATTCTATCCATTGCCGTGTAATTAGATATAACCACTGCCTTGGTCAATACCACTTACTGAGAATTCAGGGTGTATTCAACACGAATAAAGCTGGGTCTAACTGAGATGAGGTCCCCAGTTGGTTTTGAATTGTGTTGGGGGATAGAAATTTAAAATCAAACCGTATAGTGGGACTCAAACGTCGAGTTGCAAATATCAACACCCTAATAGTTAGTGCAGGGAGACTGCATCACACACAATTACTTAAAACAAATCTGTAGACGAGACACCATAGGCCTTCGTAAAAATCACAAACATGCCTATTAGATTAAAACATATCTGTTGACAAGACACAATACAGGGGGACTGCATCACACACAAGTATTCAAAACATATCTGTAGACAAGACAGAAAACGCAGAAATCACCAACTGTCAGATTAAGTCAATAGATCTGGGGCCGGTTGCTCAAATCTCCGTTATCTTTTTAACAATCCGTTAACTTTAACGGAGAAAACGGAGAAAAAGGCTGTGGTGCAAACTTTTCCTACAGATTTATGCTTAAATAAAAAATAAAGCATTCTCTAGTGTTTTCTGTGGAAAATTCAACGGAAAGTTAACAAACAACATGTTACCAAGACATGACCGTTAGAGTTCAATGGGTCGTTAAAATAATTTAGTTTTGAACAACCGGCCCCTGGGGGGTACTAGCTGTAAGCATCCATTGCGCTGTACAGTCCAGCTCCTGGACAATCAAACAGACCAGATTGCTGGTTAATTTAAACCGTAACAAGCAACTAAATTATTACATCAGACAAATTACTGGTTAACCTGAACAACTAGAATATTCTCTAATATAATCATATTAATATACTCACTTGATCGGACATATTGATGACGTAATGTAAGTGATTGATTAACTTATACAACAAATACACGACCGTCTCTCACCGATGTTGAATCGCTTTATGGCTCTAATAGTTAGTGCAGGGGGACTGCGCCACATATGATTTACACAAAGGACAAATACAACGACAATACATCATACTCCGAAACAGCAAACGAAACAAACAATAAAACAACAATTCAAAAAAGAGTGAATGGATCCGGGGGCTAGCCGTAAGCGTCCACTGCGCTGTACAGTCCCGGGTCTGAAGCAACTCAGACTTCACTCAAGATTGAACATATTGACTCGTACAAGAAAACGCACAAACAGCCCAACACAATGAAGCAAAGAAAATGTAGACCGCCTCGGGAGGCAGTCGTCTGCTAACTGAATGGTGTGACGTAAATACGTCGTAATGTTATCAATGACGTCAATAGAATTTCTTAACAAAAAGGGCGATAATCAAGATTTAATAATGCTAAAAGCTTAAACAACCAATTAGAATTTTTAAGTTGTATAATTGCACAAAACATAATACTAAATACCCTATACAAGCAATGCAAAACAGGAATGTAGAAGAAAGCATACAATGTAAGTGTATTTATGAAGTAATAAAAAATAACAATAATGGCGATAATCCAAACATGGCTACGTAACTATACAAATTAAACTAAATTAAATTGGATAATTATCCAATATGTACTCGGTTATATACTTATAAGAAATGTTAAACTTGGTATATTGATGAAACGGAAGTTTCAAAATTTCTTTAAATATGCGTAACTGTGTACCACCTTTGGCAGTGCATTTAAAAAACAGGGATTTTATTCGGGAAAGAAACAGTCCTTTGTTGTTACATACGGTCAAAAATCGTAATGCCTGTGAATAGAAAACATTATATAGTGTTGTATCTGGTATGTTGCTATAAATTGACGGATATTTTACTACTTCAAAACCGAATTTGTCCGTTTTGTCGAAAATACCAACATTAAATCTATTGTTAATGATATTGATGTCCAGGTCAAGAACAGATGCAATTTGGGTGCCGGAATTTTCTTTATTTAATATTAGTTCCGGGGGATATATTTCACTTTTATATTTATTGAAATTTCCATTATCATTGATGGGTGTTATGTCATCAATGTAACGGAAGGTGTAGTTGAGACTTTTAGCTACTTTGTAATCTGTTTTTCTTTTATGGTCCCGAAAATAGAATTCATATTTATGTAAATGTGCATTTGCCATAAATGGGGCGGGGTCAGTTCCCATTGGTAAACCAATAGTTTGCTGTATTATCTGATCCCCAACCTCAAATATGGCATTGTCAATGAGAAAATGTATTATGTTTTGAAATTTTTCTTTATCAAAAATTACAGTTTCGGCATTGCGAGGTTTTATAATCCATCTAGCATCTTGAGAGTAAATGGCCATCAAGTTTCTGCCTTTTCCGAAAGCTCCATTAAAGGCTTTATCTACAAACCAATCCAAATTATTTTTAAGATCTGCATGTTGGAGCATAGTATACAAAGTAGAAAAATCGAACGTTTCTATTGTTTTTGCATTATCTTTATTATTGATTTTATCTATAGTCTCTACTATAGGTTTATTTTTATCAATAATGAAAAAACTATTAATACCAGTGTAATTTCGAAGTGTTTTGCACCAAATTGCATGTTGGGTTTGGCATAATTTAAGGCCTTTGGTGATGGTCTGCGCTAGAGGTTTTGTCTGGCAAACACTGGAGGATATTATATATCTAAATTTTACTGGGTTTTTATGAAATTTGGGTATCGAATAAATGTACGGTAGTGCATCTATTTTCACATTGTCTTTAATATTATTACTCCTGTTAAAAGAGTATTGGTTGTGCAAGATATCTTGCTTAGTTAAATCCGTAATGCATTTATAAGTGTCATTATTTGTGTTGGGCCAGAGTCCAACTTCAGTCAGAATATTTTTAATATAGTACTTTTTACAGATAAAGGCAATGTTATTACTGGCCTTATCGACAGGTGTTAGAACAAATCTCTCTTGGAGAGTGGTAAGACACTCAACTGCAGATGCATTTTTTAGAACCTCTGGTGGCGGGTGTCTTGGTTTAAGTTTGATATATTTGATTCTTTTTGACAAGAGATCAAACACAGCATTTTTCCACTCTCCAAAAGACTCAAGAGGTGCACGAAATTTATCAGACCAGGCTACAATGCATTTCCTAATTTGGGATTTGAGATCATTATGTAATTTTTTAAAAGGGGCGAGGCTGTCCGCAAACAATATTTTCTAGGAATTCCCGTTACGTTGTAATAACCCATACACTATTTTTAGTAACTGACTCAGTAAAGACTGGAATAAACAAGTGTTAAGGTCGAGGTCGAGCTACGCACAATCGGGGAAATATTTTATTATGAATCCCCGTTCGTTAAACCCATTCAGTGCTTATATCAATAAGTTTGTCACTTATACTATATAATATAAATAAATAAAGAAGAAGTGTGAGGGATTTTCGATCTCCCGTCCGATCAAGCAGGTTTCCCCGTTTGATAAACCAATTCAGTGCTAACCATTTGACCATCCAATCCCCTTCTCGGATGAAATGAAGGTGTAGGCTGCACGGGGAGGTACCCGTTATGCCGCCGTTATGGTTGGGGTTAGGGTTAGGTTTAAGAATTTGGGGAGGGGGTGTACACGTATAAAATGTATAAAACGTATTTATATAAAACGAATAGTCATATTGTGACACCCTGCACTGGTTTGCACGAATAATATGCTCCTTAACGCCGTCACATGTATGTATAAAATAAAATATATATTCGAGTAAAGTCCTTGTTTAATAGGTATATAAAGAGGTACAATTTGATTTTAATAGTAGTGGGAAGAGAGAGAAAGAGAGAGAGAGATAGGGGGAGATAGAGAGAGAGGGAGAGAGAGAGAGAGGGAGGGATGAGAGATGGAGTTTAGCGTCCACTTGACACAAACTAGGTCATTTCGGGACTAACATGGTTTTTCTTTCATTAATTCTCTTCCGCGAAGGGGTCTTTAGCAGTGAGGGAGGAAACAGGAGGACCCGGAGAAAACCCACGTGGTTTGACAGGCGAGTAGTTGGGAGGGACCTGGAGAACACACAGAAAATCCTGTCAGGCAAGCCTATAACGTCTTGTAAAGTATAAATTTCAGATTAAAGCCACGGCATTTGACTCAATAGTAGACCTTATAATATATTAAAGCTCTTCCGTAAGATCCCTGAACCACCCTGTGTGTATGGACACTTGACCACCCTGGGTGAGAGGATGGACACTTGACCACCCTGAGAAGACGGACACTTGACCACGCTGAAAGGACGGACACTTGACCACGCTGAAAGGACGGACACTTGACCACCCTGGGAACACGGACGACTGACCACCCTGAGAACACGGACGACTGACCACCCTGAGAACACGGACGACTGACCACCCTGAGAATACGGATACTTGACCACCCTGAGAAGAAGAACACTTGACCACGCTGAAAGGACGGACACTTGACCACCCTGGGAACACGGACGACTGACCACCCTGAGAACACGGACGACTGACCACCCTGAGAATACGGATACTTGACCACACTGAGAGGACGGACGCTTGACCAGACCACCCCAAGAGAACGGACACCTTGTTCTCATTTTATTGTAACTGTATATATATATATATAAAAATGACGTCACGAATTGCATATTTACGGAAAGTTACGACTACCCACGGAGAATGGCGGAAATTACTATTATATAGACATGAAGTGATCCGTGTAATAATCACAAGCTATCCCTGAATAGGATAGCTTAGCTTGTGATTATTACACCTAATGTCTGATCCTTAACGTAACAGGGTATCAGTTTTAACTAACAATGACACAACAGTAGCCCTCTTCCAGAAATAACTGGTAGCAGGAACCGTGAGTCAGGTCTAAGAAAGATAAGGAATCTTGCAACTGTAGCCTGCATAGTGTCACACAGTAGAACATATCATTGTGATCAAATAATACAGGTAAATCATATTAACATTATGGGGCATGGATATCCGAATGGTTACCACGTACGCGCTGTATCATAAAGCCGGTCATTGAGTCAACTGGCGTGGTTTCGAATCCTCGGCTGTTCATGACAAATAGTAGAGTCGCCTGTCCAACCTCGTGGGTTTTCTCCGGGTCCTCCGACCCCCCCCCACTGCTAAAGACCCCTACTTGCAAGCGAATTATTGAAATAATTTGATTTAAAAAACACATATTTTTATGTTAGTTCCGAAATGAACTAGTTTGTATCGAGTGGACGTTTAACTCTCTCTCTCTCTCTCTCTATCTCTCCCTCTCTCCCCGTGTCTCAGTGATATCTGAAGAGAAATTAAACTGCCACTTTCTTATATAAAGTTGTTACACGCATGCGTCAGTATTGATCCCCGGGAAACTAACCAGGTGCTTCCTTTACCGGATTGGTCAGTTGCACAGATGCCACCCTGGATTTATAGGGGTACCACGACTTTAACATATGGGATTGCCATATTTGGTTTAGCAGACTATGATGTCATTCAGTAGCGGATTATCAATGAGGCTAGCGAGGCTGCAGCCTCAGGCCCAAAGATTTTGTAAAAAAATAATTTTTTAGATTTGTCTGATACGATTAAAAACACATAGAGAATGAATGTTAGGGGGTGGGGTTTAGGCCCAACGGGAATCAACATAGGCCCTGACCCGAAATTAATTAGGCCCGCGCCTCAGGCCTTGGTGGAGCTTAATCCGCCACTGATGTCATTGCTCGACTTTAGACCCTAGACACATTCTTATTAGCCTAGTTCTTTTTGTCAGTGATTCTAGCTATCGACTTCAATATATTAAACAGAGCACCATTCAGTCTTTAAATAATAAACTATGCCATCTTAATATTGTTAAACTTTGAAGGAAAATTGATGGTTTATTTCCCTTAATTTGCTAATGACAAGTTTCCTAGATCCATTTATTTGTACAGTATGTGTATTAATAAATCGTTCATTATAACCATTCACTATTTAAGTACAGAGTGGCTATAGTTACGACGAGATCGAACAATGTTTCGAACGAATTCCAAAATGGCTGCCAATCTCCCCAAAACCAGCTTTGAGAAAGGAGCCGAGTTTTTAACATTTAAAGTATGTAACTAAACAATCCGCAACAAAGTTTGTTTTAAATTTATTGTTTTTATAACATTGTAGTCTTCACCATTCTCACACAATGTACCACAATGTGTTTAGTTTTAATTAGAGAAAGTCTAGACGTTTTGCTTTTTACTTTTGTATTGGATTTCGATCAATTAGGAGATAAACACTTCCTGTTACGTATTTAGAGGGGGTTTATTGTCCATTTAAGTATGCTTGAATCATTAGAACACGAGACGCGATTCTGATTGGTCGAAAAGTGTGGTCGAATGGACAATAAACCCGCTCTGAATTATCAAGGCGAATTACTGCGTATAAATATTCCAGTGTACATTTTTTCATTTTTGTGCTTCATGATCTCCCTTAACTCAAATCTTTATTGGCAAATATCTTCAAGAAATTCTGCACATATGACTATCACACCATTTTCAAACGTCAGACGTTAAAAAAAATTTATATCGATATCCGAATAACATTTTCTTTCATAATTCATTTACTAGACACTCGAGAATCCAGAATTTTAAATTTGAAGGAAAGCCAGGACGGCCTAAATCTGTGTTGAGAATATTTTGAAAAATGAACGCAAGCACGTGGGCAAATAACGGCTTTTTGAAATAGGTGTAAAAATGTTTCCTAAATAGTTCCTAAGAAAATCCCTAAATATTTGAGCTACAATATCGATAAACACGTTCCTGTTACGTATTTAGAGGGGGTTTATTGTCCATTTAACCATGCTTGAATCATTAGAACACGAGACGCGATAGCGTCGAGTTGTTCTAATGGATAATTCAAGCATAGTTAAATGGACAATAAACCCCCGATAAACAGGAAGTGTCTATCTCCTAATTCGACCACACTTTACGACCAATCAGAATCGAGGAAATTTCTAATTCGTGCTACAATGTTCTTTTGTTGTCTTTTTGTTTAAAAATAAAATCATACATGAATCGGTACCCTCAAACGCGTGATCACCACACAGATTCGGAATTCACACAAAAACTGGTCTAGAAAAACGTTGTCTCATAAATTCACAGCTCGGGTGGCGCCCCCCCCCCCTCCAGCCACCGGACTAATATGTGTCTTTGTATTTTTGTCAAACGCCTGATCACCACCCAGATTCAGAATTCACACAAGAAACTGGTCTAGAAAGACTTTGTCTCATAAATTCACAGCTCGGGTGGCGCCCCCCCCCCCAGCCCTTCAGCCACCGGTCTAACATGCGTCTTTGTATTTTTGTCAAACGCCTGATCACCACCCAGATTCTAGAAAAACTTGGTATCATAAATTCACAGCGCGGGTGCCCCCCCCCCCCCCCGAACCCTTCAGCCACCGGTCTAACATGCGTCTTTGTATTTTTGTCAAATCATTCAGGCTACTGCACAATATTGACTTGTGACGTATTTTATTTATTCTAAAATTTGATTGTCATCTAGAATAGTTTACTTTATTACCGGATACAATGGTTACTTAATTACTGGTTAACATGGTTACGGAAGAGCAATAACTTCTATGTATTGACGAAATATACATTTTTAATGAATGATATAAAGTAAAGATAAACAGTGGGCTATAAAAGATTAGATATAATTTTGATAGTTATTACTAGAGAAGACAATTAAATGATCATCACCGCAGCTCAGCAATTTTAGTGAATGTGTATTTCGAACCTTGAACCTCGTTCACGATTTTATCTTGATTTTAAGCTAGATGTTATACTGAATGAATGAAATGGGGTTTAACGTCCTACGCTTAAGCACCTTACCTGGGCTAATTGAAGACGGGCACACGTCATACAGTATGCTATGGGGGAAATTTTTACCCGGGCAGCGGCGCTACGGCCTACTCTTATATCGAATTCCAACTGCCAAGGGATCTTTTACGTGCACTCCAATTTGTACACGGGACCTCGGTTTTTCGTCCCATCCGAACGACTAGGCAGCTGTCCTTGTCAGGCCCTCCTTCTGCATCACTGACAAGGGGAAATCACGCCGGAAAATCGAGATGAACTTTCTCGGCCAATGCAGGGATCGAACACTCAACCTCCAGGCTAGCGAACCAGCGCCTTATCCACTTAGCCACCGTGATCCCCTCTATGCAGGGATCGAACTCTCGACCTCTAGGCTAGCGAACTAGCGCCTTATCCACTTAGCCACCGTGATCCCCTAGATGTTATACAATGACACACACTGTCAAAAACAAGACAAAGGTTTATATTAATTTGTGTCCTTATTTAATAAATATACTAAATACTCTTACCAGAGAGAGATAGAGAGAAATGGGGTTTAACGTCCACTCCACACAGACTAGGTCATTTCGGGACTAAAATATGGTTTATTTTTTTATTTCAAAAATTTGCTTGCGCGTAGGGGTATTTAGGCGACATCACTCCTTGCCACGTACAACCGGGGATTCGAAATCGTTTAATGATGCAGCGCGCGCACGCTAATCATTCAGCCACCCACCCCCCAAATACACATATTAATACAAATAACTAAAATGTACATAATCAAGTATATATTACATATTTACATACACAAATAAATAAATAAATAAATACAAAATAATAAATAAATACAAAATAATAATAAATAAATAAATAATTAATAAAATAAAATAAAATAAAATAAAATAAAATAAAATAAAATAAAATAAAATAAAATAAAATAAAATTAAATAAAATTAAATAAAATAAAATAAAATAAAATAAAATAAAATAAAGGGAAATAAATAAATAAATAAAATAAATAAATAAATAAATAAAATAAATAAATAAATAAATAAAAAAAAAATAAATAAATAAATAAATAAATAAATAAATAAATAAATAAATAAATAAATAAATAAATAAATAAATAAATAAATAAATAAATAAATAAATAAATAAATAAATAAATAAATAAATAAATAAATAAATAAATAAATAAATAAATAAATAAATAAATAAATAAATAAATAAATAAATAAATAAATAAATAAATAAATAAATAAATAAATAAATAAATAAATAAATAAATAAATAAATAAATAAATAAATAAATAAATAAATAAATAAATAAATAAATAAATAAATAAATAAATAAATAAATAAATAAATAAATAAATAAATAAATAAATAAATAAATAAATAAATAAATAAATAAATAAATAAATAAATAAATAAATAAATAAATAAATAAATAAATAAATAAATAAATAAATAAATAAATAAATAAATAAATAAATAAATAAATAAATAAATAAATAAATAAATAAATAAATAAATAAATAAATAAATAAATAAATAAATAAATAAATAAATAAATAAATAAATAAATAAATAAATAAATAAATAAATAAATAAATAAATAAATAATAAAAATACATAATAATAAATAAAGACATAAAGAAATAAATTAAATAAATAAGTCGTCATTTAGATAGTTAGTACTAGAGAGGGCGAGCATAAACTACATGGTTACCGATTCCCCATTTAGATAATTAGTACCAGAGAGGGCGAGCACAAACTACATGAATATCCGTTCCCCATTTAGAAAGTTAGTCATTAGAGAGGGTGAGCACAAACTACATGGATACCGGTTCCCCATTTAGATAGTTAGTCATTAGAGAGGGTGAGCACAAACTACATGGATACCGGTTCCCCATTTAGATAGTTAGTCATTAGAGAGGGCGAGCATAAACTACATGGATACCGGTTCCCCATTTAGATAGTTAGTCATTAGAGAGGGCGAGCATAAACTACATGGATACCGGTTCCCTATTTAGATAGTTAGTCATTAGAGAGGGCGAGCATAAACTACATGGATACCGGTTCCCCATTTAGATAGTTAGTCATTAGAGAGGGCGAGCATAAACTACATGGATACCGGTTCCCCATTTAGATAATTAGTACTAGAGAGGGCGAGCATAAACTACATGGATACCGGTTCCCCATTTAGATAGTTAGTCATTAGAGAGGGCGAGCACAAACTACATGGATACCGGTTCCCTATGTAGATAGTAAGTCATTAGAGAGGGTGAGCACAAACTACGTGGATACCGGTTCCCCATTTAGATAATTTATAGTACTAGAGAGGGCGAGCACAAACTACATGGATACCGGTTCCCTATTTAGATAGTTAGTCATTAGAGAGGGTGAGCACAAACTACATGGATACCGGTTCCCTATTTAGATAGTAAGTCATTAGAGAGGGTGAGCATAAACTACATGGATACCGGTTCCCTATTTAGATAGTTAGTCATTAGAGAGGGCGAGCACAAACTACATGGATACCGGTTCCCTATTTAGATAGTAAGTCATTAGAGTGGGTGAGCACAAACTACATGGATACCGGTTCCCCATTTAGATAGTTAGTCATTAGAGAGGGCGAGCACAAACTACATGGATACCGGTTCCCTATGTAGATAGTAAGTCATTAGAGAGGGTGAGCACAAACTACATGGATACCGGTTCCCTATTTAGATAGTTAGTCATTAGAGAGGGCGAGCACAAACTACATGGATACCGGTTCCCTATTTAGATAGTTAGTCATTAGAGTGGGTGAGCACAAACTACATGGATACCGGTTCCCTATTTAGATAGTAAGTCATTAGAGTGGGTGAGCACAAACTACATGGATACCGGTTCCCCATTTAGATAGTTAGTCATTAGAGAGGGCGAGCACAAACTACATGGATACCGGTTCCCTATGTAGATAGTAAGTCATTAGAGAGGGTGAGCACAAACTACATGGATACCGGTTCCCTATTTAGATAGTAAGTCATTAGAGAGGGCGAGCATAAACTACATGGATACCGGTTCCCTATTTAGATAGTAAGTCATTAGAGAGGGTGAGCACAAACTACATGGATACCGGTTCCCTATGTAGATAGTAAGTCATTAGAGTGGGTGAGCACAAACTACATGGATACCGGTTCCCCATTTAGATAGTTAGTCATTAGAGAGGGCGAGCATAAACTACATGGATACCGGTTCCCCATTTAGATAATTAGTACTAGAGAGGGCGAGCACAAACTACATGAATATCCGTTCCCCATTTAGAAAGTTAGTCATTAGAGAGGGCGAGCACAAACTACATGAATACCCTTGTCAATTTTGCAGGGCAGAGGAGGGGGGATTGACAAGGGGCAACGTTTATTCGTTCGGATGGGACAAAAATTAATTTGTGCATATTGGTCTTTAACACTGGATAGAAGGAAACTGGAGGACCAGAAAAAAAACCACACGTGATTCGACAGTTGACCCAACTCCTTGTCACGTACGTACATCCGAGGAATCGAAACAACACCAAATGACCCAGTGTCTGACCTGATACAGCGCGCATCTTCTAACTAGTCAACCATACAAATTTCACCCTTCGAGCTCAAAACACGGAGAAAGCGACATGAAAAGATAGGTTAATGGTGGGGTTTCCGTTTTACACTCCCCCCCCCCCCAGGCCCGAAGCCAGACACCGAAATTTAGCCGACATAGGGGGGCGAGGATGATAAATTTTCGACAACAAAAAATCAAGAACGAAGGTTATCGCCGACTGCCGTAAGCATTAGGAGGGGAGAGCACGAAATTAGAAGCTGTGAGAGTGAATTTAGGCCTCTATGACATGCAGGTGGCGAATGTGTCGGAAAATTAAGAGTTTCCAGCCAACATTAACTATCTCTCGGCCGAAGTTAAGAGGATATTTCGTACTCAAATTCTCTCCCGGCGAAAATGCGAGCATAGCTAACCAGCGATTTTTTTCCGACGCAGACAGAAAAATTCCGACAGGAACGGCCATGGGGGGGCGGATCGCCCCCCATCCCCCCCCCACTAGCCTCGGGCCTGACCCCCCCTCCCCCCCACACACACATCACACACACACAACGCTAAAAGTCCTTCACGTAAATGAATTATTGTCATAAAAATATACATTAATGCAAACAAATGTTGCAATGTATTCAACAATGTATTCATCCGATTGGAACTTGATCTGGTATTCGTGTTTAATCCCCCTGGGGACGGTGGTGTTCGTATGTATCTGAGTCTTTCTTTTAATACAATTTCAATCTTTGAAGTCGATTGTAACAAATGAAGAGATGATTACCTCAACTTATCGACCTTGCTCAGTTTTAATTATCGTTTCCATTTCTATCGAGAGAGAGAGAAAGAGAGAGAGAGAGAGGGAGAGAGATAAATGTTTAACGTCCACTCGACATAAACTAGGTTATTTCGGGACTACCACAGGATTAAATTTTATTTCAATAAATCGCTTGCGCGTTTAGTTGCGGGAGCAAACCGGAGAACACGGAGAAAACGCACGAGGTTGAGGACAGACGATCCTACTCCTTGTCACGTACAACCGGGGAATCGAAACCACGCCAGTTGACCCAATGACAGACCTTACGATATAGCGCGCACCCAACCTTCAATTTCTAAGTATCGTTAAAGCGATAAATGGGGTTAACTCGACACAAACTAGGTCATTACGAAACTATATAACACATTGTTGTATCTTAATGCGGGTAATGGTTAGCGCGTAGGGATATTTAGCTGTGGAAAGAACTTAAGGGATCCGGGCCGGGGAAAACCCACGAGTCTGGACTGGCGACACTACTACTTACCATTCACTTGGTACATTGTCATACCTTACACAGTTAACCAAGGAGTAGGATCGCCTCGTACGTAACTAACGTGACGAAATTTATGGTAGCTGGCTTTTTTTTTCGCACGTATCCAGTGAATGGCCATTTTGCTCAGTAATCCCAGTCAGAATTTGGCTATTTTTTAATATTGCGCTAAAGTTTTAAATTTTTGTTTAGAACTAAAATAAATTAATTATTAGTCAATCCCCACGTTAAAAACATTAGCAGAAATGATTGTGTACATGTGATTTGGACCCGACCGAAGCACAAAATAGTGCCAATAGTGCGGCCCCCGCGTTTGTCAAATGTCCGTTTAAACTTGCTTATTCTGTTAAAATCCCCTTTTCTTCCGGGGATTATTATTCAATCTCGAGTTGTGTCCGTGTTATTGCACAGACAACCCTGATACGACGCAGGTTTTCTGTTCGTCGAAGTCATTCTACTTTCTTTTGTTTGTTTACAACGTGACTTCTGTGCGTTGACCTCGCGACCTGTGACGCTTAGATAACGGCATGTAGATATCATGGCTGTTCAGTGTGTCAGAGTCACATCTCTGCAGGTAGGGTGAGTCTGTCGTTCAGACTGGGGTCGCCTGTCCAGCTTCGTAGGTTTTAGCCGGGTCCTCCGGTTCCCTCCCCCACTGCTAAAGACCCCTAGGCGCAAGGGATTTATTGAAATAAAATGAAAACCATTTGTTAGACCCGAAATGACCAAGTTTGTTTCGAGTGGACGTTAAACCCATCTCTCTCACTTTCTGTCTCTGTCTCTCTGTCTGTCTGTCTCTCTGTCTCTGTCTCTGTCTCTCTTTCTCTCTCTCGGTCACCCAATCTCCTGCTTTCCCTCTCGTTATAACGTTATCCTGGAGGTCGGGTCTTTGTTTCCCGATGTGGTTTCACCTTACCAGTGATGCAGGATGGTAAGAAAAAAACAGGTCCGTGTGTATAGATTGGCATGCACGTAAAAAAACCCTTTCGCTTCCGGGGGAAAATTTCCCTCTTAGCACACTGTATGGCAAATGCCTGTCTTTATTAGCCCAGTCGGAGCAGAACAGTAGGACGTTAAACCCCATTTCATGTCTTGTTATTTACCAACATGACTAATTAAAGGGGCATTATGGAAAATTAGATAAAGAGCTGACAATTTTCACTATAATAGTTAAAAACTAAAGATAGTAAGGGAAATTTGCTGAAAATGCCAGTTCAATTGTTCCTTTCTGAACAGCGTTTGAAATTTAAGCCTAATTGGAACACTATTGTAGTGATTAACAGAAGATCTCAGTTTAGTAAATATAAAGGATTTATTTACAACAGGAACACATCTACATAGTACAGCATGAACTAATCTACAACTAAACTTTTACAGGAACTAGTCTTGTACAGGAACACATCTAACAATATAACATTTACTATTCTGCCCATCTGCTCAGACAGCGGCTGGACACGGGTGAGTCAATACACCCGTCCAAGCCTTTCTTCTCCGCCGGCTCCTCGCTTACTAACTGTCAGAGAACTACTTAATTATATACCAACAGGATACAGATAAGGCACATGGTCATATCTGCAATTGTTTCTTTTATCTCGTCACGGCATGTGCATAAACATTTGAAGTCGTGTGGATCTTGTACACAGATCATGTATAGCTTGTAACGCACATATTGAATTAATTAGATTTAAGATCGTGCCATGATAAAAGTTTATACATCAAACGTTTGACTTTTCTAATTTGTACACTAAAATTCCTCATAGTAAATTAAAAGCCCTATTGAAAGACATTATTCACAGTGTCTTTTCGTCTAAATCGGGTACTGCTCGATATCAATATTTAGTTGTAAATTATAATTCTACATATTTCGTTAAGTATCACAGTGATTCAAAGAACAAATACACGGCCATCAAGATAATTCAAATGTTGGATTTTTTAATTGATAACATCTTTGTTGAATTTGGAGGGGAAATATATCAGCAAGTGGTTGGCATCCCGATGGGCACCAACTGTGCACCTTTGCTAGTTGATCTGTTTCTCTATTCGTATGAAGCCGAGTACATACAGATGCTCGTAAAAACAAACAAACGATCAGACAGACTTTTTAATTTCACTTATCGATATATTGATGATGTTTTAGCCCTTAATAATCCTAAATTTAGTGATTATGTAGACTTCATATATCCTGATGAGCTCGAAATTAAAAATACCACTGACAGTGACAATTACGCTTCCTACTTGGATCTGCGTCTCGATTATGACAATTGCCATAAACTGTTAAATTGTACGAAAAACGGGATGACTTTGACATTCCGATTGTTAACTTTCCATTTATTAGTAGTAACATTCCAATTTCACCAGCTTATGGAGTGTTTGTGTCTCAACTAATTCGTTACACGAGAGCTTGTTCCTTTTATTCTGATTTTTTAAGTATATCGAGGCATTTGTCATCTAAGCTTAAACTACAAGGATACTTGCGCACTAAACTTACTAAAACCTTTAAAAAGTTTTATGGTCGTCATATTGATTTGATTGGTAAATATAACGTGTCTCTCTCGGCTATTATTCTAGATATTTTTAATTGACACGTATACAGTTACTATCACCCTGATAATGTCTACTACATCGTTAAGACAGTTCATCACGTGCATTTTGCATACTATTGTTCATTGGCCAATCACGCTATTTGACCGACATTTCGCCTAATAGATTGAATGCAGCTATGGCGGGTGTTGCATGCCAGCAGGGTAAGCTTACTCTTCCCGCCACCTGTTACCACTGCTTGTCGTGTATTTTGTACACGAGGAGCAGTCCATTTGCCGATTACACTATTTTGCTTGAATACACTATTTTGCCTATAACGTTTTAAGTACTTCGAATTCTGTATTATGGTTTGGATTGTTCGTACTTGGTTTTTATTTTATTTATGCAGGGGTGAAAGTCAAAATCATCTATTGTCAAAACTTGCAGATATTCATTAAGTTCTATGCACCTAAATGATTACTGTGTTACACTAATCTCGATCGTCATAACTAAATTCTGTATGATAAAAAAACATAGTCTCTATTATCCAGTTTTTGATTTATTAGTCAATGAGTGTTGCGCAGCTGATCGGATTCAAATACAGCATATATCGCAGGCTAGCGATGCCACCGAGAGTTGATTCTGGTCTGGATAATTTAATTAATGTCTAATTAATAATTCAGATAACATTCAGGCCTATAGAGAGACCTAAAGCGCAATCTGTAAACCCTCTGGCTTGCTGCTGTGGTTTCGAGCCGTGGTGTGAGCGTATGTGGCATGGAGATAGGGGCGCCTTCTCAACCTCGTGGGTTTCCTCCGAGCACTCCGGTTTCCTCCCACTGCTAAAGACCCCTACGCGCAAGCGAATTATTGAAATAAGATTAAAAATATATGTTAGTCCCGAAATGACCTAGTTGTGTTGAGTGGACGTTAAACCCCATTTCTCTCTCTCTCTTTCTCTCTCTCTCTCCCTCTCTTTCTCTCTCTCTCTCTCTCTCTCTCTCTCTCTCTATCTATCTCTCTCTCTCGCAATCTGTAAACAAATAACAATACGTCGACATTCCCTCAAGAAAAAATGATTGCAACATAATAGAACTGAGCAGTCATTTGAAAAGTTAAAAAAAAGTACGTACCATTACCAATCATCAAAAGAACGGAACACAATGGAATACAATTATCGTTAAGTTATTTGAAATGAAATGCAATGGGGTTTAACGTCCTACTGGTATGCACCTAACCCAGACTAATGGAAGACGGCGTTAAGTTATTTGAAATGAAATGAAATGCAATGGGGTTTAACGTCCTACTGTTATGCACCTAACCCAGACTAATAGAAGACAGCGTTAAGTTATTTGATAAATATGCACCGTTCAAACTTAAGTAATTAATGACATAACCAATAGGGATTTTTTTTTGTAAATGATGGAAAGTAGGAACGTTTTGATCTATTGAAATTAAAAAGCGCATAACCCCTCCCGAGGGGTTGGATGGCCCAATGGTTAGCATGTCCGTCTTCATTAGTCCAGTTTAAGAGTAAAACAGTAGGACGTTAAACTGGGTTTCATTTCATCTCATCTTATTTCTAAAATCTCCTACTTTCAAGTCAATTTTTGAAACAAAGGTAGATTCGTGTGTGGGGATCACGGTGGCTAAGTGGATAAGGCGCTGGTTCGCTAGCCTAGAGGTTGGGTGTTCGATCCCTGCATTGGCCGAGAAAGTTCATCTCGATTTTCCGGCGTGATTTCCCCTTGTCAGTGATGCAGAAGGAGGGCCTGACAAGGACAGCTGCCTAGTCGTTCGGATGGGACGAAAAACCGAGGTCTCGTGTACAAATTGGAGTGCACGTAAAAGATCCCTTGGCAGTTGGAATTCGATATAAGAGTAGGCCGTAGCGCCGCTGCCCGGGCAAAATTTCCCTCATTGCACACTGTGGCGTATGCCCGTCTTCCATTAGCCCAGATACGGTGCTTAAGCGTAGGACGTTAAACCCCATTTCATTCATTCATTCATTCAGATTCGTGTGTATTGATTTATCCTTATACTAAAATATAATTAAATTGAAAACAAAAACACAATACAATTTACAAATCTGACATGACAAATGTTTCATTTGTAAAACAAATATTGATTTTAAGATACAAATGTTAATTTTAGTGTACAGATGCCGAAATGAAGAAATAAGAATACAAGGACTGAGGGTTCAATCCCAGCTCAGGGCAAGAACTTTATCGATGTAAGTGAGAGGGATATTCGGTCTCCCGTCCGATCAGGCAGGTTTCCCAATCGAAATCATTCGCACGATCTGTGCCAAGGGCCAAATCGAAAACAGGCCTCAGGCCTTTATTTTCTACCCTTGTAAAATGACGAGATTATTATTATTATAAATAAGACTACGATACGAACTCTAAATAGAGAGCTTCCATATATAGATACCGATAAAGTTGCTTAAAATACAGATGTGACGTCATCCTTTGATGTTGGCGTACCATTATGTCAAATAATGTACGGGCAACTTGCCAATAGTACATTATTTCACTATTACTACTGGCATAATGTTTTTCACTGTAAACGCACGTGCGGAGTCTGTATTTTAAGTAGTTTAATTGTCTCTGGCTTAGACATTGCGTAATATATTGTAAAAACACTCGGACCTGACGGTCCTCTTGTTGTTACAATATATTACTTAATGTCTCGCCCTCGACCATTAAACCACACATAATCCAGAATATTTCTACGGGAAGAAATGCGGAAAGTCGCAGAGTCGTCGAAAGTCGATAAAGTTGCATGACGAGGAAAGTCGTGTAAAGTGTTTTTGGAAATATCTAAACCCTCTCTTCCTAATTGACTTCACAAGAAACATAAAGTAGGTAAATCGCTAACTATTGGCACCTAGAAATTGACACAGATGGGTAATATTAATTTATATAAACGGATTTACATTCAGTCGTTTCTGTTTTGAATGTAATTTCTAATCAGTTAATATGTTCGGCGGAATACGCCAGAATTACCAACCGAATTGCAATCTCTAGCGTCTATGTATTCCATTAGTCCCGAAATGGCCTAGTTGTGTTGAGTGGACATTAAACCCCATCTCTCTCTCTCTCTCTCTCTCTCTATTTATTACAGTCTTCATCGATAGTGTTTGCACATGCTCTCCAGATAAGAATATGACGTCACCGTTTGACACGACTCGTTCTTCGAGTCTGGTGTTACAAATGGCACTGTAACGCATTATAAAAGGTACAAGATTCGTGTACCAATGGTAACATGTTTATTTCTGTATTAAATATTGAATATCACAAGCCTGTCAATTTCCCGGTTAGATCACAACATCAATATTGATTTAAAATCGACAAATAATTTATGTTTTCAACGTCCAAGACTTTGGGTGATATTAAGTTAGAGACTTAGCTACTTTAATTATAAGATTTTGTTGAGAGCTGAAATTCTATTGAAGCACAAGTAAAGTATTCATGAAGAGATGCACGGTTGATTTTGCTGTAATAACGACATGTGAATCCATGCAGCGAGTAATTGATTATCGCTGGTTGGTAACGGATAATATTCGCTAGATTTGTTAATAGTGGATCATATCCCGGAATAAACTGAGATAGGTGAGGACACGAAAAGTTAAAGGTATGTGACGCTCTCTTTTCATTTGTCATTTTTGTTTTATTTTTATACCTTTTCTAGCTATTATCGGGCAGTGTGAGAAAGCTCGATTTTTGTTTTTCGTTATTCGACAGTGGCGAATATCGAAAAACGAGCTACTCGTTTTTCGATATTGGCGAATAACGAAAACCAACTAGATCGTTTTTCGGTATTGGCGAATGTCTAAAAACGAGCTACTTCAAAAAATCAGATTTGATGGAAGTATATTTACAGAATGTCTCCAAAACATATTTTACAAAATCACTTTGTAAAACGAACTAAATATGTCATAAATGAGGATGTCTGATCAGTGGATTCGCGTAATAACTGTTCTTTCTCGTTGTTTTTTTGATATTGGCTAATGTCGAAAAACGAGCTACTTGTTTTTTGACATTCAAACTTGAATCTCAAAAAAGCAGAATTGATGGATATATATCCCCAGAGTGTCTCCAAAACTCTTTTTATTAAATCAGTTTTGTAAAACGAACTAAAGATATCATAAATGAGGATACCTGAGCAGTGGATTCACAAAAACGGTTCTTTCTCGTTGTTTTTTTTATATTGGCGAATCTCGAAAAACGAGCTACTCGTTTTTCGACATTCAAACTTGAATATCAAAAAAAAAAAGATTTGATGGATGTATATCTGCACAATGATCCTAATTTTCTACTAAAACTGGGCTAATGGAGACGGGCATATGCCACACAGTGTGCTATGTAATACGAACAATCCAAATGTGCCCTAATCTCCGAGTTTAAGGGTTCGGGGCCACCGTTTTTGTTCTCATTTTCGTTTACGAAATACATTGTTCGGGATAGCGACGCTACAACCTACTCTTATATCGCATTCAAACTGTCAATGGATATTTAACGTACACACCAATGTGTACACAGAACCTCAGGTTTTCGTCTTTGTGAGGGGAAACCACATCGGAAAATGCCGATGAACCTCCTTGGTCAACACCGAGAGAGAGCCCGCGACCTGCAGACTAGCGAGACAGCATCTAACTCATTAAGCCACCGTGGTTCTTAGAGATTGAGAGAGAGAGAGAGAATAAAATGGGGTTTAACGTCCACTCGACATACACTAGGTCATTTCGGGACTAACTATTATGGTTGTCATTTTATTTCAATAATTCGCTTGTGCGTAGCGGTCTTTAGAGTTGGAGGAAACTGGAGGACCCGGAAAAAACCCATGAGGCTAGCCAGGCGACCCTACTCCTTGCCACACACAACAGGGGATTCGAAACCACGCCAGTTGACTCAATGACAGGCTTCATGATGCAGCGCGCGCACGCCTTTTTTTTAATTTAGATTCAGTTCGAACATTCAAATGTGTCATATACAGTATAAAAAATAATAATAATAATGATAATCTTTATTTCAGTAATCGAGGCCTCCGACCCATAGTACATCAAAATGCAATTGGTAAAATATCAAATAAATAACCGTGCAATGTGTAGAGTGAACAACATAATAAATATAAAGTTATAACGAAATAAACAGTAGAATCCCCATATTATACATAATTCATTCGATTTGTAAATTTTTACGATACAAGAAGACATTGTAGGTAAACATAGCTAAGTTTTTACATATGTTCCTGTTTGTCATGATATTTATAAAAATACTCTTACTTGGTTTATAAAGTTTCTGATTTTGAATATTTGGGAGTAAAGTCGATTTAAAATTATCGTAATAAGGACATTCAACAATAACATATCCTGTTTTCTCTGGCTATATTGACCCAGCGTCCCGTTTCGGTGGCCAAGTCATGGTTTGAGCACCTACATCTCGTTAAGGATCTTCTATATTTATAAATTATCAAATCAGATAAATAATTTTTATACAGTAAATCGTATTTGAATAATCTGTAATTATCAAGTTTCGATGTTTCCCCAATTTCACTGGCCCATTCGTGACGAGCACAATCAGACAATCTCTGTTTAAATGATGATACAAATCCACTGACATCGAATACACCCTGTTGATTCCATATATAACCAAATCCGTATTCATGAAGAAGTTGTTTAACCTGTGTCGCCCAAGTTGACCTTCCAGCTTGATCTAGCTTATATAACATATCATAAACTGCTTTTGGATATCTGGAGTCCGGTAGATGTAACACCTTTAGCCAATACTTGACACAACTACACATATACTGTACATAAAGAGGTAATCGCCCAATTTCACCGTATATTGCTGCATTACAGACACTTGAATTAACACCCAGGGTGGATTTTAGAAATTTTAAATGAAGTTTTTCAATGGCGCTAATCTTTTGATAACCCCAAATGGCTGAACCATAACTTAAAATTGGTAGTATCATGCGATCAAATAAAAACAAGGCTTGTTTTACACTAATTTCACATTTAACAATGTAACATAAAAGCATATTCGTTGCTTTTCCAGCCTGTTGCGCGAGCGTGTTAGTCGCCAGAGTCCAGCATAATTTCGGGGTAAAGAAGATACCCAGGTATTTATAATGACTGATGACACATTCTATTTACCTTCGAGATACCAACGTTCGTACGATTTTATAACTCCTCTAAACGCAATTATTCTAGTATAAAAAATAAAACATTACAAGACAATTATATCACAGACTGAATAAAAACGATATGATTATAAGTAAATAAAACATTATAAGACAATTAAATCACAGACTGAAAATAAACGATGTAACTAGGAAAGTAAATAAATAATAATTTTAACAATATTTTAACAAGGTTATTGTCTAATACAATCGAAGGGATGAAGGAGAAAAACGTTTCATGAAATTCCATAGGTTTAGATTTTTAAAATTTTGAACTTCTTCTAAAGCTAATTTTAAAGGCAGTGGCTACTTGCCACATGTGGTAAGCAAGAATTCCAAAATAGCCTAGCGACTACAGACCGCAATTATCCACCAATTTCAATGAAACTTGCAGATACATTCATTATATCTCGAATTATCATACATTTCATGTGGCACGACTGTAGACCACAACTACCAAACGATTTCAACGAAACTTTCATATTATAATTACATTAATAATATCTCAAACTAGCCTAAATTTCGGCAACTTCCGGTTAGCGGTTTCCGAGATATCAGGTTACCACACAATTCATGTGGCACGAATGCAGAGCACAATAACCAACCGATTTCAATGGAACTCCTCGATTATAATAACATTAATAATATCTCAAACTAGTCTCGGTCACCCCGAAACCCCTAGTCTTCAACGTCTGGGTCCGTTGTCAATTTTTGACGAAAATTACTGGATAATCCACCGCATAAAAACCAAACTCCCAGTTACGCATGGGCAATGGAACCTTTCCGCTAAAGTCTCGGTAAGTGATAGATATTATGAAGCCGGGCCGGTTTTGCTAGATTCTATAGAGCGAGACAGATATATCCCACAATTAACTTGGCACATCCATTATTAGAAACAAAATAGAGACGAGAAAAAAGCATGAATCGCGATGAAGAATTAGGAAGATTGTGGGAAGCCCAAGGTCTGATTCATGACGAGAGAAAATTACCATTTCAATTAAAACCTTCACAAACAAAATTTTAGAGAGTGTCATTGTTGACAAGCGAGCTATTTTGATAGATTCAGTACGTGATAACGTAAAAGACTGGATAATCCAGACAATGACCAACTTTCCGTTAAATTTTAAGGACCCATCCAGACTAATATTCGTAGAATATTGTTTTGGGTGATAGAGACTTATCTCAAACTAGCCAAAATTTCGACCACTTCCGGTAAGCGGTTTCGGATATCAAGTTACCACACATTTAATGTGGCACGGCTACAGACCACAATTACAAATCGTTTTCAACGAAACTGTCCGATTATAATAACATTGATAATATCTTAAAATAGCCAAAATTTTGACTACTTCCGGTAAGCGGTTTCCGAGATATCAGGTTACCACACATTTCATGTGGCGCGGCTACAGACCACAATTACAAATCGTTTTCAACGAAACTTGTTTAATATCTTAAAATAACCAAAATATCGACCACTTCCGGTCAACGGTTTAGGAGAAATCAGGTTACCACACATTTTCGAAGTTTGTTGTTCCAAATAATTATAAATTACCCGAGACAAAGCAATAACATGCTAATTATGTCTTCCTAAGACATAAGAGCATCGCTATATACTCTATGAAATTCTTAGTTTACATTACTAGGAAAATGTTTGTCGAAATATTATATTTTTAACACATGAAAATAGTATGATTATAATTTGTGATAAATTATAATAGTGTTCATCCTTTGCCGGAATGGCTGTTTCCATAGACTTCTTTTTAGAATTCCATTTCAATACATTACAATAAATAGTGGTAGCTTATAGTATAATGATAGATATTGTAAATTTTAATTTTTTAACAATGTTTCACGAATAGAAAACAACATATTATTTACCATACACAATGATCCTTGCCTTCTAAGTTAGACTGGACAAATCATACATTGATTTTTTTTTAAAATCTATCATTTGAAAAATTCAAAAACATTGTGTAACTACCTACATTTTAGATTTTTAAAGCCCTGGCATTGGCGGTGCATTGTGTGTACGAAAGATGCATGTTGCATTATATTTTACCTGAATAAAATAAATACTACTGATTATGAATATATGGAATAAATTTGAGGCCAGCGACGCGCGGCACCATTTTCCTTATTTCAATCTGAATCCCCTAAATTTTAAAATCGCCACTACCGGACTACTACTACAGCGTTAAGAGAAGGCATTATAATCTCACCTAACTTTAAGGTACCTCCCATAGGTCACTTAAAGTTAAGTGGATATTTCTCACTTAAACTGGCCTTTGAATACCACTTAAGGACTAACACTTAAAAGTTAAGACAGCTTAACTTTAAGGGGAAATTTGATACTTAACAGTGCCTTTGAATACCACTTGCCCTTAACTTGCAGGAAGTTACGTATATCTAAGTGAAAGCTTGTTGTAAGTGAATACGGACCCTGAACTTCATGTAGTGTAGGCCATCAAAACGAAACGAAAAATAGATCTGTATTTTAATCAGATTGGCTAAAGCAATGATAATCAAAATATAATAAGAAAACGACAAAGAAATAAAATAGATAAATAATAGCCTATTGATCTTTACCAACCCTCCGCGACACCAGGTCACCAGTTGGAACAGTAGGACGTTAAACCCCATTTTTTGTGTGTTATTCCTCTATCTACAGATTGTAACCCATGGTAACCTACATGTATTATTCCGCTGGCTTCATTAGCCCAGTGAGAGCAAAACGGTAGGACGTTAAACCCCATTTTATTACATGTAAACCCAAAATGAAAATAGACGTGTGTATGTTGTTCTTTTATCTACAGATGGTATCCCATGGTAACACAATGGAGCTCATGAAATTATTCCTTATCGTTTCATTGGGTAAGTTGGTTATGATGTTTCATTGGTTATCCAGAAAGTTTTTAACTACCATTGCCATGTTTGTATCATTGCTTGTACGGCTGTGATGACGTAATATACTTTAGTTTCCGGACCATAATCCCGCAAAATCTTCAAGACACATGTTCCTCAAAACTGAGGTCGAAACAGGACAGTCTGGTTAATAAACGACTACATTGCTGGCTGCGATACTCATTCGGCAAACCTCGACAGATTCCGGTGCCCTACATCTAGACTCGGCTGTTTGATGAAGTCCGCCATTTTGGAACTATTTTAAAGGACCCGGATAAACAATGGCTGCCCCCATGGCCTTGGAGATTATATCAACAAACTAAAAAATGGCTGCCCCCATAGAGATTATATCTAGAAAAGACGCCATTTTGGGACTATTTTGTGAAAGCGGCACGTTTTCCTGTTGAAGTAAATCGGTAGTTGACTAGCGGCATCGCAAATGTATGGTCGTAGGTACATATGAATTACTATCATACATCCGAGTCTAGATGTAGGTTACGGAGAGTACCGGAATCTGTCGAGGTTTGCCGAATGCTGCTCCAGAACGGCTGGTTGGCCGAGAAAATGCATCGGTATTTTACCGGGATGGTTTCCTCTTGGCAGTGGTATCCCCCAGTGTTCCCATTCCGTTCTACTCCACTGTACCATGGGTTAATCCATAGGGTTTCCACGATTTCAAATCATCTGCCCTTGTCTTTATTGTAGATAAGGTCTACGAACAAAAAAACCCCCACCAGTTTACAACAGTCGTTTCGCCATCGTTTTTATAAGGGTAGATAACCATATTCATGTTCATTTATTGAATGATTTACTTAAATAATGTATATATTTCTTATCCATTTACATAATTATATTATCAAAATCTGTAGTATGTTTCGCTGATTTTAAATATGTATAACATCTGGACCAAAATGGCATAAGACGTCTCATTGGGAGTATGCCACGTCGGATCAATGCTTGTTTGACAAACCGAGGAGGTTTTACCCGTTACTGACTTTGTTGTGATACTGTGGTAACTTTGCTGTTTGACCCCGGGTATCATTTTACCCTTATAATGGTCAGTCTGTGCCTTACTTAGTCTAACGATCATTTGGAATAAATCGATGAATGTGAACTTCATTTTATTTTGTCATTTGTTTCTTCGTCAGTTTCATTAGGTGACTTTAATAACACTTAAAAATCAAATATCCCCTACTTTTTTTGAATAGTATATTATGAAATAAATAATCTTGGATCAAACCTGGGGAAATTCCAATCTTTCCTAGCCAAACTCCGTAACCACGATATACGTATAATAACAATATACAATAAACATCAGTTTAGAAGTGTTCGGTTGTATTATCTCGGGAGTTCGTGGAAGTGGAGACCAAGGTCTGGGGAAAGGAAGGCCGGGGGGAGGGGCGTAGCAGCCCGACGATCGCACCACTTGCGCCATGGTAAATGCAGGCCCGACGGAGTAAGGGGAGGGGAGATTGCGACCCCTGAACCCTCACCTATAATGTCCTAGAATGGACGCCCCCCTCCTCCCACAATCAAGAATTGCTTCCGCCTGCCCCGAAATTAAGCAATGATCAGTTCCTACATATCGTGAAACCCTGCTTCCAGATAAGAGGAATTATTGATTGCGATATACTTGGAAGGGTGTAAATATAATGGGTAATGTTTAGAGGTGGTGATGAGCATTGAGTAAATGCGTGTGTGGGGGATTAAGGGGGGGGGGGCCCACTTCTTCGCTGCAGCTTTCGATGGGCAGTAAAAACGAACAAATGAATCTTTATTCTGCAAAGTTTATCATCGACTAATGCATAAAATTATACAGCTTAATACATCGATTGAGACGTTGTCGATTGTATTATTTCGAGCACTCGACTTAATTATCTCGATCACTCGACTTAATTATCTCGAGCACTCGACTTAATTATCTCGAGCACTCGACTTAATTATCTCCAGCGCTCGACTTAGTATCTCGAGCGTTCGACTTAGTATCTCGAGTGCTTGACTTATTATCTCGAGCGCATCTCGAGCGCTCGAGATATTTAATTTATTTTGCGTGTCCTTAATCAGCCACCGTACCATATTCCTGAAAACACACTAGATACCGGAAAACACCCTAAAAATATGTCGTGATGTCGAGTTATCGGCCATATTCCTCACAATACTATAATTATATACCCTGATCCTTTGGTTGGTCAAGAAATTTCCCCTAAATATTGTAGTGTGGTTTCTCCTTGTCAGTAGTACAGGATAAAGGGTACGTCAAAATACAGTGTCTAGGGTTAGGGTTAGGGTAAGGATTAGGGTTAGGGTGGTGGGAACGGGTAAGGGTTAGGGTAAGGTTTAGGGTGGTGGAAACGGGTTAGGGTTAGGGTTAAGCTCTGGGTTACATATTTAGCGTGTTTTCCGGTATTAGGGTGTTTTCTGGTATTTAGTGTTTTTCCGGTGTTTCCTTGTATTCAGTATAAAATGGTGTTTTCCGGTTTTTTTTCGGCGTTTCCGGTTTTTTTCCGGTGTTTTCCGGTATATAGTATGGCCCCAGTAAAAATATTAGAGAAAAAAAAATCAAAATTAAAATGTTGGCTAATACTTTCATCGTTATCAAACGAATCGTCAGGCCAGTTTAATGCGTTAATATGCTGTTACAATAACGTTACGTCATAACAAAGGAAAATGACTATGTAAAACATAAAAAATAAATTGAAATGACATTAATTAATCAACAAACATAATTAAAACAATCTAAGAATTAGCCAACATCTCTCTAATATAAAACTCGCAAGAAATAGAGTCTTGCCGGTGAGCGAACGTTTGGATATTTGTGGTTAATGTCAATTCAAGATTTCCCTATTGTACAAGCTCAATAGTAGTGATAATAATCTCTCGGAAACAAAGAAAGCAACTTTATCGCTTAATATATCACAGTTTTGATAGCTAAGGGGTGATTAAGAAATAAGAATTAAGAATTGTGAATCAAGGAATAAGAATTAAAAGATGGGAGATAAGAATTAAGAATTTAAAAAAAGAATAAGAATTAAAAATAAGAATTATGAATCAAGAAATAAGAATTAAGAGATAAGAATTACGAAATAAGAATAAGGAAATAAGAATTATGAATTAAGGAATACGAATTAAGAATTAAGGAATAAGAATTATGAATTAATGTATACGATTGATGAATTAAGGGAATAAGAATTAAGGAATACGAATTATGAATAAAGGAATACGAATTAAGGAATAAGAATTATGAATTAAGGAATAAGAACTAAGGAATAAGAATTATGAACTAAGGAATAAGAATTATGAATTAAGGAATACGAATTATGAATTAAGGAATAAGAATTGAGGAATAAGAATTAAGAATAAGAATTAAGGAATAAGAAATAAGGAATAAGAATTATGAATTAAGGAATAAGAATTGAGGAATAAGAATTATAAATTAAAGAATACGAATTAAGAATAACGAATGAAGGACTAAGAATTGTGAATAAAGAAATAATAATTAAGAAATAAGAATTAAGAATTTTAAAAAAAAGAATTATGAAATAAGAACACTGAATAAAGAGCTGTTTGGTCTTCCATAGGCCGAATGGTTAGCGCGTTCATGACAAGAAGTATGGTCGTCTGTCCAACCTCATAGGTTTTCTCCGGGTCCTCCAGTTTCCTCCCACTGCTAAAGACTCTTACGCACAAGTAAATTAATGAAATGAAATTGAACAATAAGTTAATCCGGAAATGA
The DNA here is from genome assembly GCA_917208275.1 of Patella pellucida. Taxonomy (NCBI): domain Eukaryota; kingdom Metazoa; phylum Mollusca; class Gastropoda; family Patellidae; genus Patella; species Patella pellucida. Next base: position 537,022 of record OU795039.1, on the reverse strand, counting down.
CCTGGTTTGTGTTGATTGAACGTTAAACCCCATTTCTCTCTTTCTCTCTCTGGTAATATGTAATATAGAAGATATAAAGTTTTAGGAGACCATTCGGGACTAAATCTTATAAAATTATATAGCCGTCCGATGCAAACGTTCTTAAATGTGAATCCATTTCTATTAAATGGTTCAAAGACCATCCTGCCACGTGACATATGATGTATGTCTCAATCGAGATCAGTCATTGAAAACCCAATTATTTGTATCGTAACATTACCTACATATCAGCCTTCTAAATGATTTGATTGGGCTTTTCAGAGGATGTAGGCTACGACAAGGGCTATTTCCGAGTAGGATAATAGATGCCATTTCTCTTGGGAGGGCTTAATGAATTGAACAATGGTAACCGTTATATAAACAATTAAATTTCGTTTTGATGAGGTAAAAATAATTTCCACTCGCTTTGAGCGCTCATATTTTTATATGGCATATAAAAGACCTGTCATTTGCTCGTGGCGTATAACCCGGCCTATTAATTTTCTCTTTTAGACGATTCTTCTCTACACAAATACTTAAAAAACAATTATGAATTCATAAAATCGTTGAAATACAGAAGCAAAAAATAACATTGTTACGTTTTGATTGTGATCTTGCATATTTACTAAACAAATATTTGATTGTTTGATGCATTTTTATAAATCGTCAAATGAAATAAATACATGTCTCTCACGATGATAAAAAAACAATTAAACTGCATTTTTTTAAAATATCGTGTTGATGTTGTCGCGTGTTTGCGTGTTTTTTATTGATTCTTTTTATAAATTGGTTTGCTCATTAGGAAGATATCACATCACAGTCTGCATATTATGTCCGGTGACGCACAATTAAATTTTTTTCAGAGTTCGATTGATGTAAATTTTCTTTAGAATTACACAACATTTTTTTTTCCCGACTTTAATCTATAGTAATTGTGTTTTATCCAGCATGCAAGGTGCTGGCGGAAGGGGAAGGATTACAAATTTCTATTCAATCTTTTTTTTGCTTTCGACGATATCGACAAAAAAATGTATTGATCGGGTGGTTATTTCCCATAAAAGTATGGCAAGTCCCGTGTTCATATTGGTATGCACGTAAAAGAACCCATGGCAGTTGGAATTCGATATACAAGTAGGCAAAATGTCCCTCATCGCGAACTACATGGCGTTTACGCGTCTTTATAAGCGGAGTTGAAGCAGATCCGAAAAAGCATTAAAGGGACAATACCGAATTAAACAGAGGCTCAAAAAAAAGTCTGAGAATGTATGAAAATAAAACGCCAAAATATAGGGGAGTGGTGTATTTACCTTGTCTCAAAATTTCAACTCAAAATATTGAGTCGTTTGGACGTGAACGCCAAAACTGCTTTTGCACATACGAACACGTGTTCCTTTTAAGATTTCGGGTCAATTTCGAGTACCGTTACTTGAGAGGGCTATGCAGTGAATGCAGTGAATAACCCATGTGCCGTACTTAATAACGAATGGCAAATTTCAACTACACACTACAAAAATGTTCGGTTTTATCCAGATACCACAAAATACACTTAGGGGCACCGGACTTAAGTCGTTTGAAAACGTATCATCAATACTGAGGTAGTTGCTCGGCCCTTGACTCTAATATTTTAAGGAATTTGACACAAAATTAAGCAGTTTTATTCACAAAACAAATATCGAGATTAGCTCTTTAAATCCCATCTGATTTTATTTTCTAGACGAGGGATAGATGATGCGTTTGTATCACGGGTATTTGCGGTGGTGTTGATGTTTATTTACAAGAATATTTTTATGATAAAAAAAATCTCCTATATTAGAACCTTGCTGTCCCTGCCCCTGGGCCCTCGCCTATAGGGACCTAGGATGGAACATCTCCTATATTTGAACCTTGCGGAACCTGGGCCCTCGCCTATAGGGACCTAGGATGGAACATCTCCTATATTTGAACCTTGCGGAACCTGGGCCCTCGCCTATAGGGACCTAGGATGGAACATCTCCTATATTTGAACCTTGCGGAACCTGGGCCCTCGCCTATAGGGACCTAGGATGGAATCCACCGCCCCACCCTCCAATCAAGAATTGCTTCCGCCGGCCCTGTATATTATCGAGAATATAATAGTTCTAGAAGACACAGTGATAGCATTCAACCGTCTGATGCAATCGTAACACGAATATTGAAGATGCAGAAAAAACCTTTTAAGCGCATTAGGAACATTATCAAATATTGTTTGCGCTTTACAAATTCTGTGTTGATTAATTGATTGAATAATAGAATAAACAAACTTATAAGATATATAATTATTTTAAGTGCTAAATCCACATAACGATTATAGAAACTAGAAATGGCAGATAATTGTGTTACGCTAGAAATGGTTCCATTATTGATGTCTTCCGTCTTGCTCCATTCACAGTAGTGGACCGTCCTCATGCCTTACTTGTGCAAGTTCTGTAGTCATTTGACCACACAAAATGTACTGGCCTACAACTCCCTTGATTTCTAATCACACTCACTCCGAACTGTACTGTACATAGCAGGATACAGAATAAACCAATTCCTATTGACATAAAGGTAAAACTTGCCGTATAATTATATGACATGATTCAAGCAAACTGCTTTCTCGAAATTTCGAGTCTTTTTTCAAAATTTAAAGGACCTAAGTTAGTAACCCAAACTCCTTGACAATAAAATCACGACTTATCGGTCAATCCGATATTTAAGATAAATTAATTTTGTTAACAGTGGTACACGAATCGTGTACCATGATGCTCTTCAGCCCAGTTGTATTGCGAGACTCGAGGAACGAGGCTAGTCACTTTGCATTAAACCAAACGGAGTTATGTAGACTGGAAAAACTAGACGCTAGAAATGTGCACTTGATAGAAATTGCTGGCTTATTTCGCCGAACATAGCTGATTTGAAATTGGAGTAAAAACGGAAACCATTGAAAATAAATCAGTTCATATACATTCATATTACAGTATTATTTGCGGGGCGACCCACTTTTGTGAATTTCTAGGTCCCAAATGTTAGCGATTAAGCTCCTTTAAAATGGTCGCCGAACGAGAATCACGTGGTTAAGTGTCACTCGAATATACAGAGAAACTGTTCAGTAAGATAAGATTATGATTTCAGCTTTCCACTCTTCATTATTTGTAAAATAATTACTCATTTCCATGAAAAATATGATGATATGTTTTGGAAATTTTGCAATTGAACCTAATTTTACCTGCTCAAAGTCTCGAATAGTTTTGTATCAATTGTAGCCGTCAACAAGAATCATCACAGCTACAAATTACAGCTAGTGTTGTTACACCAGAGATGAAATTATTTGCTCAAATATGTATTGCGTAATAGCTAAATCTGCCTATTGCATGTTTTAATTTGGGCGTCAAAAATTATAGAAATTACTATTATGATGTTTAGTCAAGTGACGAGCCTGTAATCCGCTCTCTAGGTCATCGGATGGTCGAGATTTACGTAGACTCGAACAACCAGTGAAATTCGCCATTTAAAACAAAAGAATCGAGACATAGTCTTGGTTATCAAGTACCGTGGCTACTATAATAAACGATCTATGCTACATTTGTAACATAATCAGATAATAACTGTGGATTTTAAATTCCTTGAAGAATGGTCTATTTGTGGTCGATTCGGGCTTAAAGTTTTCCGCATAATTTTTTAACCACGATTCCATTTTTGACCATTGTTTTGATACTTTTTCATCTTGATCGGCACAAAGTTCTTTCCACTTAATAATAAGTGTTTCTCTTACGATGATTTTGATGTAATAAGATCTATCATTTCGAGGTCTATATTTTGTGTTTTCTCCATCTGTGTATCACATCGCATTTTCATTAATTCAATGTCGGCATTAATGTTGGAAAATACTTGTTCCTCGCGATGTGATCTTTGATTTTCGGGTTCTCCTTAGATAATTTTATTTGGTATTTAGGGAGTATTATTTTATTTTCCTTGGACATCCAATCTTCCAAAACGAGTGCCATGTTTTTATTTCTCAATTGGCTCCAATTCATATTGTGTCTAAGGTATAAATTGTGGGACCATTCGTTTTTGATTGATCTTATAACCCGTTTAGCCTCATTTTCAACGGAAAATTGGGAAGGTTCCACAATGCTTGTTGAATTGATAAGGCAAGTGTTTGTACTCGCAATTTCAGTTATTTTATCACCGAGCTCCTTAAAGCATTTGGTTACTTCATTGTAGATATTTAATTGAAGGTAAATCATTTATTTCTGATAGTGGAATATAATTTTTTGTCAATAAAGTATGAACTGTAAAGTAACTTATGTATTATATGTCATAAAATGTAGTGGCTGTGCCGAACTTTACATCGGTTGCACTAACAAGTGTAACATAGTTTGAGTTAACAGTCATAAAACATGATCTGGATGCAACATTTTATTCTAGATATACTACAAAGACGTATCTAGTCAACCACCAAGACTGTTCTGAGTTACATGAGTGTGAAATAGCTTTATGTAACGTCCGCTTCCACCGAAGTGATATCGCAGACAAAGTTACATGAAAAACTAAAGCCAATTTATACTAAATTCACATTGATAACACCGGTAATTAATAATATGGAACAAAAGGCCTTATGTAAAGACTACATAATTAAATCATCTGTCATGATCTCGAAATTAAAAATACTACTGACAGTGACAATTGCGCTTCCTATTCGGATCTGCATCTCGATGTTGACAATTGCCATAAACTAAGTGTTAAATTGTACGATAAACGTGATGACTTTGACTTTCCGATTGTTAACTTTCCATTTATAAGTAGTAACATTCCAATATCACCAGCTTACGGGGTGTTTGTGTCTCAGCTAATCGTTAAACGAGAGTTTGTTCATTCTATTCTGATTTTTTGAGTAGATCGAGGCATTTGTCATCTAAGCTTCAACTACAGGGATACTTGCGAACTAGACTTATTAAAGCCTTTAAAATGTTTTATGGCCGTCATATTGACTTGATTGTTAAATATAAGGCCCTGTATCCATAGGCTGTTCCCTTGTGGCGTGTCCCCTTGTGGCGTTGTGACCTTGTTCCCAGACCCTGTACCCGCGCGTATCCATAGGCTGTTCCCTTGTGGCGTCTGGCGTGTGCAATGTACGATGTAAAGATAGGTAAAAGAAAAGTCTACATACGAACGTTGATGAGAAAGCAAATTTACTCAATGCGAACCATTTTTTTTATTGATAGCTCAATGATGCACTCAACTACTTAAAGGGACAATCCCGAATTAAACAGGGGCTCAAAAAAAAGGTCTGGGAATGTATGAAAATAAAACGCCAAAATATAGGGGAATGGTGTATTAACCTTGTCTAAAAATTTCAACTCAAAATATTAAGTCGTTTGGACGTGAACGCCAAAACTGCTTATCAGGACACGTAACCCATTTAAGATTTTGGCTCAATTGTTTCGTTGGGTGACCTTATAACCGATTACGGTTACTTGAGAGGGTTATACAGTGAATAGCCCATGTGCCGTACTTGATAGAGGAAGGCAAATTTCAACTACACATTATTTTTATAAAAAAAATGTTTGGTTTAATCCAGATACCACATAATACACTTGGGGCACCGGTCTCAAATTCCAGAGGAAGACTGGTGGATTTAAGTCGTTTGAAACGTATTATAAATACTGAAGTAGTTGCTCGGCCCTCGACTCGAATATTTTAAGGGATGTTAACACAAAATTAAGCAGTTTTATTCCCAAAACAAATATCGGGATAAGCCCTTTAAAGTCGGAAGGATGAGGAGGTTGCCGCTATTGCATTCAGTGTCGGATTAACCTTGTGGGGAAGGGGGGCATACCAACTGTACGGGGGCCCCATTATTTAAATTATTCGCACTGACCGCGGGTTGTACAAGTATGTAACCCCCCCCCCCTTTGAGTATCTCGGGTGTTTTCCTGTTTTCCTTCAGGATTTATTTCTTTTGAATAATGATTAATTTCAGTGTATCTGAGACAATAATTTTTGGCAGCGATTTCATTGACGTTTTGAATTCGTTGACAAATTGAGTATTTTTAACAGACTCTTCCTCTTATGATGTTTTCATTTACTATATTATTGAAATCAGGGATAAATATTAGTATGACTCAGAACTGTGGGGGGCCTTATATTTTTCCCATCTATGCCCCCTCCCCTCCCTGATCAGGTACCGATTGTATTTATTTTCCTCCCTGGTGCTCATCTAAAAATATAACATGTCCTCAGACAAGGCCCGTGGTATTGGGTCCTACCATTTTTTGGAACTCGCAATGGACTGGGTGAATTTCACACAAGTTTCGATACAATATCGCACTCGTAACGACGTGTTCCCTCTAGTGCAGCTGCAAAACAATTGACATGTTCATTGTCTGTGTTCCCGGTCACAAGCCATATGTTCCGTGCACGAGGCCACATGTTCCCTGGGAACATCCTATGGGAACGGGCACGTTAAAAAACAAAGGTTAATTATCCTTGTTGCGCGTCAAAAGGGAACAAGGGAACACGCCACAAGAGAACAGCCTATGGATACAGGGCCTAACATGTCTCTCTCGACTGTTATTCTAGACGTATTTGATTGACGGGTATACTATCTCCCTGATAATATATGTGTACTACATCGTTAACACTGTTCATCACGTGCATTTTGCACACCGATAGTTCATTGGTCTGTCACACTATTTTACCGAGATTTCGCCTAATAGATTGGATGCAGCTATGGCGGGTGTGACGCGCCAGGCAGGGTAAGCTTTCTCTCCCGGACACCTGTTAACACTGTTTTTCGTGTATTTTGTACACGGTAAACAGTCCATATGCTGATTACACTATTATACCTGATTATACTATTTTGCCTGAACTGTTTGTTTTTGGAACACAACCGGTGTAGGCTGTCATTGATAGTCCATTGGCCAATCACGCTATTTTACCAGATCTTGTCTAATAGTTTGGATGCAGCTATGGCGGGTGTGGCGCGCCGGCAGGGTAAGCTTACTCTTCCGGACACCTGTTACCACTGTTCGTCGTGTATTTTGTACACGGCGAACAGTCCATATTATGCTGATTACACTATTTTACGATATTACACTATTTTTTCTATATCGTTTTTTAGGACTTCGAATTTTGTCTGATGGTTTGGATTGTTTGTACTTGGTTTTATTTTATTGATAGATTATCTCACTATAAGCATATGGCAGGCTACAGAACAATTGATGTGTGACAGCTAACGCTAGTAAACGTCATTAGTGATCAGCGGATTATCTAACTTGACCATTATATATATGGCAGCATCTGGTCCTTTATTAAATGAAACAATGTGGTCAAGTGAGCACCTTGATATCTGCGGTAAAGGCGAATTTAAAATATACCCTTTTTTTAAGATGCCGCATTCAGACCCCATGAAAATGAGATTGAAGGAACAATAGTTTATTGACAAATTTAAACCCAAATTAAACATTTCAAAATAATTACAATATTATACTATATCTAATTCAATATTATTATATTATTGTGTGTTTATTCTTCCATGACGTCACGTCATTGTTATTGTTATTGTATGTCTTGACAAGCTCAGGCGAAACATGTAGACAATAAAACAATAGTACTTTTCAAAGGCATTTTCAACCTTTATTTATTTTTTCAATATATATATATATATATAAAATTAAAATGAAAGTCGATGACACCACGAAAAGGAAATTAATGGAAAACCATTTTATTTAAAAAAATACTAATTGGCCATTAGCTTCATTAATTTTCTTAAATCTATGATTATCTTCCACTCATTGTTCCTAAATTGAACCCATATACTACAGATTAAGACACGTGTGTACATGTTTTCTGTTAGTTAACGATACACTATGTAACTATAGAAAATGTCATTTGCTGATTACACTATTTTGCTTGAATAAACTGTTTTTTCTATAACGTTTTTTGGGACTTCGAATTTTGTCTTAATGGTTTTGATTGTTCGTACTTGTTTTTTTTCATTAAAGATATTTTATTAAATGCTTACATGTTTCGCCGTTAGGTTTTCAAGGCAATAATGGATTATCTGTTATTGCCTTTAAAACTTAATGTTAGCATTTAAATAAAATTTCTTTAATGGTATTTTCTACGTAAATTTGTATAATAAGCAATACTATATACCGGAAAACACCGGAAACAAACGGAAAACACCGGAAAACAAACGGAAAACATCATTTTATTCTGAATACCGGAAAACACCGGAAAACCACTAAATACCGGAAAACACCCTAAAAATATGTCGTGATGTCGTGATGTCGAGTTATCGGCCATATTCCTCCCAATACTATAATTATATACCCTGATCCTTGGGTTGGTCAAGAAACTCCCCTAAATTTTGCAGTGTGGTTTCTCTCTGTCGGTAGTACAGGACAACGGATATGTCAAAATACAGTGTCTAGGGTCAGGGTAAGGTTTAGGGTTAGGGTGGTGGGAACGGGTACGGGTTAGGGTAAGGTTTAGGGTTAGGGTAAGGGTGGTGGAAACGGGTTAGGGTTTGGGTTAGGCTTTGTTTTCCGGTATTTAGGGTGTTTCCCGGTATTTAGGGTGTTTTCCGGTATTTAGTGTTTTTCCGGTGATTTCCGGTATTCAGTATGAAATGGTGTTTTCCTGTTGTTTTCCGGGTGTTTTCCTGTTTTTTCCGGTATATACTATGGCCCCAGTAAAAATATTAGAGGAAAAAATAAATAAAATGTTGGCTAATACTTTCATCGTTATCAAACGAATCGTCAGGCCATTCTAATGCGTTAATATACTGTTACAATAACGTGACATCATAACAGAGGAAAATGACTATGTAAAACATAAAAAACTAAAATGAAATGACATTAATTAATCATCAAACATAATTAAAACAATCTAAGAATTAGCCAACATCTCTCTAATATAAAACTCGCAAGAAATAGAGTCTTGCCGGTTAGCGAACATTTGGATATTTCTGGTAAATGTCAATTCAAGATTTTCCCATTGTACAAGCTCAATATTAGTGATAATAATCTCATGGAAACAAAAGAAAGCAACTTTATCGCTAAATATAACCATGTTTTGATACCTGAGGGGTGATTAAGAATTGTGAATCAAGGAATAAGAATTTTGAACCAAGGAATAAGAATTTTGAACCAAGAAATAAGAATTTTGAACCAAGAAATAAGAATTTTGAACCAAGAAATAAGAACTTTGAACCAAGAAATAAGAATTGGGAATTGGGAGATAAGAATTAAGAAATAAGAATTAGGAAATAAGAATTACGAATCAAGGAATACGAATTAAGAATGACGAATCAAGGACTAAGAATTATGAATTAAGGAATTATAATTAAGAAATATGAATTAAGAAATAAGAATTGTGAATCGAGGAATAAGAATAAAAAATTAAGAATTGTGAATCGAGAAATAAGAATTAAGAATTGGGAGATCAGAATTGGGAAATAAGGAATGCGAATTAAGAATTACGAATCAAGGACTAAGAATTATGAATTAAGGAATAAGAATTGGGAGATAAGAATTAAGAAATAAGAATTAGGAAATAAGAATTATGAATTAAGGAATACGAATAAAGAATTACGGATCAAGGACTAAGAATTATGAATAAAGAAATAATAATTAAGAAATATGATTTAAGAATTAATAATTTTTTTAAAAAGAATTAAGTATTATGAATAAAGAATTAAGAAACAAGAACACTGAATAAAGAGTTGTTTGGTCTTCCATAGGTCGAATGGTTAGCGCGTTCATGACAAGAAGTATGGTCGTCTGTCCAACCTCATATGTTTTCTCCGGGTCCTCCAGTTTCCTCCCACTGCTAAAGACTCTTACGCACAAGTGAATTAATGAAATAAAATTGAACCATAAGTTAATCCGGAAATGACCTGGTTTGTGTTGATTGAACGATAAACCCCATTTCTCTTTCTCTCTGGTAATATGTAATATAGAAGATATAAGGTTTTAGGGAACCATTCGGGACTAAATCTTATAAAATTATATAGCCGTCCGATGCAAACCTTCTTAAATGTGAATCCATTTCGATTAAAAATGGTTCAAAGACCATTCTGCCACGAGACATATGATTTATGTCTCAGTCGAGATCAGTTATTGAAAGCCCAATTATCTGTATCGTAACATTACCTACATATCAGCCTTCTAAATGATTTGATTGGGCTTTTCAGAGGATGTAGGCTACGGCAAGGGCTATATCCGAGTAGGATAATAGATGCCATTTCTCTTGGGAGGGCTTAATGAATTGAACAATGGTAACCGTTATATAAACAATTAAATTTCGTTTTGATGAGGTAAAAATAATTTCCACTCGCTTTGAGCGCTTAAAAATGGCTGCCCCCATAGAGATTATATCTAGAAAAGACGCCATTTTGGGACTATTTTGTGAAAGCGGTACGTTTTCCTGTTGAAGTAAATCGGTAGTTGACTAGCCGCATCGCAAATGTATGGTCGTAGGTACATATCAATTACTATCATACATCCGAGTCTAGATGTAGGTTACGGAGAGTACCGGAATCTGTCGAGGTTTGCCGAATGCTGCTCCATAACGGCTGGTTGGCCGAGAAAATGCATAGGTATTTTACCGGGATGTTTTCCTCTTGGCAGTGGTATCCCCCAGTGTTCCCATTCCGTTCTACGATTTCAAATGATCTGCCCTGGCCTGAATTGTAGATAAGGTCTACGAACAAATACAAAACCCCCAATTTACAACAGTCGTTTCGCCATCGTTTTTATAAGGGTAGATAACTATATCCATATCCATTTATTAAATGATTAATACTTTTTTATCTACAAAATGGCTTCCAAAGTGTTCATCTATATATTGCATCACATTTTATTAATAAATCATCATTTGCTTGATAACGATACCTGTATGTGTATTGAAACGTAGCATGATAATAAATTTCAGAAGTAGTACATCCATACAAGTGGGTTTATTTTTAGTGCAATCTATTTCTATATGTCTTATAAGAATTGATGTATTTTTTTCTAATTCATTTACATTTAATTATATTATCAAAATCTGTAGTGTGTTTCGATGATTTCAAATATGTATAACATCTATATGTTTGACCTGGGTTATTATTATTACTATTCGTACTTGTCTGCGGTATCACTTCGGTGGAAGCGGACGTTAAATAAAGCTATTTCACACAGTTTGTTTCACAATATCTTATCTATGATATATCAGTAACACTCCGGGAACGAAGAAACCTACATATACTTTTCAAAAATAGTAGGGGGTATTTGATTTTGGAGGCATAATACTAAAATATGCAAATGACTACGGAAAAAGTCACTATAGAACCTAACAGCAGAAACATTTCCAGTTACATGTGACGCCCAAACGCACCAATAGGTACCGCATGGAATGCAGGTGATGCTTGGGATCATCATGGGGGTCCAACCCAAGATTTGCACGACTCTGACTTTGAATGTTACAGTCATTGTGGCATTGATCTCCAGGGTGGAAACATCAGTTTAATTGTTTTAGTGACCAGAAAACAAGTTTTGATATGCGTCGGCTTACGCAAAATGTAAGGTTACGTGCCTTTAGCATGCTACAGATCGGCACAACGGCGGTTGTGGCGCGGACGATAAATGTTTCTCAGTCTGTCATAAACAGGCTATGGTCCAGATACCGTGATACACAATCTGTACAGGACAGACCACGATTAGGTTGACCAAGGGCGACAACTCGAGCTCAGGATCGATTTATCCGTACCTTGGCCTTGAGAAATCGTGTCATCACAGCAAATCAGATCAGCGCTCGTCTTCAAACAGACACTGATGTGAGAGTGAGTGACCAGACCATTCGGAATCAACGCCCTCGCGTGATCCCTTGTTTGAGAGATCATCACATTCAGGCAAGACGTCGTTGGTGTAGGGATCGTCAACACTGGGAAATCGACGCTGGGGCAATGTGATGTTTTCAAGGTTCACTGTTGATTTTTTGGACAGACGTAGGAGGGTGTGGCGTCGTCGAAACGAGCGCTTCCAAGACGTGATCGATTTGGGATTGGTTCTGTTATGGTGTGGGGAGGCATCACTGTTGCTGGAAGTACGGCTTTACATGTTGTTGCATGGCGTGTTACATGCCAGTACTACCGGGACAACATCTTGGCAGTCCATGTTGTGCCGTTCACACGACGTCATGGACGCCGTTTCATCTTCCAGGATGACAACGCAAGATGTCATAGGGCCAGAATCGTTACAGGTTACCTCCAACAACAGAACATCACCACATTACCTTGGCCAGCACTGAGTCCCGACCTCTCCCCCATCTAGAATGTCTGGGACATGCTTGGACAGAGGTCACGTCAACGTCCTGTCAATGTCCAAGAACTTGCTGCTGCGTTGCAACAGGAATGAGACAATCTTGACCAAAATGACCTAAGACGTCTCATTGGGAGTATGCCACGTCGGATCAATGCTTGTTTGGCAAACAGAGGAGGATTTACCCGTTACTGACTTTGTTGTGATACTGTGGTAACTTTGCTGTTTGACCCCGGTTATCATTTTACCCTTATAATGGTCAGTCTGTGCCTTACTTAGTCTAACGATCATTTGGAATAAATCGATGAATGTGAACTTCATTTCATTTTGTCATTTGTTTCTTCGTCAGTTTCATTAGGTGACTTTAATAACACTTAAAAATCAAATATCCCCTACTTTTTTTCAAACTATTTGATATTTTGCACTTCTCATCACATCATTCTAACTGTTATATTTCTAAATGTATGTCTAATAATTGTAAAACCTGTCCTATTTTGAATAACAATGCCAGTTTTACTAGTTCTTTAACTAATAAAACTTATTTTACACGTGGGTTTGAGAAACTAAATTGCAAAACCTCCAATGTTATCTACGGTATAGAATGTACACTCTGCGGACTGATTAATGTTGGCGAAACTAAAGGCCCTTTACACTTACGTGTTAATGGTAATCGTCACAACATTAATAAGGGTAGTAACCAGGGGCCTGTTTCACGAAATTTTAACTTAAGATAAAATCCAAATTTTAGTACATACTTAAATCTGATTGGCTAAGCGCTTAAATCAATCTAATACTATCCAATCGAATTACTAAAATCGGATTTTATCTTAGTTAAATTTCGTGAAACAGGCCCCAGATTCTCTATAGACATTTTAACCAACCGGACCACTCTATACTATCAATGAGAATGTCGATATTAGAGAAAATTTCTCACCATATTAACAGCCCTACTTTGAGTACTCCCTTTCGCAGAGACCGAGAGGAATATTGGATACGGACATTAGGTACTGCCACCCCTTATGGATGCAATGACAATGTAGCTAGTATTGGAAAATTATCTAGCCCTGCGTGTAGCGATGTTAATGTCATGACGTTATTCCCCAAGTTTCGTCGTCGAAAACGCAGTCCCGGACATCGTCGCTACACATCATCTAAGCTCAGCACTATATCATTGGATGTCATAGAAATTATCCAGGAACCACTAGGGCCACATCATATCCGTACTAAATTATATTCTATTTCACTTACTATTTTGAAATTACTAAAAGCTGAATGTTTGGATTCAAATTGTACTGACCCTGCATCCACTGAATACAGGGTTGTATCAATTGTTCTTGACATTTCCCACCGTCGTCTGGACATTGCAACTGAGTCTGATACGTCACACACCACAAATAGTTCATTTCTAAAATTGAAATTTGCTAATAAAGGCATTGATGCTATCGGATTAAGCCAAATATTACACCATAAGCAAGTCACAGCACACATCCCTCCTTACTTCATAACTGTTACTGTTCCTAGGATTTCTTATACTTATACTAAACCCATTGCATCCAAAATATTTAATTACAGAAACGCATTATCTGACATCAATGCACACGACTTATACAATAACCCTCTACCATGTTCTTGTTCTACGTCGCCCTTCCTTTACCCGCCAGCTGGACATGTGGTCACTGGTAATTTGAACATAGTCCAGAATAATAAGCTTCGTGAAATTTTGTCCAAAGGACCCAAATACCGGGAACCGCAACCATTTTCATGGGATCAAAATTTCAAACTTATTATGGATGCCGTAGAGGACTACGCTAGATCATGGGATAAGAGGGAAGATGTTATCTCGGATACTCTCTCTGATTGGACTAAGTCTATCAGTCGTTTACTTAAACGAAGAATATACATGCAACGTTTGTCAGATGACACTAGGCCTAAGTCTATTTTCAATGATGTTAGCATTGTTGAAAATCTGAATGCCTTGCATGACAATTATGTCATTGTGCCAGCTGACAAAGCGTCCAATAACATAGTGTTTATTTGTAAACGACATTATTTTGACTGTCTGTTCAAAGAACTTAATTTCGGGAAACCAATCGACATTGCTACATATAAACGATCTACTTTTAGTAAGGATGAAATTATATCCAATCACAAATCTGTACTCACTTCATTTGGTACTCAATGTGGAAATACCTATACAGATTTGCCCTTGTTGTATTGGATACCTAAATTACATAAAAATCCTTACAAGCAACGTTTTATAGCAGGCTCATCCCGTTGTTCCACAAAACCACTTTCAAAGGTATTGACATCTATACTTACAGCTGTTAAAGAGGGTATTCAAAAATACTGTGACAAAGTATACTCTCGAAGTGGTATAAATTAAATTTGGATATTAAAAAATTCCAAAGAATTACTTGATGGTTTGCAATCTAGATCCCTTGCTTCAGTCGCATCTATTCAAACGTTTGACTTTTCTACTTTGAACACCAAAATTCCCCTTAGTAAATTAAAAGCCCGATTGAAAGACATTATTCACAGTGTCTTTTCGGCTAAATCGGGTACTGCTCGATATCAATATTTAGTTGTAAATTATAATTCTACATATTTCGTTAAGTATCACAGTGATTCAAAAAACAAATACACGGCCATCAAGATAGTTCAGATGTTGGATTTTTTAATTGGTAACATCTTTGTTGAATTTGGAGGGGAAATATATCAGCAAGTGGTTGGCATCCCAATGGGCACCAACTGTGCACCTTTGCTTGCTGATCTGTTTCTCTATTCGTACGAAGCCGAGTACATACAGATGCTCGTAAAAACAAACAAACGATCAGTCAGACTTTTTAATTTCACTTATCGATATATTGATGATGTTTTAGCCCTTAATAATCCTAAATTTAGTGATTATGTAGACTTCATATATCCTGATGAGCTTGAAATTAAATATACCACTGACAGTGACAATTACGCTTCCTACTTGGATCTGCGTCTCGAATATGACAATTGCCATAAACTGAGTGTTAAATTGAACGATAAACGGGATGATTGTTGACTTTCCGATTGTTAACTTTCCATTTATTAGTAGTAACATTCCAATATCACCAGCTTATGGAGTGTTTGTGTCTCAGCTAATTCGTTACACGAGAGCTTGTTCCTTTTATTCTGATTTTTTATGTAGATCGAGGCATTTGTCATCTAAGCTTCAACTACAAGGATACTTGCGCACTAAACTTATTAAGGCCTTTAAAAAGTTTTATGGCCGTCATATTGATTTGATTGGTAAATATAACGTGTCTCTCTCGGCTATTATTCTAGATATTTTTAATTGACACGTATAATGTTACTATCACACTGATAATGTCTACTACATCGTTAAGACAGTTCATCACGTGCATTTTGCATACTATAGTTCATTTGCCAATCACGCTATTTGACTGACATTACGCCTAATAGATTGGATGCAGCTATGGCGGATGTGGCGCCAGGCAGGGTACGCTTACTCTCCCGGACACCTGTTACCACTGCTTGTCGTGTATTTTTGTACACGAGGAGCAGTCCATTTGCTGATTACACTACTTTGCTTGAATACACTATTTTGCCTATAACGTTTTTAGGACTTCGAATTCTGTCTTATGATTTGGATTGTTCGTACTTGTTTTTTATTTTATATTATGAAATAAATAATCTTGGATCAAACCTGGGGAAATTCCAATCTCTCCTAGCCAAACTCCGTAACCACGATATACACAATTATTGATTCGTATAAGTTCGTGGAAGTTGAGACCAAGGTCTGGGGAAAGGAAGGCCGGGGGGAGGGGCGTAGAAGCCCGACGATCGCACCACTTGCGCCATGGTAAATGCAGGCCCGACGGAGTAAGGGGAGGGGAGATTGCGACCCCTGAACCCTCACCTATAATGTCCTAGAATGGACGCCCCCCCTCCTCCCACAATCAAGAATTGCTTTCGCCTGCCCCGAAATTAGACAATGATCAGTTCCTACATATCGTGAAACCTTGCTTCCAGATAAGAGGAATTATTGGTTGCGATATACTTGGAAGGGTGTAAATATAATGGGAAATGTTTAGAGGTGGTGATGAGCATTGAGTGAAGCGTGTGTGGGGGATTGAGGGGGGACCCGCTTCTTCGCTGCAGCTTTCGATGGGCAGTAAAAACGAACAATTGAATCTTTATTCTGCAAAGTTTATCATCGACTAATGCATAAAATTATACAGCTTTATACATCGATTGAGACGTTGTCGATTGTATTATCTCGAGCACTCGACTTAATTATCTCGAGCACTCGACTTAATTATCTCGAGCACTCGACTTAACTATCTCGAGCGATCGACTTAACTACCTCGAGCGCTCGACTTATTATCTCGAGCGCTCGACTTAGTATCTCGAGCGCTCGACTTAACTATCTCGAGCGCTCGACTTAGTATCTCGAGCGTTCGACTTAGTATCTCGAGCGCTTGACTTATTATCTCGAGCGCTCGAGATATTTAATTTATTTTGCGTGTCCTTAATCAGCCACCGTACCATATTCCTGAAAACACACTAGATACCGGAAAACACCCTAAAAATATGTCGTGATGTCGAGTTATCGGCCATATTCCTCACAATACTATAATTATATACCCTGATCCTTTGGTTGGTCAAGAAACTTCCCCTAAATATTGCAGTGTGGTTTCTCTTTGTCAGTAGTACAGGATAAAGGGTATGTCAAAATACAGTGTCTAGGGTTAGGGTTAGGGTAAGGATTAGGGTTAGGGTGGTGGGAACGGGTAAGGGTTAGGGTAAGGTTTAGGGTTAGGGTGGTGGAAACGGGTTAGGGTTAAGCTCTGGGTTACATATTTAGCGTGTTTTCCGGTATTAGGGTGTTTTCTGGTATTTAGTGTTTTTCCGGTGTTTCCTTGTATTCAGTATAAAATGGTGTTTTCCGGGGTTTTTTCGGTGTTTCCGGTTTTTTTCCGGTGTTTTCCGGTATATAGTATGGCCCCAGTAAAAATATTAGAGAAAAAAAAAATCAAAATTAAAATGTTGGCTAATACTTTCATCGTTATCAAACGAATCGTCAGGCCATTTTAATGCGTTAATATGCTGTTACAATAACGTTACGTCATAACAGAGGAAAATGACTATGTAAAACATAAAAAATAAAATGAAATGACATTAATTAATCATCAAACATAATTAAAACAATCTACGAATTAGCCAACATCGCTCTAATATAAAACTCGCAAGAAATAAAGTCTTGCCGGTGAGCGAACGTTTGGATATTTGTGGTTAATGTCAATTCAAGATTTCCCTATTGTACAAGCTCAATATTAGTGATAATAATCTCTCGGAAACAAAGAAAGCAACTTTATCGCTTAATATATCACAGTTTTGATAGCTAAGGGGTGAATAAGAAATAAGAATTAAGAATTGTGAATCAAGGAATAAGAATTAAAAGATAGAGATAAGAATTTAAAAAAAGAATAAGAATTAAAAATCAAGGAATAAGAATTAAGAATTGGGAGATAAGAATTAAGAATAAAGAAATAGGAAATAAGAATTATGAATTAAGGAATACGAATTAAGAATTAAGGAATAAGAATTATGAATTAAGGTATACGATTGATGAATTAAGGGAATAAGAATTAAGGAATACGAATTATGAATAAAGGAATACGAATTAAGGAATAAGAATTATGAATTAAGGAATAAGAACTAAGGAATAAGAATTATTAACTAAGGAATAAGAATTATGAATTAAGGAATACGAATTATGAATTAAGGAATAAGAATTGAGCAATAAGAATTAAGAATAAGAATTAAGGAATAAGAAATAAGTAATAAGAATTATGAATTAAGGAATACGAATTAAGAATTAAGGAATACGAATCAAGGACTAAGAATTATGAGTTAAGGAATAATAATTAAGAAATATGAATTAAGAATAAAAAAAATAAGAATTAAAAATTAAGAAATACAAATAAGAACACTGAATAAAGAGCTGTTTGGTCTTCCATAGGTCGAATGGTTAGCGCGTTCATGACAAGAAGTATGGTCGTCCGTCCAACCTCGTAGGTTTTCTCCGGGTCATCCGGTTTCCTCCCAGTGCTAAAGACTCTTACGCACAAGTAAATTAATGAAATGCAATTGAACTATAAGTTAATCCGGAAATGACCTGGTTTGTGTTGATTGAACGTTAAACCCCATTTCTCTCTTTCTCTCTCTGGTAATATGTAATATAGAAGATATAAGGTTATAGGGGACCATTCGGGACTAAATCTTATAAAATTGTATAGCCGTCCGATGCAAACGTTCTTAAATGTGAATCCATTTCGATTAAAAATGGTTCAAAGACCATCCTGCCACGTGACATATGATTTATGTCTCAGTCGAGATCAGTCATTGAAAGGCCAATCATTTGTATCGTAACATTACCTACATATTAGCCTTCTAAATGATTTGATTGGGCTTTTTAGAGGATGTAGGCTACGGCAAAGGCTATTTCCGAGTAGGATAATAAATGCCATTTCTCTTGGAAGGGCTTAATGAATTGAACAATGGTAACCGTTATATAAACGATTAAATTTCATTTCGATTAGGTAAAAATAATTTTCACTCGCTTTGAGCGCTCATATTTTTATATGGCGTATAAATAGAGAATCTCCTATGAGTGTTTTTTGATATCAAAAAATATCAACACAAGTTGATAAAGTAAAAAAAAACGAGGCTCTGTCGAGTTTTTTTACTTTATCAACGAGTGTTGATATTTTTTGGTATCAAAAAACATGAGTTGGAGATTTTATTTATCACCCAATCCTTTCTTACATGCACAAATAAATAAATATAATTCTTTGGTATAGCTAGATTTCACTTTTATAGAACCTAATTACATTACTGCGTAGTGATACATCATTTTTTGAAAGCAGTATAGCTATTGTATAGTCCTATATATTGACTCAGTTTTTTCCTTCAAGGTCAATTGAATAAAAGCAGTTTCCTTTTTTTTATAAAAAAGTCACTCTTTACTTAAACAAAGTGGTTTCTTTAAAATAAAAGAAAGTAGTTCCTTTTTGTTTGACCAATCAAATTTATGTATAGCGATATCACCACTGTGTATATATCACAGTAGATTATGTAATTTATCACACAAGCGATATCTACTGTCAAATGTATTATTGGGTGATAAAACCCTGTCATTTGCTCGTGGCGTATAACCCGGCCTTTTAGATTTCTAAGGTTTTTTGTCTCTTCTAGACGATTCTTCTCTACACAAATACTTAAAAAAACAATTATGAATTCAGAAAATCGTTGAAATACAGAAGCAAAAATAACATTGTTACGTTTTGATTGTGAACTTGTATATTTACTAAACAAATATCTGATTGTTTGATGCATTTTTATAAATCGTCAAATGAAATAAATACATGTCTCTCACGATGATGAAAAAAAACCCCAATTATATTTATATTTAACTGTCTTTTTTTTAAATATCTTGTTGATGTTGTCGCGTGTTTGCGTGTTTTTTTATGGATTCTTTTTATAAATTGGTTTGCTCATTAGGAAGATATCACATCACAGTCTGCAGGTTATGTCCGGTGACGCACAATTAAATTTTTTTCAGAGTTCGATGGATGTAAATTTTCTTTAGAATTACACAACATTTTTTTTTCCCGACTTTAATCTATAGTAATTGTGTTTTATCCAGCATGCAAGGTGCTGGCGGAAGGGGAAGGATTACACATTTCTATTCAACCTTTTTTTTGCTTTCGACAAAAAAATGTATTGATCGGCAGTTGGAATTCGATACTAAAGTAGGCAAAATGGCCCTCATCGCGAACTACATGGCGTTTACGCGTCTTTATAAGCGGAGTTGAAGCAGATCCGAAAAAGCATTAAAGGGACAATACCGAATTAAACAGAGGCTCAAAAAAAAGTCTGAGAATGTATGAAAATAAAACGCCAAAATATAGGGGAGTGATGTATTTACCTTGTCTCAAAATTTCAACTCAAAATATTGAGTCGTTTGGACGTAAACGCCAAAACTGCTTATCCGGACACGTAACCCTTTTAAGATTTCGGGTCAATTGTTTCGTTGGGTGACCTTATAACCGAGTACGGTTACTTGAGAGGGTTATGCAGTGAATAACCCATGTGCCGTACTTCATAAAGAAAGGCAAATTTCAACTACACATTATTTTTATAACAAAAATGTTTGGTTTTATCCAGATACATCAAAATACACCTATAGGGGCACCGGACTCAAATTCCAGATGAAAGCTGACGTATTTAAGTCGTTTGTAAACGTATCATCAATACTGAAGTAGTTGCTCGGCCCTTGACTCTAATATTTTAAGGAATTTGAACACAAAATTAAGCAGTTTTATTCACAAAACAAATATCGAGATTAGCCCTTTAAATCCCATCTGATTTTATTTTCTAGACGAGGGATAGATGATGCGTTTGTATCACGGGTATTTGCGGTGGTGTTGATGTTTATTTACAAGAATATTTTTATGATAAAAAAAATCTCCTATATTAGAACCTTGCTGTCCCTGCCCCTGGGCCCTCGCCTATAGGGACCTAGGATGGAACATCTCCTATATTTGAAGCTTGCGGTCCCTTGGCCCTCGCCTATTTGGACCTAGGATGGAATCCACCGCCCCACCCTCCAATCAAGAATTGCTTCCGCAGGCCCTGTATATTATCGAGAATATAATAGTTCTAGAAGTCATATTGATAGCATTCAACCGTCTGATGCAATCGTAACACGAATATTGAAGATGCAGAAAAAACCTTTTAAGCGCATTAGGAACATTATCAAACATTGTTTGCGCTTTACAAATTCCGTGTTGATTAATTGATTGAATAATAGAATAAACAAACTTAGAAGTGATGTAATTATTTTAAGTGCTAAATCCCAATAACGATTATAGAAACAAGAAATGGCAGATAATTGTGTTACGCTAGAAATGGTTCTATTATTGATGTCTTCCGTCTTGCTCCATTCACAGTAGTGGACCGTCCTCATGCCTTCCTTGTGCAGGTTCTGTAGTCATTTGACCACACAAAATGTACTGGCCTACAACTCCCTTGATTTCTAATCACACTCACTCCGAACTGTACTGTACATAGCAGGATACAGAATAAACCAATTCCTATTGACATAAAGGTAAAACTTGCCGTATAATTATATGACATAATTCAAGCAAACTGCTTTCGCGAAATTTCGAGTCTTTTTTCAAAATTTAAAGGACCTAAGTTAGTACGGTAACTCAAAATTTTCGACATCGAAATCACGACTTATCGGTCAATTTAAATCAACATTACCAGGAAAAGATGAGCTTCTGATATCCGATATTTAAGATAAAATCATTTTTCTAACATTGGTACACGAATCGTGTACCATAATGCTCCTCAGCCCCAGTTGTATTGAGAGACTCTACTGGACCTCGACTGGAATAACTAGACGCTAGAAATGTGCACTTGATAGAAATTGCTGGCTTATTTCGCCAAACATAACTGATTTGAAATTGGAGTAGAAAGGGAAACCATTGAATGTAAATCAGTTCATACACATTCATATTACAGTATTATTTGCGTTGCGACCAACTTTTGTGATTTTAGGTCCCAAATGTTAGCGATTAAGCTCCTTTAAAATGGTCGCCGAACGAGAATCACGTGGTTAAGTGTCACTCGAAAATACAGCAAAACTGTCCAAGAAGATGAATTAGGATTTCAGCGTTCCACTCTTCATTATTTGTAACATAATTACTCAGTTCCATGAAAAATATGATGATATATTTTGGAAATTTTGCAATTGAACCTAATTTTACCTGCTCAAAGTCTCGAATAGTTTGTAGCCGTCAACAAGAATCATCACAGCTACAAATTACAGCTAGTGTTGTTACACCAGAGATGAAATTATTTGCTCAAATATGTATTGCGTAATAGCTAAATCTGCCTATTGCATGTTTTAATTTTTGGCGTCAAATTTTATATAGATTACTATTATGATGTTTAGTCACGTGATGAGCCTGTAATCCGCTCTCTGGGTCATCGGATGGTCGCGATTCACGTAGACTTGATCAACCCTTGATCAAATATGTATTGTGTAATAGCTAAATCTGCCTATTGCATGTTTTGATTTTGGCGTCAAAAATTATATAAATTACTATTATGATGTTTAGTCACGTGACGAGCCTGTAATCCGCTCTCTGGGTCATGGGATGGTCGCGATTCACGTAGACTTGATCAACCCGCGAGATTTCGACATTTAAAACAAAAGAATCGAGACATAGTCCTGGTTATCAAGTACCGTGGCTACTATAATAAACGATCTATGCTACATCTTAAAAAAGTCAAACATTGGCCAAGAATGTGTCTGCAATTTACCTGGTACATTCTTTAAACAAAAAAATTCACAATTTCCTCATATAAAATCATTTTTACGGTAGGGATTCAGAATAAACGACTGTACTCAATTGACCGTTGAAGGTAAAAAAAAATGCATACCGTTAAATAAACAAAAACCATATCTGACATAATATCGGTATCCATTGTCGTGTATTGTATTCCATTTAGATAGAAAACAAATCAGGTATTCATTGTTCTGGATAAACATCTCAGGGAACGTTGATAATAAACAAAAGTTTTACTCTATAGAACCGTGGCCCACGTAGCTTCAGTTCAAATTTCTAAATATCATTGAAACAATTCAATTGTCAGTACAGTGATGAATTTTAAATAGCCGGAGAAAAATATCGACTTTCTCTGAAGTCTAATAGACGGAATGCATTTCCTGTATAGCTCTTGAAAGTCACAATGCCTTTATTTGTCTACGCTGATGTTAGTTGAATACGATGCAGTGACAACAGGAACAGATGGATCCATAAACATTTTCAAAAAGAAACTAAAAACTCAATTTTTTTAATGAAGCCTTCGTGATTCCCCGTTGCGATTTTTAAACTTTTTTCCACACCATTACAATCTAATTTAAACACAGATCTATATTTCGTTTCGTTTTTTTATACTTTCGAGTGTAGTAAAGACAAGTAAAACGAAATCTTGAACTATAAAAAACTAAACGAAATTGGATCTGTGTTTTAATCAGATTGCATCCCTTATGAATATTGTAACAGCGCACCAGAGCAGCTAATCTAGCTGGATGTTGGCGCTCTATAAATGTCCATTATTATTATTATTATTATTATTATTATCCAATTTACTGGCATGATTAATCTGATTAAAATACGGGGCCCTGTTTCTCAAAATCTAGGGGGCTGGGATACCCTAGTGGTCTAGAGTGCCGCACTTCGACCTCTAGCTGGCCGGCCACCTCTGGCTTGGAGATAGGGGCGCCTTCTCAACCTCGTGGGTTTTCTCCGGGCACTCCAGTTTCTTCCAACTGCTAAAGACCACTACGCGCAAGCGATTTGTTAAAATAAAATTAAACCATATTTTAGTCCCGAAATGACATAATTGTGTTAAGTGGACGTTAAACTCTCTCTCTCTCTCTCTCTCTCTCTCTCTCTCTCTCTCTCTCTCTCTCTCGCTTTTCTCAAAATCTAACCTAAAGATAAAATCTAAATTTTAGTAGATAATTTAATTTTGATTGGCTAATTAGCACTAAAAACAATACAATATTATCCAATCAAATTACTAAAATTTGGATTAAATCTGAGTTAAAATTTCGTGATAAAGGCCCAAGATCTATTTTTCGGTTCGTTTTTTTTATACTTTCGATTGCCTGCACTACATGAAGATCTGGTTGATCGAATAAATGATAGTCCTATGACGTCAGGCAGTTGTTTAACAAATCAGCGTTGATGTTTCTAGCGGATTACCCGGAGTTCCGTTCACCACTCGGCAAACTTCGGCAGATTCCGGTACCCAATATCTAGCCCCGGCTGTATGACAGTAAGTAATATGTTACTACGCCTATACAAAGGCGATGCGGCGCCGGTTTACTTATTTGGAAGACTTGCCGCGAGTTCGAAGAGTGTGTAGAATTTTTAGTGTAAACTTGTCATTGTCTAAATAAAAATCGGATAATCTTGAACGAAAAACAGCTCAGACTTTGAAATCTTAAGCCGCGAAGCGATTTTTTTCGCCGCGAAAGATTTCGAGTCAGCACTCCTGTATTTTCCACTACACTAGCGATTGTTTCGAATATTCTTTGTCTCATAGCAAAATTGGCGCGAAAGGTTTCCTTCCTGAAATTCCACAATGGCTGCTGCTTTTACTCTGAGATATTTACTTTTATTAAGAGTAAGATTGATTAACATTTTAATCAATCTTACCTTTAACAGGAGTAAATATCTCAGATTAAAAGCAGCAGCCATTGTGGAAGTTCAGGAAGGAAACCTTTCGCGCCATTTTACTACGACGAGAATGGGGTGGCCTTGGCCTCGTGAATTGTATCTTACCACGTGACATTTTACGGAATTCTGATTGGCTTGCTCCTTTTTTTCAGGGCTGGAAAGTAGAAACTGTTCGAACTCACTTTTTCGCCGAGAAAAGAGCCAGCGAAAAATGTGGCGCCGCCTTAAATTATACTGCGCATGCCTATACTTTAAAAAATTCGCTTCGCACGAAATAATTCGCCTAGTGGAAAACAGGCTTAAGTATGGTAAAATATTCTTCAAATACGTCGTCATGGGCAACACTGTTGGTTTTTCGGAAACTTAAAAGTAGTTTTAATGGCGGACTTTGTCATACAGCCGAGGCTAGATGTAGGGTACTGGAATGTGTTGAGGTTTGGCGGAGTGTTCCGTGCACCGCACGCCAAGAACTCACAGGAACTAATCGTTTGGTTGTATGTGTAAGTCGTAGTGCCGATGATCAGGCCAAATCTCCACCATAGGTTAGAGTTTTATTTCGTGGACAATATATCGGCTGTATTTGCAATCCGGTTGATTTGATATTTCCACAGTATTAAAATCATGCAGCGAATAACCCTATTGATTTTAAACTGTGTCCCCTAACAGCTACCATTAACAAACTTGATGCGATAACATTTTAAATTGGTCTGGTAATAATTGGCAGGTTGTTAGCTCGTACATGCTCACAATAAACAATTATGCGACATGTTTTGTTGCCTGGTTACAGAACTTTTGTCAAGTTTTTAATTTTTAAATTTTTAAATGACACTCTCACAGCAATTGATAAAGGACTCAAAACGATTTTTTCAAGCTATTTAGTATGTGTATATATATGTCAAAGCAAGTAATAAAAGACTGAAAACGATTTATTCCAGCTATTTATTATGTGTAAGTATGTGCAGGCGTGCTTTGTCATCATACAGTGCAGTTTTTGTAAAATATGTTGCCAAGTACTGTTTATATTGACTGTGTAACTATATACAATTCTCTTAACTAAAAGTCTTTTGAAATTAGGGGGGGGGGGGGTATTGCTGAATGGTTAGCGTGCGCACACTGCATCAAAAAGCCTGTCATTGAGTCAACTGGCATGGTTTCTTATCCCCAGTTATACGAGGCAAGGAGTAGGGTCGTCAGTGTCGCCAGTCCAACCTCGTTGTTTTTTTTCCGGGCCCTCCGGTTTCCTCCCACTGCTAATGCTAAAGACCCCTACACGCGAATTTAATGACATAAAATTAAACAATGTGTTAGTCCCGGAATGACCTAGTTTGTGTCGAGTGGACGTTAAACCCCCCATCCCTTTCTCTCTCTCCCTCTTTCTCTCTCTCTCTCTCTCTTGAAATTACAAGAGGCAAGGAAAAGGGAAACTAGAAATGGATATTGATTCTCAAAAGAGAGGAATCAATATTTAATATGAAACGATTAGATTTGTTTACAAACATGCACAATTCACCCGAGCGTAACGGTCGTTGAAATGTAAACAAACCTTAATTCAACCGAGCGTGACACACTAATTTCAGATATTACGAACATGTAGGGTATGACAGGATGGTTTTAAAACTTTTAAAATATTGGAGTATGTTTTGGTTATATTGTGGCATGATTTGAGTTATATATGAACACGATTTGCGTTATACATGGGGCATGATTTCAGTTATATTGGAGCATGATTTCATTTACATTGGGGAATGATTTCATTTATTTTGGAACATAATTTGCGTTAAATTGGAACATGATTTAAGTTATTTTGAGGCATGATTTGAGTTATATTTGGGGGGGGGGGGGTAACACGCGGACTGTAGATCACAAGGTACGCAAATTAGTCCCGTTCTGGGATCTCGCCATCTCTCTTTCACTCTCTCTCTCTCCCTCTCTCGAGTTGTGTTTCACCGAGTTCTCCGTTTACTCCCAGTTCTAACGAACCCTAGGGGCTAGACGCAAGCGAATTATTTAAAAAATAAATTCACATCTGAGTCCCGAAATGAGTTAGTTTGTATCGAGTGGGCTCTAAACCCTATCATTCTATTAAGTTATATGATTATAAAACCGATGAGTTACACGTATGCTGTCACTATATGAATACGTTGCGAGTGCAATCGAAATTATTTAAAGTAGCTACGTCTCTTACTCAATATCATCCAAAATCTTCGACATTGAAAACACGAATTATTGGTCAATTCAAATCAACATTGATGCTGTGATCTTACCGTAAAAAGATGCGCTTCTGATATCCGAAATTTAAGACACAATAAACATATTATCATTGGTATACGAATCGTGTACCATAATGCGTTTCAGCACCAGTTTTAGCAAGAGACTCAGTGGAACGAGGCTAGACACAATTGCACCAAATCAAACAGCGTAAGTAGACTGGAATAGCCAGACGCTAGAAATTTGAATTCGATTGAAACGGCTGGCTTATTTCGTTGAACATAACTGATTTGAAATAAGAGTAAACACGGAAACCATTGAGTGTAAATCAGTTTATATACATTCATATTACATTATTATAGGCGAGGCGACCCACTTCTGTCAATTTCTAGGTCCAAAATATAAGCGATTTATCTCCTTTAAATCATGGTGGTGTAACTTATATTGAAGAGAAGGTCATCAATAACAAGGAATTCACATTAAATACCAACAGCGCAACAGTAGAGAGAATATCTGTAACAATTTGTCCATTCAGTGATCTCTAGAAAAACATTTCAGATCATATTATTCCCTTCCACTTTATTTTAAATAGATGTTATTGTGACAGTATGCCTTTAATATGTTTGTAAGACATTCTATTCCAATATGGGGTTTTCCATGTTACTAAATATAGAATAGAGGACTTGGAATATTATGGGATAGAGCCTCCATCTTATATTAAATATACCTAACCCAACTTATAGATGTCTTATATATAAATATAAGGAAAGTCCACAGTGATAATTAATCCTTACAAGACATATGCTTACCCGAAACATGGTTTCTAAAAATTATTATCTTTTTCTTTCATCTTCTAAAATGGTTTCTACTTATTATATATGTATTTCATCTCGTATATTATTGTTGTCTTTGGCTTACCCGCATCATGGTTTCAACTTATTATCTATTTGGTTCATCTGCAAAATGGTTCCAATTGTTATCTTTGATCTGATTAATTTACTGTTGTTATTATGTTATCCGCTAAAATGGTTTCTCTTTGTTTTGTATATATTACATCTTTCATCTTGTTAATCAGTTTATTGTTATTGTTTTATCTACAAAATGGCTTCCAAAGTGTTCATCTATATATTGCATCATTTTTTTGTTAATTAAAGTTACATTATTCAAGATATAGATAATAACTAGCCATTCGTGTAAAACTAGTTCGAAAGTAGATGATGTAAAATTAATAATTTGAAAATTTCATTCAAATTACTCTATTGCAAGCGACGATATTGGCATTTGAAGATTTGGCCGACCTGTGCAATAATTTCAACCACGGTCCTGGTTGATCAAAGCTAAGACTCGAAGCGTCTGGGCGCGCCATATTTGATCTATCACTGAAACGTTTTAATCTGTTTAATATTGGAGCAATCTGATGCCATCCAAAGTTTGAATAAGGCCTGGATCAGTTAATTAATGTCTTATTAAGACTTTAGAAAACATTTCATGCCCAAATAAAGACCTGCACTAGGCAGATTTAGCTCTTAAATAATGCATGTTTAATCATTATTTGCTTGATAACGATACGTGTATGTGTGTGGAAACGTAGCATGTTAATAAAATTCAGAAGTAGTATATCCATTCCATACAAGTGTGGTTTTTTTTGGATGTGATAACCGTTTTTATATTCCCGCTTTCTGCATCTCTTGTTATATATCACATATAAGACACTTGTTCTATCGTACCTTATTTTAGACATCACATGACCTAACCGATGAGTTATCACAGAATATATTGAAATAAAATTAAATGGGGTTTAACGTCCTACTGTTCTGCTCCTAACTACGCTAATGAAGACGGGGATATTGTCATGATCGTTTAACTTAGTAGTCAACTATATTCGTTACTTAGCTGTCAGAAAACTAAGAAATTTCGGGACTAGCATATAGTTCAATTATATTTCAATAAATCATTTTTGCGTCGGGGTCTTTATGAGTGGGGATGCCCGGAGGACCCGGCGAAAACCCACTAGATTTTACTGACTACCCTACGGCTTGTCGCGTACGAGCTGGTAATCGAAACCTAACCACTTGGCTCAATGACTGACCTTATGATTTCACACACACGCGTTAAGCCACATTACAGCTGGGTATGAAATACACATGGCTACTTGGCTGCGATATCACCCCAGGTGGAAGTGGACGTAAAATCTCAGGAACGAACTAACTCATGGCAAGAGAGAGAATAGAAAACACACGTGGCTACATATACCTGATGCGATGGCCCTCGAAATACCCCTCTGGCCATTGCTTGATTGGCTTCTGATACTTGAGCTTTTGAGGGAGTGTGTCTATTTTTCCCTTTCAATCAAATCTATCTCAACACGAAATCTCTTCGTTTAATTTAGGGTCTTCACTAAAACTTTGGGCAGTGATTTAAGGTATTAAAAACGGTGAAAGTATATCCGTGTTGATAGCCTCGTTTGTCACGCAATTAGTGCGTTGGGTTTTTTTGTGCAATATTCTGGCTATGCACTGGTTAATTGGGCATAATAAAATCGCGAGTCATGACGCAACGTTATGTAAACATATTTGGTCCAAATCGGAGGTCTGTTTAAAGCGTAGTGATATTGGTTGTTAACCGGACTATTTACCAGTCATTATTTGAAACAGAAAATTACTTCCTTTTTCAGCAGTGTACAGTCGGATTAGTTCTAATCAATACAAAACACTACGAGTTGTATGCATGGTAAGGCGAGAATAAAAACCAGAACTAGCGTCTTCGCCATAGTAAATAATAAACCTATTCTTCGATTATGAACAAACTACTTAACTTTGGCTATTATAAAATTACCTGTGTGTTTGTAATCAACCCCCGTTCAATAAAATCCATTGCACAACTAATTGTCATAATGAAGAAATCAAGTTCTCTCTTGAAAAATTGAAATATGACAACTTTTCCCCAGAGAAAAATAACAATATGGATGATGGTTACGTCACTCGGAGGGAGATTTCATTTCGTATTAGGGGCGGCAGCATAAGAAATTCAAATACACTTACGACAACTCGGACCAAAGACCACTCGATCCAACCCCCGCAACAGGTATATTGGATTCGTCCAATACGTGACGAAATCATTGTTTACATCCTCTGTCGAAATTACAAGTAAATTTTCCAATTTTTCAAGAGAGAACTTGCTTTCATCATTATGATAATTAGTTGTACAATGGATTTGTGCAACGGGAGTTGATTACAAACACACAGGTAAGTTTATAATAACCAAAGTTAAGAAGTTTGTTCATAATCGAAGAAATCCGTTTATTATGTACTATGGCGAAGACAGTAGTTGGTGGTATCTCCTGCCCGATTTAAATGGTTGGAGAAGATCTGGTAAGAAAAGACTGCCTTGTCTCTGATCATTTATTTCTTAAATTTCAGGAATTCCTTGCACCAATAGTGCCACCAGCCCTAAATTAACATGGCCTCTATGTGACCAGTCATTTGGGTATGAGGTGATAGAGAAACAAGATGGTGTGTATCCAACATATACAGATTGTTTCGAGTATCATGACGGACCGCAGTTTACATCCACGACTACCAGAGCGTTACATTTCAACGGTTGGTCAGCGTCAAGTTATGTCCAGCTCAGCATTCCATCAGGATTGATTCCAGAAACAGAGTTTGGAATATCGCTATACATTTATCCAGAGGAACTGCGTGGCACTATTTTATATTATAAAGCTGATTCGACAGCTGTTTCTGACATCACGGATGTGATTCTTCGTGTGGAAAGCGACGGTCAGTTATACCTCGAACTAAAGGGCAGCTCTGGTAACATTTTAAGCTCCATATCACATGGCTCGGTTTCTATAGATTCATGGACTCTGGTACAGTTCGGATATTCAAATGACAATTCACGTGCATATCTCACCGTCGGTGGGTCTTCGTCACAAACTGCCGGAAATTGGGAATTTAAGACGGGCGGCACCATGTATTTTGGTCGAGGATATGACGCAACAGACCCGTACCATGGCAGCGCCACGTGTGTACTCATGTTTGATAAAGCAACGGATTTTCCAACCACTAGTGAAACTAATGACTACTGTAAAACACCAGGTGACTGGGCATCAACACCATCAGGTAAGGATATGGATTCTTTTTTTTTGTGATTTTTTTATATAAATAGTATTTATTCAGAAACTCATGGGATTGGGGAACAGGAATATTAATTTATAATGGATGACTTCAAAATCGAAATCTAGACGATTTATATCTGATTTATCTCGTGGGATTTTAAATTCAAGGAAACAATTAGACATTTTTTTCCGTCAATATAGTGCGACATTTGTGCACTACTGCCATAGAAGGTTTGAAATATTTTGATCGATTTGTCCAACTTCGTGGGTTTTCTCCGGGTATTCCGGTTTCCTCCCAATGCTAACGGCCCCTTCGCGCAAGCCAATTATTGAAATAAAATTCAATCCAAATGTTAGTTCCGAAATGACCTAGTTTGTGTCGAATGGACGTTAAACCCAATTTCTCTCTCTCTCGTTGATCGATTTAATCATGTCTTATATGAAACGTGAAATGAAATCATATGGCGTTGAACGTCCTACTGTTATGCACCTAGCATGGGCTAATTGAAGACGGGCATACGCCATACAGTGTGCCATGAGGAAAATTTTCCCGGGCAGTGGCGCTACGGTCTTCTCTTATATCGAATATCAACTAACAAGGGATCTTTTACATGCACGCCAATATGAGCACGCGACTAGACAGCTGTCATTGTCAGCCCCCCCCCCCCCCGCCCTGCATCACTGACAAGGGAAAACCACACCGGAGTGTGGGAGAAGAATGCCCCGTACACGCCAATAATCCAGTCGACAACCTGCTCGCTTGACGGACGGTCGTCTCCTTGCTAGTCGACTTGGCCACCAAACGTTGACTTTCCTCTACGGTCGGAGCAAGCACGTGAGCGTTATTCGGGATTCGGCAATAACGCAGATGAATACGGGAGAGGATTTCCCCATGGGCGACATCAAATCAGTCGAAACCCTACCCGTTTGACAAAACAATCGCCCCAGTGCTAGTAGTGTGAAAACAGTCGTCAGATCGGATGAAAGGTAGGCTGGTCTATTTCATTGCCGAATCTCGATTGGCGTGTCAAATTCCATTTGCCCGAAAAACATCAAGTTTTTAATGACTCTATTTTACAGATACCCCGGTGTGTCTCGAACCACCAACTCACGGCGCACCTGCTCAGATAACAACAGAAGCTATCACAACACCAGACACCCTAACCACCCAAATATCCACAGAAGCTGTCACGACACAAGGTATTCCTGCGCCTACTACCCCGATAACAACTGACGTTATGACTACGTTGTTTCAACGTAACCCAGTGCACCTATGGCCATTAGACGACAAAGCTCTAGCATATGACGTTATATCACAGCAATCTCCATACTCTTCTGCGCTGTCGCTCTGTCCTAGAATTCAAAAGAACAATTCAGTATTCCCCTTTCCGAGTCTTTATTTTGACGGGGCTTTAATTTCTTACATCAGAACAAATTTAAATCAAACATTTTTACAAAGAAGCTTTACCATCGGGCTGTTTATGTATCTGGAAGAACGAGACAGTGGAACGGTTCTTTATGTAAATGGTAACCAGGCTTCTGGAATATCAAGGCTTAAAATACAAACAAATTTGAACAATGTCACCGTAACAACATCGGATATAGATGGAACAATATGTGGAGAGGTTGTGGTTACCAACTTGGAAATAATGCAGTGGAATACATTGATAGTAACCCGAAATACCGCAACCGGTACTCTAGAGCTGAAAATGAATGACGTCACGTCCTCTACGAACGATAACTGTGCAACAGGTGATACAAGTCAGCCCTCCGAGGTGTATTTTGGTAAAGATACATGGAATGAAGAATCGTTCCGTGGTTATTTACGATGTTTGTCGATATTTGACGAGGTTGTTGTTTCACCAGATATAGCAAGGGTTTGTCAAGATACGACTATAACAGCATACCCTGCTCCAGGTATTTATAATACAAATACTTCTTAGATACATGATCAAATTCGGGATGGGCGTCCTACTTTTCTGACCCGACTGAGTTAATCTGGGATCGACCTTAGATAAGCTAAGATAAGCTAAGATAAGCTAAGATAAGATAAGCTAAGATAAGCTAAGATAAGCTAAGATAAGCTAAGATAAGTTAAGTTACGACTGTAATTACAGTAAATTAATATCACATCATCCTTATTGATTTAAATTGACAAATAATTCGTTTTTTCAATGTCGAAGCCTTTGGATGATATCGAGTTAGAAACTTAGCTACTTTAAAAATAAAATTAAGCGACATTATCCTTGCCATTTTCGATAAATAGGACACGCGACTATCTTAAATCTACGGAGTCACTTAGGGGGCATGCATAATTTTGTAGAAGACCTTGAAATCCTGCGATCCTGTTTACTTTCTTATGAGATTGCATTGACTTGTAATTGATTATTGTTTTTATCATAAAGACCCAGTATTAACTATTTATATGGACAATGGAACTCTTTCTGGCTTGAAAGGTTGAGAATTTTAGCCTTTTCTAACTACTAGATGTTTAAGTGTTCTACCTGTTGTGTATAATACCCATTACATCCTATTTTACTTGTCCCGAGGGTTCGAAAATATGTTTACGTAAAGCTTTTAAAAACATGTAGATGAATTTTTCCAATTTGTTATATGTGTTAAGATGAAATTTGTATCATCAATTAATTGAACTATTGTAATATAGTACAATTTGTTGACCAGAATAAAGTTTGGGACATATTATTCAGTTACAACAAGAGTGGTATTGGGGCTTTAAGTAAAAACATTGAAAGAGACAAATAACCGCTGGAGTTATATCCGGAACAATATTTAGCTTATTGTCTTATTACACTGTTTGAACTATTAAGCTTTTTTCTTGTATTTTAAAAGGATAAAACGGTCGCTGTACGTGGTGAGTTTATGTTGTTATACAAAACAAACCATATACAAAAGCCACAAATACAATAGTAGGCCGACAGAATACGACGATATAAAGTAACTGAATACAGAGGTTACGCGATGTCTGTTAACCGACACTATACACAGAGACAGAGATGGGGTTAAACGTCCACTTGACACAAACTAGGACATTTCGGGACTAACATATGGTTTATTACCCTATCTGTCTACAGTTAGAGAGAGGGAGAAATGGGGTTTAACGTCCATTCGACACAAACTAGGTGATTTCGGGACAACGACAATATACAATAGTACCGAATACAATTTAAGACGTAATTCGTATGGCGAATGGTTAGCACGTGCGCGCTGTATCATATAAAACCTGTTCAACTTTGACGTGGTTTCGAATCCCCCGTTGTACGTGACAAGGAGAAGGGTCGCCTGTCCAACCTCGTGGGTTTTCCCCGGGTCCTCCGGTTTCCTCCCACTGCTAAAGACCCCTACGCGCAAGCGAATTATTGAAATAAAATGTGTTAGTCCAAAATGACCCAGTTTCCCCGTCATTTCATGAGATATTTTCACTTTCTCAGCGCCCGCGCAAGTGCCTATAGGTAGAAGCCACAGTGTCTGAAATAAACCCATGAGGTTGAGTAGGTGTCACATACGCTTACACCAGGGAACGAAACCAGCTAGGGTCGCAAGGTGAAAGTTATCGGCCAGCAAGAGCTCGCAGAACAACACTCTAGCCCGATAGGCCACCACAACCGCCGTGTTGCTGTGTTGTTCTTAGTGTTTACCGTCGGCTTGTTTGTCAATTTTATTATCTTAGCCGGGGTCTTTCTTTTGGGAGGAAACAAGAGTACCCGGAGTAAACCCACGAGGTTGAGCAATCGCTCCTGTCTCCACACAAGCCTAATACGCTCACAGCAGGAATCGAAACCACAACCTGAAAGAGGCCGAAACGCTACATTCTAGACCACTAGACCATCTCAACCCCCGACCGCCGCGTGTCTTATTGTATTGCATCTAATTGTTGTTTTACAAAAGGACGACCAAGTCTCTGTGTTTAATATCGTAACCGTATATAGGAATTTTTATTATCGATTTTGGACAATGTAGTTAAAGGACAATATTCGTGTTAGTCATTATTACATATAAATAAAATAAAACCAAGTACGAACAATCCAAACCATTAGACAAAATTCGATTTCCCTAAAAAAAAAACGTTATAGGCAAAATAGTGTAATCTGGCAAAATAGAGTAATCGGCATATGTACTGTTCACCGTGTACAAAATACACGACAAACAGTGGTAACAGGTGTCCGGAAGAGTAAGCTTACTCTGTTGACATGCCACACCCGCCATATGTGATAGAACTGGTTAAATGTCAATGTAACGAGTCCTGCCAATCAGTTGCCCCTGGGGGTGGAGCCAAAAAACTGATTTCACGCCGATTAATGGCCGGCGACTTTTACCAGTGACTTTTACCAGTGATTTACGAAGGGTAAAATTATTTCTGGGATTGGGATTGATTTATAGGCTCAGTAATTTTATTTGTGTATCATTTGTTCATGATTATTTCAGCGTCATCATATCCACCAAAATCTGCGAAAGGGGATTCTATTTGATGTGTTGCTCAATTCAATCTAATTAAAATACAGATCTATATTTCGTTGCGTTTGTTTTATACTTTCGATGGTCTACACTACATGGAGATCTGACAAGTTATAGCGGGAGTTCACGTCAGAGGACAAACGAGCGGCTTTTGACACTATGACGTCAGACATTGGTCAATCAATCCGCGCGCTCGGCAAATCTCGACAGATTCCGGTACCCTACATCTAATCTCGGCTGTATGACAGTAAGTGATATGTACCTACGCGATGCGGCTACCGGTTTACTTTAAATAGGAAAACGTGTCGCTTTTACAAAAAAAGTCCCAAATTCGTCTTTAACTTTTGTAGAGTGTATATACCTAAGTGAGCAGAGATATTGTCTCAAGGCTGCTGGTTTGATAAAATTCCCTGGTAATTCCCCAACCGAAATGCCAAACGTGACGTTTGTTGATATTTGGGCAGCCATTTTCCATTCGGAACATTTAAAATAGTTCAAATATATCGGAAATGGTCACACAGCCGAAATGAGATGCGTAGAAACTGTCGAGGTTTGCATAATGTCAATCGGTGTTTACGTTTCTAGTGGTCCAAGAAATTTCCACTACGGATCGTTTCATTGGTTAATCCCTCAAATCATTCAGAACACGTCGGTTATTAGAACTCTGCCAATTCCTGGTGTAGCAAAGACAAGTACAGCAAAATTCTGAACTATAAAACGAAACGAAATAAGATACACGTATGTGTTTTAATCAGATTGTGTTCAATTGTATTCTTATTATTATTTCAGCTCCATCGTGTCGAACAAAAATATGTGTATATATCGGGGGTTGGAATGGCCTAGTGGTCTAGAGTGCCGCGCTCTAGCTGGCCGGCCACCTCTGGCTTGCGGCTGTGGTTTCGAGCCCTAGTGTGAGCGTATGTGGCATGGAGATAGGGGCCCCTTCTCAAACTCGTGGGTTTCCTTCGGGCACTCCGGTTTCCTCCCACTGCTAAAGAACCCTACGCGCAAGAGAATTATTGAAATAAAAGTTAAAAACCATACGTGAGGCTTGAAATGACCTGGTTTGTGTCGAGTGGACGTTGAACCCCATCTCTCTCTCTCTCTCTCCCTCTCTCTCTCCATATATATATATATAATGTATTCAACTATATTTCAGCTCCACCCTGTCCAGCAAGATCTGAGGAAAAAGGAATATATTTCAGAAAGTCGGCAACCAACAGACGGCCGAATGGCGGCGTTATATACTCGACCGTTGAGAGGAACAAGAAACGCTGTGGAGGTCTTTGTTCTACTTTCAGTTTGTGTCGATCGTTTGTGTTTGAATGGACGACGGGCACGTGTCATCTTTATGATTACGTCACCACATACGGATTGGTGGAAGCGCCGGGGTATTCATACTACATCATCGTGGACAGAACATGACTCAATATGTAGCGAGAGTGGGAGAAATGGGGTTTAAAGTTCAAGCTACACAAACTATTAGGCGGGTAAAGATAAAAATTACAAAATGAATCCTTTCTTTGGGAACTGTTCAGGTGTGATCTCTACTACTCCTTAAACAAGAGTGGCCACTATCGCTCTCGCGAAAATGTGCATAATTAACATGAATCTAAGATGGCTGCCAGTGTACCAGAAAATCGCCGAAATCTCCAAATCGGTTGACATTAGAGCAGTTATTTTTTTTTTACCTACGACATTTTTCATGACATAAAAGAACACATCTTCACCCACACTGAAACTCTACATCATAGCTGACAGACACGGTGGCTCGGGTAGTAAGACGTTGGCTAACTTACCTGGAGGTTCAGTGTTTGATCCATACGTTCGCCGAGAAAGTTCATTTTTCGGCTTGGTACCCCTGGGGCAGAAGACCTAGCAAGGGACAACTTATGTTCCTTCGGATGGGACGAACAGACGAGATCCCGTGTACACATTTACGTGCTCTCGTGACAGTTGCAATTCGATATAAGAATAGGTCATAGTGCCGCTGACCGGGCACAATTCCCCTCATAGCACACTGTATGGCGTAGGCCAGTCTTCATTATCCCAGTCGAAACAGAACAGTAGGAAGTTAAACCCTATTTTATTTCATCTATAGCCATATAATAAAAGCCGACAAGAATAGTCTACCTACTTAGTATATGAAAACAGAGACATCGAAATCCATTTAAAGCCCCAATGCCACTCTTGTTGTAACTGAATAATATGTTCCAATCTTTATTCTGGTCAACAATTTGTACTATTTTACAATATTTCAATTAAAAAATGATACAAATTTCATCTTAACACACTTTATTTTAAGAATTGGAAAAATTCAACTACATGCCGTAACATGGTTTGAAAAGCCTTACGTAAAGCACTTTCAAATGCAACTTCGAACCCTCTGGACATGTAAAGTTGTATCTGTTAATTTACACAACAGGTAGGACACTTAAACATCTTGTAGTTAGAATAAGGCTAATTTATTTTTTCTGAACCTGTCAAGCCAGCTAGAGTGTTATTGTCCCTTTAAAAGATTTAGTAAAAGTCAAATTTACGAAAGTAGCATTGGTCTTATCAGGAAATTGACATTTTAGTACTAAGCTCATCTGAACTGATACAAAAGAACAAGCCCACCGTGGTGTTGGCAAATATATAAGACAATACGAACATACCATGATGCAACTAGAAGGAGATATATTAT
This sequence comes from Patella pellucida, assembly GCA_917208275.1. Taxonomy (NCBI): domain Eukaryota; kingdom Metazoa; phylum Mollusca; class Gastropoda; family Patellidae; genus Patella; species Patella pellucida. The sequence continues at coordinate 498,898 of OU795039.1, read as the reverse complement.
TCAATATAGATGATTAATATCTACATTCAAGTTAAACCAACATGATTCAACTGAAGATGATGATACATCATGAAATATACGCGATTGCATTCAAGTTAAACAAACTGTGACTTTATTATGTTAAGTTTTACGTCAAGCGGAATAAACTATGTGTTTTATTGTCATTAAAACACCAATGGGTGATTACTAAACAGTAATTAAAGACTAGTATCTTTGTAGAAATAATCATTAATTAATTTAAGATGCACATTGTATCTCCCAGGTGCCGGTTGCTCAAAGCTCAATTATCTTTTAACGATCCGTTAACTTTAACGGAGAGAAAGGTTGTTGCTGGAAATTAAAGCACCGAACGTTCTGTGGTACAAATTTTTCCTACAGATTTATATATGCTTATATAAAAATAAAGTATTCTATAGTGTTTTCTGTTGTAAATTTAAAGGAAAGTTAACAAACAACACGTTACCAAGATATGTCCGTTAAAGTTTAACGGATCGTTACAATAATTTAGTTTCTATAGCAACCGACCCCAGGTAATTAATATAAACTAAAATATCATCACGTTCTCGAATTACAATTCTCAGTAGCTGGAGGGGGGGGGGGTAATTTATTGTGTAACATTGTGATTATATTCAAAACAATAAATCCCATCCTATACAACACACAAGTCCTAGCAAGAAATCACCCCTATTGCCAATATTTTAATGTACCTAGAATTTTCTAGACCAAGTCTATTGCACACAGATATTTTAAGCGTGTTAACAATATATTCCTTTAAGAGAAACTATGTCGTTTCGGCATTAACATATTGTACAATTCATATTCATTTGACGATCAACCTCCTATTTACAAAAATATGGTTTATGAAAACTATGGTAGTAACATGGTTTAGAAACTCTATCCGAACTACCGGATATATCATGGTTAAGAGACTACAGAATACATCATAGTTTAGAGACTCAATACGAACTACAGGGTACACCGTAGTTTAGACTCCTTCGACACAGTAGTGGATTTTTTTTTATTAGCACGGGACACAAGGGAACCAGGGGGCCTAAACTTTGCCTCCCGACGGAGTCCTCACTCTTTGAGGTCCGGTGGGGTTCTCTCCTTGCTTTTATAAAACTGACCTTAAAAAGAGTAATATATAACCAACGATTGACCAATGAAACGGTCTGTTACGGCGAGGTCTTGGTGTAATGAGTATCTAATTAGAAACATTAGCGCCGATTTGTTAATCAGATGTCTGACTTCATCGATTCAAAGGCAGCTCGTATAACCAATGACGTGGCCTTTCACTAAAGCCTGTCATATCTTCATGTAATGAAGGTCATTGCAAGTACAAAATAAAAACCAAAACGAAATATAGATCTTTATTTTAATCAGATATGGACTCAGACAGGGATTCAGACTAGTAATTATGTGCCTATTGACTTCAATGTTAAATGGGTGAAACATCATAGGCTGTAGATTTTGTTCAGCATTGCGTTGGTTCCAATCTGTATACGCAGACTGGGGACCACATTTGGCATTCTCCCCATCATATATTTGTAGGTGGTTGACCGTTTCGATGTTTTGCTACGGGATTTGAATTTGACTGGAGGGGGGGGGGGGGGGCATTTCCGACACCATAATTGCTCTGCAGATAGACAGTTAACACCCTCTATCACTCCACTGTATTATCATCAGTATTACCTAAAACTGCTCTGAAATTGCAAATTTGATGCCTCTTCTCCTATTCTACACCAAAATGTCAACCCAAAAATGGAGGAAGAGGGAAGAAAAATTAAGTTAAAACTTGTATATTTATTACTCGCACTACCTAATTACTAGTCTGAGTCCATAGGATACATTGTGAACATTTGAGTTGCGTCCCCTTGTCAATGACCATACCGAGACCTTGCTGAAATAACAACAAGATTAAGGCTGACCTATAATTTTTAGAAATACCATTTGTACTCATTCAATATTTCTTTATGATTCCTGTTCATCCTGTCACATGCTTGTGTTTATCATGCCACGTGTTTGTGTTTACCCTGGTAACCGTTGCCATGCGACAAGTAGGTATGTCCCGTATACTGCGACAAGAGGTTATTTCCCGTGCAGGACGACTTGTGATTATTTCGCGTACATAACAACAAGTTATTATTTCCAACAACTCGTGCAAGTAGGATATTTAACCACAAAGAGACAGAGAGAGATCATTCCCACATTGCTCGTGTAAAGGGATCCACTTCCGGGTAAATCACTGAAGCCCCCATCACACAAAACACGACCTAACGCGACTAAAATTATTTGAGTCCCGTTGTAAAGCTGGAGAAGGTCGGGAACAGACCGTGATATGCATTATGTGAGCGCCAATTTAAAGCTATATTACTCCGCTGCCATTCTACCCACTTTATTCCCCAAGAATAGATCTCTGTTCCAAATGGCCGCCATATCCAAAAATAAGTTTGTAATGTGTTTCTACTCCGTTGGAAGCAGAATAAATAAACAAACACTTTCTAGTGTTTTCGAATAAAATGGTCGATTTGGGACTAAAAACGCCAGTCTAAGTTTAGTATGTTCAGCTACTTTATAACATTGATTTGTTAATATCAAATCAGAAATACTTTAATCGTATTAATTTAATTGTTTGTTGAATTGTAAATATTAAATTAACTAAATATGAAATAATGTTCCTTATCTTGTGTATGTTTCTTTTTAAGCCAACCAAAAACAGTCTCCATTAAGTTTACGATCCACATAGTGGAGTCCACTCAATCTGATTAAAACACTTCGTATCTATAGCTCAAAATTTTGTTTTACTTGTCTTTACTACACTAGGATCTGAAAGTGTTGTTATGTAACCCGCATTCTGGATGATGTGAGGGATTAGCCAATGAAACGGTGGTCTGTTACGGCGAGTTTTTCACGCTATGTGCACGGAAGTTTGGTTAAACCGTTAGGAACGTCCACTCGAAACAAACTAGGTCATTTCGGGACTAACATATGGTTAAGTTTTTTTTAACTGTGGGAGAAAACCGGAGGAACCAACAAAAACCCATCAAGGTTGGACAGACAATCCTACTCTTTGTCACATGTTACTTGTATAGGGAATTGAAACCATGCCTGTTAACTCAATGACAGGCCTTATGATGTAACATTCACTGGCCAACCATTCGGCCATCCAACACCCTGTGATAATAAATGATGATAATAATTGACGAAATACTGATAATAGTATTCTACTGATCAATACGGGGGGGGGGGGGGGGGTTACCGAATGGTTAGCTATTGCTCCTCCGGTTTACCTCCCACTGCTAAAGACCCATACGCGCAAGCGAATCATTGAAATAAAATTTATAAACATGTGTTAGTCCCGAAATGACCTACTTTGGAGAGAACTTATATAGGCCTTTGCCTGTTGTTCAATCCAATTCATCTTATTGAATAAAATATTGTTTAAACTAAGTGGACTTTAGAACCCATCTCTCCCTCTTTATCTCTCTCTCTCTCTCTCTCTCCCTCTCTCTCTCCCTCTCTCCCCCCTCTCTCCCTCTCTCTCTCTCCCCCTCTCCCCTCTCTCTACCTCTCTCTCTCTCACACACACACACTGATCAATACATAAATTAATTACTATGTTATAATATTATGCTTAATCAGGTGTTGATAATAACAATACGAACAAACACAAAAACATAATACAGAACACAATTACTATAAATTATAAACCTTCTGTATTCATCATCTTTCGCTTGATAACTTTCAGACTATCCGCCATCTTTTGTTTTGATTACGCTTGATACAAATACAAAACAATCAACAAATGTAATCCTATTATGCATGACGTAACAGGATTTATTCCATCGAGACGTAAAAAAACACCAAATACAATTAGTCTAAACATATCTTCACTGGTTGCGTGAATGCACAATAAAGATACATTATGGTTGATTAGATATAATAATAATAATAATAATAATAATAATCGCGTCATTTTACAAGGGTAGCAAATTAGGCCTGAGGCCTGTTTCCAATTTGGCCCTTGGCACAGTTTGTGCGAATGATTACGATCATTACTGCAGGAAGAAACCGAAGAGCTAGGGGGGAACCTGTCTGATCGGACGGGAGACCGAATTCCCCTCTCACTTACAACAATCTCGTCATTTTACAAGGGTAGCAAATTAGGTCTGAGGCCAATGATTTCGACCATTACTGCAGGAAGAAACCGAAGAACTCAGGGGAAACCTGCCTGGTCGGACGGGAGACCGAATATCCCTCTCACTTACAACGATAATGTTCTTGCCCTGAGCTGGGATTGAACCCTCGATGCATTGGTGAGAAGGCGCCTCTCTATCGCCACGGCTATCCGATCAGGTTAATAAGAGCTACATGGTAGTTTTTTCTATAATAGTTAAAAAATAGATAATATCAAGGCTGTTTTGTTTCTATGTTGATGGTGGAGGCTAAGAGAAGAGAATTCGGCAAACCTCGATAGATTCTACGCATCTAATCTCGGTTGTATGACCATTTCCGCCATATTCGAATTATTTTAGGATTCCGAATGGAAAATGGCTGCCCCGATGGAGATTTCTGTGGAGAGTGTATTATATCAACAAACGTCACGTTTGACATTGGGTTTGAGCAGGGAATTTTATCAAACCAGTTAGCCTTGAGACAATATCTCTGCTCATTTAGGTATACACACTGTACAAAAGACGCAATTTGGGACTTTTTTGTAAAAGCAACACGTTTTCCTGTTTAAAGTAAACCGGTAGCCGCATCGCAAATGTTTTAGGCGTAGGTAAAATTTATGTCGAGATTTGCCGAGTAAGAGGAGAGGAGTTGTTTATAGTTATAGTAATAACCTTTATTAAGCAGCCATGTTGTAATGTACATAACAGGAAGTGTATATTAAAAGGGAAGTAACTCATCAACAGGGTTAAGACCACTATTGGGTATTAATGATATTTTTTTTTTATTTTTTTTTTTTTTTTTTAAAGTTTTTATTGTTGAAAATATCCACAAGTACAACAATGAGTATTACACTTTCATGTTTCCATATATCATATAATAATAATGTAGTAATATATATACATATATATATTATGTTGACGTTACATGTTGACTCCAGGGTAGCGAGACAGCAGCTTAGCCACCTAATATACTTTTTAATTCTCGTGTGATACGAAATGAAATGAAATGGGGTTTAACGTCCTACGGTTTTTCCCCGAATAGTTTTATAAAGACCGGCAGCGGCACTATATGGCCAACTCTTATATCGAATTCTAATTGGCAAGGAATCATTTACGTGCACGCCAATGTGTACACTGGACCTCGTTTTTTGTCAAATCTGAACGACGAGACACCACAAGAAGAAACCCCGACAGAAATCCCGATGACCTTTCTCGGTCAATGCAGGGATGGAACACGCGATCGCCAGACTAGCTAGCCAGCCGCCTACCAACTTAGTCACCGTGGCTCATGATGTAAAGCCGACCACCTCTGGCTTGCGGCTGTGGTTTCGAGCCCTGGTGTAAGAGTATTTGGCATGAAGATAGGGGTGCCTTCTCAACCTCATGGGTTTCCTCCGGGCACTCTGGTTTCCTCCCAATGCTAAAGACACTACGCACAAGCGAATTATTGAAATAAAATTAAGCCATGTTGGTTCCGAAATGACCTAGTTGTGTTGAGTGAACGTTAAACCCAATTCTCTCTCTCTCTCCCTCTTCCCTCCCCTCTCTCTCTCTCTCTCTCCCGCCTGTGTGCTTCTAGAATATTTGAAGGACGTACTGCTGCTTTTACTATAAAATACGAGCCAAGAATTATCTCTAAAAGTAGTTTAATTGTGGTAATACTTCCAGGAACTGACATGATATGGACGTTTTAATTATGTATTTTGGACGAGATGGAATGGAATGAATCAGTAACTAGAATCGAGTTCGTATTTTGATTAGTCTGACGTATTAGTTTTATCTCCTAATGTTGAATATAACGGAAAGGGGCGGGGTCATTAGTTTTCTCTCCTAATGCAGCTATGGCGGGTGTGGCGCCAGGCAGGGTAAGCTTACTCTCCAAACACCTGTTACCACTGCTTGTCGTGTATTTTGTACACGGGGAGCAGTCCGTTTGCTGATGACACAATTTTGCTTGAATACACTATTTTGCCTATAACGTTTTTAGGACTTCGAATTCTGTCTTATGGTTTGGATTGTTCGTACTTGGTTTTTATTTTATTTTTATATAACGGGAGCAGGATCAGACGACCTCCAAAATAATTCTTCGCCCCCGGCAGCCCCGAGAAAGTCCTTATCTATGTACAGTTAATGTGTTTCTGTACGTTTAAAAAGCTGATTCGAACAAATACCGATATTGTATTGTTTACATAATAATAAATTGGCAAACAGAAATTAACAAAACCATGTATGTACATTATTGGAATGATGAAATAAACACAATTCATGATGGACGCGTTAGTATATATTCAACAAGATACATATTTAATTTGCATATGGTTAAGAAACAAAATAAATTCTTGAACTCTTATCTAAAACTGGCAATACATGATGTAAGAATTCTAGGCGACATATTAGACATACATGGTATATCAACTTATTTCACAGTTAACATATTATACAGGCATGATATATCAACTTATTTCACAGTTAACATATACAGATATGATATATCAACTTATATCACAGTTAACATATTATACAGGCATGATATATCAACTTATTTCACAGTTAACATATACAGTTATGATATATCAACTTATTTCACAGTTAACATATACAGATATGATATATCAACTTATATCACAGTTAACATATTATACAGGCATGATATATCAGCTTATATCACAGTTAACATATACAGATATGATATATCAACTTATATCACAGTTAACATATTATATAGACGTGATAATATATCAACTTATATCACAGTTAAAATTTTTATAAACTATTTTCCAAAACCAAAATTTCGGCCACCAAAACCAAATCTATTGTAGCCCAAACCGAAACGTGGATTGAAACCAAAGGGACCTGTGCCCAAGACGTTATCATCGTCAAATTCATAAAAGTCCTCTAGAACATCATCTAGGTCATCATCAAACAGGTCATCATCATACAGGCCATCGTCATACAAATCATCTAATCTGCCATACAGGCCATCCTCATACAAATCATTCAATCTATCATCGTCAACATAAGGCCTAAAACCTACAAAACATAAAAGTTAAGAAGGCAAAGATTACATAGTCGCCATTTTCCGTAATAAATGTTGTCTCCATAAGGCCTAAAACCTACAAAACATATAAGTTTAGAAGTTAAAGATTACATAGTCGCTATTTTCCGTAATAAAATTGAAGACAACCTCATTATATGTACACATTGACACTTTATGAGCGGACGAATCAAATATGGAATGAATTTTACAGAAGGTTTAAAGACCTAAATGTCTTCAACAACCGTGTTAATACCGACGGCAGTGGCTTTTATAAGTGTATGCTAACATGGTGGACTTCGTCCGTAAATATTGTTAAGACCCGCCTTACAACCTACTTTTATTTTGAATTGCAACTGTGAAAGGTTATTCTACGTGCTCCTCAAAGGGTAGCAGGTAACCCTGTTTTAATCTCATCTGAACAACTAGACGTTTTCTTTGCTGCATAAAAGGGTTTCGTTATGGGAAGAGCACGCGAGATCCAATGTTAGTGAGCCAGCGACTTCTCCCCTAAACCACCATATCTCCAAGCTGAATTAAGCCTAAACATGCATGGCTCCCAGCTGTATCAACCCAAACCAGCATGACTCCCAGCTTAATTAAGCATGGCTCGCAGCTGAATCAAGCTTACAACAACCATGACGCCCAGCTGAATGAAGCCTAAACCCCCTTGGCTTCTAGCTGAAGCAACCCAAACCGACCATGACGCCCAGCAGAATCACGGCATACCAATATAATTATTAAAAATGCAATATAAAATTGGTTTATTATCAATTAAAAGAAATGTCGGGTCATCGACCAGTTTCCGATATACAATGTGAGGACTTCATTGACACCCGACTTTTATTATATATGGCATATCACGCGAGCTCATCACTTAGCGTTAGTCAAGACTCTGGTTTACAATGACGTTTTGCCAAAGACATGTACTGGAAACTGACTGTGACGCGTTGGAGTGTTACTAATAGCTGGTCGGATAGCCGTGGCGATAGAGAGGCGGCTTCTCACCAATGCAACGAGGGTTCAATCCCAGCTCCGGGCAAGAACTTTATCGTTGTAAGTGAGAGGGATATTCGGTCTCCCGTCCGACCAGGCAGGTTTCCCCTGAGTTCTTCGGTTTCTTCCTGCAGTAATGGTCGAAATCATTGGCCTCAGACCTAATTTGCTACCCTTGTAAAATGACGAGATTGTTATTAACTTATAGCAGACACGAACTGTTGTTATTAGCAACAAGGAAGGGTATGATATATTAGAAGCAGACATTTTAAGGATATTGATGCAAATTCTTTGATTAATTAACCAAAATAACCAACCTTGACCTTTGATAACACAAGCTAGAACAAGGAATATAGTTAGAATGTTGAGGACTGCAGCCATTTTTAATTATCTGAAATACAAGACTAGTATTAAATATTGTATTAACTGCCATTGTGATACGTAAAGAAATGTTATGAAATGGGGTTTAACGTCCGAATTGTGTTCATCGACTGTGCTAATGACGACTACCTGGTTAGTGAGAGAGAGAGAGAGAGAGAGAGAGAGAGTGAGAGAGAGAGAGAGGTCATTTCGAGGACCAACATATTGTTCAAATTTTATTTCAATAATTGGCTTGCACATAGGGGTCTTTAACAGTTGGGGGAATCTGGGGTCACCATGCCACTTACAACATAAGATTCGAAAGCACGCCAGTTAACTCAGTGACAGACCTTATAATGCAGTTACACGCGCTAACCATTCGACCATCTACCCCCTCCTTATTTTCAATCACGGTGGTATGGTGGTCATGTTAACATCGAAATAACTAGAGTATAGTTACTATGGTTACTATGTGCAGAACATCAGGTACCATTTATCCAGTAGTTAGTACATGTAGTATATTCGATATACAGTAAATATAGCTATGGCTATCTTTATATATTCAATATATTAAAGGGACAATAACACTCTTGCTGGCTTGACAGGTCCAGAATTTTGTTTTAGCCTTATTCTAACTACTAGATGTTTAAGTGTCCTACCTGTTGTGGAAATTATCCATTACATCCTATTTTACTTGTCCAGAGGGTTCGAAAATATGTTTAAATCCAAGTTGCATTTGAAAGTGTTTACGTAAAGCTTTGCAAACAATGCAGTTGAATTTTTCCATTTTTTGAAATTCGGTGTGTTAAGATGAAATTTGTATCATCAATTAATCTGAATATTGTAAAAAAGTACAATTTGTTGACCAGAATAAATATTGGAACATATTATTCAGTTACAACAAGAGCGGTATTGGGCCTTTAATTGTATAATACTACAAAGTGACACTTACTTGGGATAGATTTCCTTGAAGTCATCCAATGTTGAATGAAGTCGTGAGATCAACCTTTATATTTATACAGTCTTAAACATTTGTTTACAAATAAACCAAGTTCAATAGATTTTGTTTGTTTGGGTTATTTTATTTTTTATTTGTTTGTTTTGTCTTTTATATATAATATGTATGTGTGAGCAGAAAAAACTAGAGTTCCCTGATTCCCTTGTTTACTAACAAAGGATCGCAATGATATCAATAAACAAGACAACGTCGTGTTCATGTAAGACAAAAAAATGTTTGTTTTTATCCAATAACCAGATATTTATATCCAAAAAAAGGAATTGATCATATATGATGATAAAAAAATGTTTGTTTTTATCCAATAACCAGATATTTATATCCAAAAAAGGAATTGATCATATATGATGATAAAAAAAATGTGTTTGTGTATATCCCATACTGTATTTTACAGCCATGAGACCGTATTATTATATAAAAAAAAAGAATTGATATATTATTTACATACCATATCGTATACAACCGACATTCATCATGATTTATTACCACCATGCAAATATAAAAAAACCTAACGTTAATGTCAGATAGACGATAACACGTCCGCCTTTATTCTATTGCTGGCCAGGTGGATACAGAGAGAGAGAAATGGAGTTTAACGTCCACTCGACACAAGCTAGGTCATTTCGGGACTAACATGGTTTATTTTATTGTATTTCTCTTTCTATCATATAACAGATAACACATCATGAATGAAATATTTTTTTATAAAAAAAGAACCCCCCCCCCCCCCAAAAAAAAACACGTTCCAAAGGTGCGCTTTCATGGTATTGCAGGTCCAGTGGATACATATTTTAAGTAATTTTAACCATTTACAATTTACAGATCCTGTATTTCTAAGGTGTATTTTTGTGTTGAAATAAAACAAACCTTGGTTTTTAGCTGAGATGAAATGAAATGGGGTTTAACGGTCTACTAATCTTCTCCAAATTAAGACGGACATTGGCCATTCATTGTTCTCTGGGAATAATGTTGCGCCTCGCCCACTCTCCATCCGGATATTTTACTAGGACGCCAATGTGTATATGGGACACCTTGGCTTGGGTTTTGTTCCATTCGAACAATTAAACACGTTAATCACGGGGTAAATTCTGAGACGCGACCGGGGTGTTGCACGGCTGCATAGTTAGCACGTAAGCGCTGTATCATAATGTCTGTCATTGAGTCAACTTGCGTGGTTACGATTCCCCGGTTTTACGAGACAAGGAGTAGGGTCGCCTGTCTAACCTCGTGTGTTTTCTCCGGATCATCCGGTTTCCTCTCACTGCTAAAGACCCCTAGCCCCAAGTGAATTATTGAAATAAAATTAAATCATATGTTAGTCCTGTCCCGAAATGAACTAGCTCGAGTCGAGTGGACGTTAAACCCCATTTATTTCTCTCTGTCCCTATAGATAAAATATTAAGGGGGCATTAGGTAAGATGCTCCATCCCGAAATAGGTTTTAGCGATTCAATTATTAGCAAGCCTCGATCGCGATTAATAACGTTTGTATGATAATAGATAAAGTCTGGATTATCCATTTTTACATTTAATATCATCACAAAGTGTATTAAAATCCAATAATTATCACAGGCTAACGATGCATCGAGAGTTGATTATGGTCTGGCGTATCCAGACCCATCTTCAATAGAAGGCTTGATCTCACCTTAACTACATACAGCTTATTAAGCCCTTCACTCAACACTCTACATTTTTCTGGCACTAAGTTGAATTGGGTACCGGCCCCAACCGTGATCCAATCAGATTCCTTTTTTAAATGAGTTACTAAAAATAAGACTACTTTCAATTTATTTTATTTATCCTTCCTTAAAAAAAATGTCACGATTATTAAGTCTCGCGCTTCTAAATAAAATGTCTATGTGACAATCGAGATGCAAAGTTCAAGATTCGATTAATGTCAAGGTCCTAAAACTGCTTCAATTGCCTTTTTTTGGTTTTCTGTGAATTTCTCAATTGAAAAAAAAACTTTCAACGGCTGTAAACTTCTCTCGTTCTTTTTTCTGTGGAGGCTGCCATATTTGTTTACTACAGTCACGTGCTACAGTGTGAGTGTGTTATGTGCCACGACCTCTGATTGGACAATGATTTGAATGCTAATTAGTCACGTGTAAACACAACCAGCGTAAAAGTTTAGGAATAGCCAAGTGTTGAAGCAAGGGTTAGATGTTGTTAAACTCGCGGCCGTTGCTTCAAGAAGATGATCCAGACCATAATCAACAAGTTAACATTTCAGGCCTAAAGAAAGACCTGTAATAGACAGATTTATCTTTTGCATAATGTATTTTTAAACAAGATAGATAATACTAAATGGACCAGTGACTTGGTGTGGCGTCCTGACCACAATCTTGGGAGAGAGAGAGAGAGAGAGAAATTAGGTAAACGCAGGCCAGTAGCCAGGAAGCTGTTTTTTTGGGAGAAAAGATTTTTTTGGGAGGGCCAACTAGCATGGGCATCTGCATGAATTTTGCTTAAAGAACAATTTTCTTGTGATATTGGGGGGGGGGGCAAGACTCAGTATTTAGAGAGCAGTTGCCCCCCCCCCCCGTGCCACACCCCTCATTTCGGGACTAGCATACGGTTGGTTTATTTTATTTTTTTTTATCAACAATTCACTTGCGCGTAGGGGTGTTTAGCAGTAGGATGAAACCGGATGACCCGAAGAAAACCCACGAGGGTGGACAGGCGACCCAATTCTTGCCACGTACAAGCGTGAATTCAAAATCATTCGGCCATTCAACCCCCCGATCCAAGAGGTGACCGGTCAGCTAGAGGACGAAACGCAACATTCTAGACCACTAGGCCATCCCAACACAATCTCATAGCTGCATACGCTCACAGACGGGACCGAAACCACGACAGCAAGCCAGAGGTGACGGGTCAGCTAGAGTTCGAAACGCAACATCCTAGACCACTAGGCCACCCAAACACGTGCCTTTTTTATGATCATAACAAAGACAGTCTGGTTAATTAATAATTATCGATTTCTACATCTTATTATCTTTGTGTATCAGAATCTACACAACAGGTATCACGACATCTTCAAATGGTTAAAACTCCCGTTTTACTTTCTTTCGATTTATTATCATACTAGGTAGGTGGTCAAACAGGAGCGTGCAGCACGATAGAAAGGCCCAACGACAGGTGGGTGTTGGTGTTAATTTCCTGTAATTGTTTTGTCTGTCCGTCCAAATGTATTAATCTAGGATGTGTAGCTCGTAATTAAATTAATTAGAAACTTTCTTGGGTTGTTCGAACAGGAGGTCGCTAATCGGCATTTAATTTTGTTTTGGTAATGTATATTTGTTGTTAATTTCCTATGAAGGTTTTGTCTGTCCGTCAACATGTTAATCTAGGATGTGCAGAGCGTAATTAAAATAATTAGAAATCATCTGGAATTGTTCGAACAGGGGGTCGCCAATCGACATTTAAATTTTTTAAGGTAATATATTATTTTTTCATATTGATTATTCAACATTTATTCAAATAGATTACCTATTCATATTCATCATTTAATAGTTATGAATATTAATTATTCCACATTTATATACAATCATTATCTAACATGTATTCATTATGCAACATGTATTCATATTGATTAGTTAATCATATTGATTAGTTATTCATATTGATTAGTTATTCATATTGATTAGTTAATCATATTGATTAGTTATTCATATTGATTAGATATTCATATTGATTAGATATTCATATTGATTATATATTCATATTGATTATATATTCATATTGATTTGTTATTCATATTGATTATATATTCATATTGATTAGATATTCATATTGATTAGATATTCATATTGATTAGATATTCATGTTGATTAGTTAACATTTATTCATTATTCATATTAATTATGTAACATTTAATTAATATAACGAAATTAAAATAAGTTTTTAAAAAGGCCCATCTAAAAACTACAGCGAACATGTGTGATGATGGGTCGTTTTGACTGTACACTGTTTATCGTCTGACCAATCTTCAAGTAATTTTATCTTTTATAAATACCGGAAGGCATCGAACCACTTTTGACAGTTTAGAAGAGATTCAAAGTTTGTCAAATGACGAATTTTTATGTTCCGTTATTGTCTTGACTCTATACACGTCATGAAGACCTCGACCGGTTCCTAGAAATTTCTTTTGAATTGTTTATTTGTTTGTTTGTTGTTTCGGAGTATGATGTCTTGTTATGTTTGTCTTTTATGTAAATTATATGTGGCGCAGTCCCCCTGCACTAACTATTAAAGTAAGCACAAAGTTATGCTTCACTTTTTCTTACATACTTAGGAGAAGCGAACATTTTCTATAACAATATCATACTTCTCGAGAAATAAAATAAAAACCAAGTACGAACAAATCCTAACCATAAGACAGAATTCCAAGTCCTAAAAACGTTATAGGCAAAAAAGTTTATTCAAGCAAAATAGTGAAATCAGCAAATGGACTGCTAAGGGGTTTTCCCTTTCATTCAATTGTCTTTTTGGTATGAAAAGATGTAGTGAATGCCGTGGAATAACTAACAGTCGGGTATCGTGTTTGAAGCAGAAACAGACTTAAGGTTGGTAAGCAAGCCGTATACCTTGTTGACACTGTTTAAGAACGAAGTTGTGCTTTAGGTTTTTCTTGTAATACATAATAACGTGCTTGTGCTTACACTGAAGTCTACTTAAATCTAAGAACAAGGACGTTCCTAAGTATTTTCTGCACAGTCTACAAACAATCTAAGAACATGAATTTTCCAGGAATCGGGCCACGGATGTCGCATTTTTAGATTTTTGTGAATTTTATAGAAGTGAAGACCATAACTATTATTCTCGCCATCATAACGAACCAAGGTGGGAAAAGAAATGAAGTTTAACGACCTATTGTCCTGCACTGGTTAGGTTACACCTTACACTGTTCTATCATGGAAACAGTTACCCTATAACAGGGCTACGACCTTTTTTAAAATCGAATTACAAACGCGACAAGTTGGAAACCCAGATGAGATGGAATTCCGGACATCCAATACGTTACTCAATGACTTACCGTGGATACAATAGATGAAACACTTTTTATGGTTGGGGGGGGGGGGAGTCGAATAGTCAGCACGTGCGCACTGTATTATAAAGCCTGTCATTGAGTCAACTGTCGTAGTTTCGAGTCCCCGGTTGTACGTGACAAGGAATGGTGTCGACTGTTCAGCCTCGTGGGTTTTCGCCGGGTCCTACGGTTTTCTCCCACTGCCTAATTGTTGAAATAAAATTAAACCATGTTAGTCCCGAAATGACATAGTTTGTGTCGAGTGGCAGTTAAACGATCTGTTAATACAAGTTTGTGGTGTGAGGTGAACTGAACTGTGATTAACCCAGTAGTAACGTCAACGTTAACTGCTTAAATTATGTCTGGCGTCATCAGGTCGAACGCCGCTCATATGGCCCCTGCCGCGACCTTCTACGACTAGGAGTCAGATCTTCTTGTAGTGTAGGTCATCGAAAGTATAAAAAACGAAACGCAATATATATCTCTATTATAATCAGACTGGTCTAAGAATCACAATATTCTGATACAGGCAGGGTAAGCTTACTCTTCCGGACACCTGTTACCACTGTTTGTCGTGTATTTTGTACTCGGTGAACAGTCCATATACTGATTACACTATTTTGCCTCATTGCACTATTTTGTCTATACAGTTTTTTAAGGACTTCGAATTCTGTCTAATGGTTTGGATTGTTCGTACTTTGTTTTATTTTATTTCTAATTGTATCCTAACATGTATAACCGAAATGAATATAAACGTTAATGTATGTTGTTCTTTTATCTACAGATGGTATCCCATGGTAACACAATGGAGATCATGAAAATATTCCTTATCGTTTTATTGGGTAAGTTAAAGATACGTTATGGGAGATTGGATAAGGAGCTGACAGTTCTCCCTATTATAGTCAAAAACTAGATATGGTAAAGGTAATTTGCTGAAATTTTCAGTCAAATTGATTTACTCTGAATTGAAAATTTAGCGATTGAAAATTCGGCTTAATCTCGATCATCATTACTGAAGTCTGTGATTTAAAAACATTGTCATGATTATCCATTTCATGATGTAATCATGATTGAAAGATGGGCAGAAAATCGGATCGTTATTCAATAAATAGAAGGCTAGCCTTGACACAGTCGAGGGTTGATTTTGACCTTGTCATGTTAATTAATGTCTAATAAATCATTTAGATAACATAAGACTCGCAATATGCAGATTTCGCTCTTGCATAATGTATGTTTAAAGCTCCAATACCACTCTTGTTGTAACTGAATAATATGTTCCAATCTATATTCTGGTCAACAATTTGTACTATTTAAAAATATTTCAATTAAAAAATGATACAAATTTCATCTTAACACACCTAATATTAAAAATTGGAAAAATTCAACTACATGCCATAACATGGTTTGAAAAGCCTTACGTAAGCACTTTCAAATGTAACTTGGATTTAAACATATTTTCGTACCCTCTGGACAAGTAAGATAGGTTGTAATGAATAATTTACACAACAGGTAGGACACTTAAACATCTTGTAGTTAGAATAAGGCTATTTTTGTTCTGGATCTGTCAAGTCAGCAAGAGTGTTTTATTTTCCCTTTAAATAAAGTATGTTTTCGGATACACGACTTGCCTGCGATATTCCCCTCGGTGGAAGCTGACGCTATACCCTAATAATTCACAGATACTCCAAATAGGACCAGATATAGGAGAACATAATCAGGAGGTAGTTTTACTGTCGAAATTGAAAAACATGTAGTTTATGGATAGTTCGGGTGTTGGGGTGCGTTATTTGTTAGTCGGGATTAATATGTTCTCCAGCAAACAGTTTAGTAACTACAGCATTTATTTATAACGGAAACAAGATAACACACATAAATACATCAACACTTCATAAACTAGACTACTATATACTGAAAATTAAACTAATATACCACAACTAGACTTCTACATGAACACATATAACAATATCTTAAATCTACCGTCATGCCCTCTGCCAAAGCAGCGGCTGCACTCGGATAAGTCCGTCCATACACTCGCCCGAACCTTCCTTGTCCACCCGGCTCATCTCTCTCTTACTGTCAGTTAAATCCTCGTTATACACATGGTCATACATGCAACGGTCTCTTTTATCTCGTGTCGGCATGCCTACTGATCAGTGCATACTCCTTTGAAATCACGTGGATCGTGTATACAGATCATGTATAGCTTATAAAGAACATATTGAATTTTAATTAAAATTAGATGTTTAATAAGATCGTGTCTTAACAGAAGTTTATATATGGAGGTGAAAGTCAAAATTCATATTGGTCATTCTCAAAATTTGCCCAAATTTCAGTCAGTAGCACTAAGCTCTTAGAAATATTATTTTAATATATGTTCAAAGGTCATAATATTAAGAAGAAGATATTTTGTATTTTTGAATTCTCCAAGGCCCCAATGTGGCCATATTTTGAGAATGACCCATATATTATCAAACCTAACAGACTTCATTAAGTTCTTTGTACTTTGATATCTTTCAATGTGGTGGGATGAATAATATTATAGTACAGACGACTTTGTCACAAAGGATTAGTAATAACAATAAGCTATAAATCTGTACTTTTACAATATACGAATCGTTAATAACAATTAGATCTCTTTTTATATAAACAATATTTTATTCACAGAAAAGGATTCGGAAACAGGCTAGGCCTATTTTACCTCTATGCTATATAACAGAACATATATACAAAAAGACTATATAACCATATTATTTTAAAAATCAATCAAAAAAGTATAGGAATAAAATAAACAATTAGATATATATAAAAATCGATAATAACAATAAGACATACATCCGCGCTTTTAAAGGAAAACAATAAACAGTAGGTAGGTATATAAGGAATGGAAAATGCATTTCGAATATTACAATAGGCGGAAGCTATTGGTATACTGTCTGTTTATCGCTTATAATCACTAATAGCCAACTCGTCGTTCTTTATGTTTCAAAATCAATGAGAGAGAGAGATAGAGATAGAGAGAAATGAGGTTTAACGTCAACTCAACACAACTAGGTCATTTCGGGACTGACAGGGCGGAAACCGGAGTGCCCGGAGGAAACACACGAGGTTGAGAAGGCGCCCCTATCCCCACGCCACATACGCTCACATCAGGGCTCGAAACCAGAACATCAATGAGACATTTATTCATATATAAATGAAATGGGGTTTAACGTCCTACTTTTATTTCTTCTTTTTTATAACACTATTTACTCAATAAATATTAACATATTATAAAAGTACACTATATTATTGTTGGATCTGAAAACAAGGGTTATATTTATTTATTATAATAACAAAACTCATGCATGGTACCCTTAGAACAATATTTTTAGATCCAGAACTTCTACATTCCGTTTCTATGATACCCTAAAAACAATGATGCCCTCATTACTTTTACATTCCGTTTCCACGATACCCTCATAACTTTTACATTCCGTTTCTATGATACCCTCATAACTTTTACATTCCGTTTCCACGATACCCTCATAACTTTTACATTCCGTTTCTATGATACCCTAATAACTTTTACATTCCGTTTCTATGATACCCTAATAAAAATGATACCCTTATAACTTTTACATTCCGTATCCAGTAAAACAATATTTAGTAAGACGCTGGCTGGGTAGCGAGGGAGTTCAGTGGTGCAGGACGGAGAGCCTGACAAGGACAGTTGTCTAGTCGTTCGGATGGGACACAAAACCAAGGTGTCGATTACACATTGGCATTCATTTAAAAGAACACTTGACAATGGGAATTCGAAATAAGAGCTTAAGAGATGTCGCCGCTACCCGGACAAAATTGTCCTCATAGCACACTGCTATGGTTTATCATCATTATACCAAATTGGGGAAGAACGGTAGGACATTAAACCCCATTGAATTTCAATTCTCTCCCTAATCCGATTTGATAGGGGGGGGGGGTGGATATGGCCGAGTGGTTAGCACATGCGCGCTATATCATAAAACATTTCATTGAGTCAACTGGCTTAGTTTCGAATCCTCGGTTGTACGTGACAAAGAGTAGGGTTACCTGTCCATCCTCGTGGGTTTTCTCCGTGTCCTCCGGTTTCCTCCCACTGTTAAAGACCCCTACGTGCAAGCGAAGCTATAGGTCACGTCAGAGGTCAAACGAGAGGCTTTTTACCTATGACGTCAGACATTTGATTAACCAATCAACGTTTATAATATGTAACTATAGTGGATTACCCACCGTTTCGTGAAAACACGCATGAAGCTCGCTGTAACAGACTGGTTCATTGGCTAATACCTGACACCATTCAGAATATGTCAATGATAGCAAATCTTCCAGGTCTTATTGTAGTAAAGACAAGTAAAACGAAATTTTGAAATATAAAAACGAAACGAAATAGGATCTGTGTTTCAATCAGACTGATAAATCGACTGCACTATATATATTATATACAGTATGCTACAATATACTTGTCTGTGATATCACTTAAGTGGAAGCAGACGTTAAACACCAAACGAAGAAGAAGCTACAATATGTTAAGGAATCCAATGTTCACTCCCTAAGACTATGATATAGATTGGACGATCTGTCTAAACGTCGATGAACTGCTTCAATGCAATGACATTTAGTAACTGATCGAACACAGCGTTTTGTCGTCGAAAATGCCTCCTCTGGTACCTCAGTTGTCACGGCTGGTGTTCCACAGGGCTCGGTTCTCGGTCCTTTACTTTTTCTGATCTACATAAATGATACTGTCGAAAAAGTACAGTCAAGTATAAAATTATTCGCGGATGATACATCTTTATATAAGTTGATGAAAGATCCTACAGAAGGTGCCCAAATTTTAAATCCAGATATTGAGAGAATGTACACATGGGCTGAAACATGGCTAGTTTCCTTTAATCCCGATAAAACTGAAACATTCACAATATAAACCACACCTAAGCACGATTATATTCCTCTTTGCATGAACAAGGTTAAAAATAAAATTCTAAACAATATTTATTCACAGAAACTGGATTGGAGAACAGGCAGAAGCCTATAGACCCCCTCTCCATGTTAAAATAAATGAAGTATCTCACCACAAACACTTGGAGCTTAATTTTAAAAACAGTCTTAAATGGAAAATCTTTGTAATAGAGTGTCAAAATTTATTAACTGCTTAAAATCACACGAGTACCGACTAGGAAGGAAATCACCCCAAACAATATTATATACTTCACCATATTCCTGAAGCAACGGCCCGAGAAATTCCTCTCTGGCCATTGCTGGATTCGCTTCGGATTCTTGACATTTAAGTAAATGTGTCTATTCTTCTCGTTCAATCAAATCTACTACTTACGTACAGTAACATGACATTCCGTCGTTTAATTTTGGGTCTTCCTTAATATTTTGGACAAAGATTTAAGTTATTAAAAACGTTGAAAGTCTGTTTGTTACCATACCGTAGTGTTTACTTTAAGTCAATACCGATAGTCTCGTTTGTCACGCAATTAGTTTTGCTGCAATATCCTGCTATGCGCTGGTTAATATAGCATAAAAAAAACCATGCAGCCATGACGTAACGTTACGTAAACACAGTTGTCCTAATTAAACGTCTTGTTTTAAAGGTAATACCTTTGTAACGAATTCAGTGATTGGTCAGTAATAGGACCACTGGCCAGTCATAATTAGTGACAATAATACCCACTCAGTCCAGCAGGGAGTAGTCAGATTAGCTCTAATCAAACGGAACCCTGCGAGGAGGATGATACTTCACGTACTTTACCACACTTTGACTATGCTAACATTATTTGGGATGGGTGCACGGATTACTCAGCTAACCAGTTAGAACAATTGCAATTCGATATTGTTTATGTTACATGCTGTTTACATATTGTTTGCCTATTGTTTACATGCTGTTTACATCTTGTTTGTATGCTGTTTACATGTTATTTGCAAATTATTTGCATGTTGTATGTTGTTTACACGATGTTTACATATTTACATATTGTTTGCATGTTGTTTACATGTTGTTTGTATGTTTACATGTTGTTTACATAATGTTTACATGTTGAATAATTATTGATTTGTTTTCAGGAATTGACATAACCAATACTGTAAGCAGTCCGAAATTAACCTGGCCTCTATGTGACAAGTCTTTTGGATTCGAAGTGAACAAAAAATACGATGCCTTATATCCAAATTTAACCGACTGCTTTGAGGTCGATGATGGCGTGAAATTCAGTACGGCCGCTACGGCCGCCAGTGCCTTACATTTTAATGGATCGTCAGCATCAAGTTTTGTTAAGCTGCATGTTATGCTAGGATTGATGACGGATAAAGAATTTGGAATATCCTTGTTCATTTCTCCCGAGGATCTTCCCGGAACTTTATTACACTATAAAGCAGTTTCAACCACGGCTTCCGACGTCACCAATGTGATTCTTCGTATGGCAAGCGACGGTAAATTGAATCTGGAGCTGAAGGACAACTCTGGTAACATTGTAAGCTCCGTGTCACATGGCCCTGTTTCTACAGGTACGTGGACTCTGGTACAGTTAGGATATTCTCGAATTAATTCCGAGACATATCTCACCGTCGGCGGATCCTCGTCTATGGTGTCGGGTGGCACCGGGCAGTTCAAAACACCAGGTACGTTGCTCATTGGTCAGCAATTTGACAAAACAGAATCGTACCACGGCAGCGTAACGTGTGTTCTAATGTTTGATAAAGCAAATGATTTTCCGGATCCTGCTATAACTCGAAGTTACTGTGACAATCCCGACGGTTGGATATCAAAAATACCAGGTAAGAATAACTCACCATTAAGAGAAAGGGAGAGAGAGAGAGAGAGAGAGAGAGAGAGAGAGAGAGAGAGAAAGAGAGAGAGAGAGAAATGGGGTTTAACGGCCATTCAACACAACTAGGTCATTTCGTGACTAACATATAGTTTAATTTTTTATTTCAATAATTCGCTTTCGCGTAGGGGTCTTTAGCAGTGGGAGGAAACCGGAGTGCCCGGAGGAACACCCACGAGGTTGAGAAGGCGCCCTATCTCCATGCCACATACGCTCACGCCAGGGCTCGAAACTCCCTATTAAAGATTAATTTGCTCGATATGGTGGGTGGGTGAATGGCCGAGTGGTTAGCACGTGTGCGCTGTATCATAAAGCCGGTCATTGAGTCAACTGGCTAGGTTTCGAATCCGCGGGTGTACTTGACAAGGAGTATGGTCGCCTGTCCAACCTCGTGGGTTTTCTCCGGGTCCTCCGGTTTCTTCCCACTGCTAAAGACCCATAAGCGCAATCCAATTATTAAAATAAAATGTCCCGAAATGTCCTACTTAGTGTCGTGTGGTCGTTAAACCCCATATCTCTCTCTCTATCTATCTATCTATCTATCTATCTATCTCTCCATGGTTTATCTAAAGCCGAACTCACAACTGCAGAGGAACATTTAGTAAATCCGTGAGACTGACGCGTTACCAATCTGATTAAAACACAGATCTTATTTCGTTTCGTTTTTATTGTTTAAAATTCCATTTTACTTTTCTTTACTACACTTAGACCTGGAAGAGTTGGTATAGTACCGGTGTTTTGGATGAAGTGAGGGATGAGCCAATGAAACGGTCTGTTACGGCGACTCTTGGTAAAACATTAGAAACGTCAATGCTGATTGATTAATCAATTTACGACGTCATACGGTCAAAATCCGCTCGCATGACCCTTTACACGACCTTGTAGTGTTAGCTATCGAAACCAAACGAAATATTGATCACTTTTTTGATCAGAATGACGCGTCAATTGCATATTTTCGGCACCGTAAAATATCACAGACGGGTTGTAGAGAATTCTTGTCCTGCTCATACATTATTTTCAACCGGATTCTGGCGGTTGGTTTGCAAGATACAAACTCCACGATCCCTGCGTGGCACAGCAATACCCCCTATCCAATTATCTTAATCCCCTAGGAAACAAAATATTAAAAATCTATTGCCGAACTATATGTTTAAAATGTGTTACCATGTACATCTTTTCGCTCGCTACATCTCCCTCTCTCTCTTTCTTTCTCTCTCCTTCTTTCTATCTCTCTCTCTCATGCACACTCCTGTATCCCACATTGAACACGAATAACAATTACGCCATAATCCTTTAGAGGCGTTAAAAACCCTTTTCTTGTTTATTGGCGCAACCATAGAAATATGTTCCATTTGTCGGGTGGCTAAGACGACAAGGCGCTGGTTCGCTAGCCTGGAGGTCGGGTGTTCGATCCCTGCATTGGCCGAGAAAGTTCATCTGGATTTTTTTCCGGCGTGATTTCCCCTTGTCAGTGATGCAGAAGAAGGGATTGACAAGGACAACTGCCTAGTCAATCGGATGGGACGAAAAAACGAGGTCCCGTGTACACATTGGAGTGCACGTAAACGATCCCTTTGCAGTTTGGATGCGATATAAGAGTAGGCCGTAGCGCCGCTGCCCGGGCAAAATTTCCCTCATAGCACACTGTATGGCGTATGCCCGTCTTCCATTAGCCCAGGTTAGGTGCATAACAGTAGGACGTTAAACCCCATTTCATTCATTCATTCCATTTGTAGGAGGGCCTCCTTCTTGTACCTTGCCACCAACACACAGTCAACAAACAACAACAGATGGGACACCTACAATAACCACCCAGACAACAACAGACGGGATGCCTACAATAACCTCACAGACAACAACAGATGGGATGCCTACAATAACCACCCATATAACAACAGATGGGATGCCTACAATAACCACCCAGACAACAACAGATGGGATGCCTACAATAACCACCCAGATAACAACAGATGGGATGCCTACAATAACCACCCAGACAACAACAGACGGGATGCCTACAATAACCACCCAGACAACAACAGATGGGATGCCTACAATAACCACCCATATAACAACCGATGGGATACCTGCATTGACCACCCAGACAACAGCAGATGGGACACCTGCATTGACCACCCAAATAACAACAGACGTTACTACAACGTTGTCTCAACGTAGTCCAATATACGTCTGGCCGTTAGACGACAAAGCTTTAACAGAAGAAGTGATATCACATCAAATCTGCTATCCAACTGCTCTATCGCTTTGTCCGAGAATCCTGATAACCAATTCAACGTTTCCTTCACCAACACTTTACTTTGACGGGGCATCAATTTCTTACATCAGAACGAATTTAAATCGAACATTTTTACAAAGGAGCTTCACCATCGGCCTGTTTTTGTGTCTGGAAGAAAGAGACAGTGGAACGGTTCTTTATGTTAATGATAACCACGTGTCTGGAATATCAAGGCTTAAAATACAAACATATTGGAACAATGTCACCGTAACAACATCTGGTATAGATGCAACAATATGTGGAGAGGTTGTGGTTACCAACTTAGAAATAATGCAGTGGAATACATTGATAGTAACCCGAAATACCGCAACCGGTACTCTAGAGCTGAAAATAAATAACGTCACTTCCTCTACGAACGATAACTGTGCAACTGGTGATACAAGTCAGCCCTCCGAGGTGTTTATTGGTACAGATACATGGAATGGAGAATCGTTCCGTGGTTATTTACGATGTTTGACGATATTTGACGAGGTTGTTGTTTCACCAGATATATCAGGGGTTTGTCAAGATACGACTATAACAGCATACTCGGCTCCAGGTATTTATAATACAAATACTTCTTAGATACATGATCAAATGCGGGATGGGCGTCCTACTTTTCTGCCCCAACTGGGTTAATGTGGGATCGACCTTAGCTAAGATAAGCTAAGATAAGCTAAGTTACGACTGTAATTACAGTAAATTAATATCACATCATCCTTATTGATTTAAATTGACAAATAATTCGTTTTTTCAATGTCGAAGCCTTTGGATGATATCGAGTTAGAAACTTAGCTACTTTAAAAATAAAATTAAGCGACATTATCCTTGCCATTTTCGATAAATAGGACACGCGACTATCTTAAATCTACGGAGTCACTTAGGGGGCATGCATAATTTTGAAGAAGACCTTGAAATCCTGCGATCCTGTTTACTTTCTTATGAGATTGCATTGACTTGTAATTGATTATTGTTTTTATCATAAAGACCCAGTATTAACTATTTATATGGACAATGGCACACTTTCTGGTTTGAAAGGTTGAGAATTTTAGCCTTTTCTAACTACTAGATGTTTAAGTGTTCTACCTGTTGTGTAAATTACCCATTACATCCTATTTTACTTGTCCCGAGGGTTCGAAAATATGATTACGTAAAGCTTTTAAAAACATGTAGTTGAATTTTTCCAATTTGTTATATGTGTTAAGATGAAATTTGTATCATCAATTAATTGAACTATTGTAATATAGTACAATTTGTTGACCAGAATAAAGTTTGGGACATATTATTCAGTTACAACAAGAGTGGTATTGGGGCTTTAAGTAAAAACATTGAAAGAGACAAATAACCGCTGGAGTTATATCCGGAACAATATTTAGCCTATTGTTTTATTACACTGTTTGAACTATTAAGCTTTTTTCTTGTATTTAAAAGAATAAAACGGTCGCTGTACGTGGTGAGTTTATGTTGTTATACAAAACAAACCATATACAAAAGCCACAAAAACAATAGTAGGCCGACAGAATACGACGATATAAAGTAACTGAATACGGAGTTTACGCGATGTCTGTTAACCGACACTATACACAGAGACAGAGATGGGGTTTAACGTCCACTTGACACAAACTAGGACATTTCGGGACTAACATATGGTTTATTACCCTATCTGTCTACAGTTAGAGAGAGGGAGAAATGGGGTTTAACGTCCATTCGACACAAACTAGGTGATTTCGAGACAACGACAATATACAATAGTACCGAATACAATTTAAGACGTAATTCGTATGGCGAATGGTTAGCACGTGCGCGCTGTATCGTATAAAGCCTCTTTCAACTTTGACGTGGTTTCGAATCCCTCGTTGTACGTGACAAGGTGAAGGGTCGCCTGTCCAACCTCGTGGGTTTTCCCCGGGTCCTCCGGTTTCCTCCGGTTTCCTCCCACTGCTAAAGACCCCTACGCGCAAGCGAATTATTAAAATAAAATGTGTTAGTCCAAAATGACCCAGTTTCCCCGTCATTTCATGAGATATTTTCACTTTCTCAGCGCCCGCGCAAGTTCCTATAGGTAGAAGCCGCAGTGCCTGAAATAAACCCATGAGGTAGAGGAGGTGTCACATACGCTTACACCAGGGAACGAAACCAGCTAGGGTCGCAAGGTGAAAGTTATCGGCCAGCAAGAGCTCGCAGAACAACACTCTAGCCCGATAGGCCACCACAACCGCCGTGTTGCTGTGTTGTTCTTAGTGTTTACCGTCGGCTTGTTTGTCAATTGTATTATCTTAGCCGGGGTCTTTCTTTTGGGAGGAAACAAGAGTACCCGGAGTAAACCCACGAGGTTGAGCAATCGCTCCTGTCTCCGCACAAGCCTAATACGCTCACAGCAGGAATCGAAACCACAACCTGAAAGAGGCCGAAACGCTACATTCTAGACCACTAGGCCATCTCAACCCCCGACCGCCGCGTGTCTTATTGTATAGCATCTAATTGTTGTTTTACAAAACAACGATCAAGTCTCTGTGTTTAATATCGTAACCGTATACAGGAATTTTTATTATCGATTTTGGACAATGTAGTTAAAGGACAATATTCGTGTTAGTGATTATTACATATAAATAAAATAAAACCAAGTACGAACAATCCAAACCATTAGACAAAATTCGATTTCCCTAAAAAAAAAAACGTTATAGGCAAAATAGTGTAATCTGGCAAAATAGAGTAATCAGCATATGTACTGTTCACCGTGTACAAAATACACGACAAACAGTGGTAACAGGTGTCCGGAAGAGTAAGCTTACTCTGTTGACATGCCACACCCGCCATATGTGATAGAACTGGTTAAATGTCAATGTAACGAGTCCTGCCAATCAGTTGCCCCTGGGGGTGGAGCCAAAAAACTGATTTCACGCCGATTAATGGCCAGCTATTACCAGTGATTAACGAAGGGTAAAATTATTTCTGGGATTGGGATTGATTTATAGGCTCAGTAATTTTATTTGTGTATCATTTGTTCATGATTATTTCAGCGTCATCATATCCACCAAAATCTGTGAAAGTGGATTCTATTTGATGTGTTGCTCAATTCAATCTAATTAAAATACAGATCTATATTTCGTTGCGTTTGTTTTATACTTTCGATGGTCTACACTACATGAAGATCTGACAAGTTATAGCGGGAGTTCACGTCAGAGGTCAAACGAGCGGCTTTTGACACTATGACGTCAGACATTGGTCAATCAATCCGCGCGCTCGGCAAATCTCGACAGATTCCGGTACCCTACATCTAATCTCGGCTGTATGACAGTAAGTGATATGTACCTACGCGATGCGGCTACCGGTTTACTTTAAATAGGAAAACGTGTCGCTTTTACAAAAAAAGTCCCAAATTCGTCTTTAACTTTTGTAGAGTGTATATACCTAAGTGAGCAGAGATATTGTCTCAAGGCTGCTGGTTTGATAAAATTCCCTGGTAATTCCCCAACCGAAATGCCAAACGTGACGTTTGTTGATATTGGGGCAGCCATTTTCCATTCGGAACATTTAAAATAGTTCAAATATATCGGAAATGGTCACACAGCCGAGATGAGATGCGTAGAAACTGTCGAGGTTTGCCGAATGTCAATCGGTGTTTACGTTTCTAGTGGTCCAAGAAATTTCCACTACGGATCGTTTCATTGGCTAATCCCTCAAATCATTCAGAACACGTCGGTAATTAGAACTCTGCCAATTCCTGGTGTAGCAAAGACAAGTACAGCAAAATTCTGAACTATAAAACGAAACGAAATAAGATACACGTATGTGTTTTAATCAGATTGTGTTCAATTGTATTATTATTTCAGCTCCATCGTGTCGAACACAAATATGTGTATATATCGGGGGTTGGAATGGCCTAGTGGTCTAGAGTGCCGCGCTCTAGCTGGCCGGCCACCTCTGGCTTGCGGCTGTGGTTTCGAGCCCTAGTGTGAGCGTATGTGGCATGGAGATAGGGGCCCCTTCTCAAACTCGTGGGTTTCCTTCGGGCACTCCGGTTTCCTCCCACTGCTAAAGAACCCTACGCGCAAGAGAATTATTGAAATAAAAGTTAAAAACCATACGTGAGGCTTGAAATGACCTGGTTTGTGTCGAGTGGACGTTGAACCCCATCTCTCTCTCTCTCTCTCTCCCTCTCTCTCTCCATATATATATATAATGTATTCAACTATATTTCAGCTCCACCCTGTCCAGCAAGATCTGAGGAAAAGGGAATATATTTCAGAAAGTCGGCAACCAACAGACAGCCGAATGGCGGCGTTATATACTCGACCGTTGAGAGGAACAAGAAACGCTGTGGAGGTCTATGTTCTACTTTCAGTTTGTGTCGATCGTTTGTGTTTGAATGGACGACGGGCACGTGTCATCTTTATGATTACGTCACCACATACGGATTGGTGGAAGCGCCGGGGTATTCATACTACTTCATCGTGGACAGAACATGATTCAATATGTAGCGATAGTGGGAGAAATGGGGTTTAAAGTTCAAGCTACACAAACTATTAGGCGGGTAAAGATAAAAATTACAAAATGAATCCTTTCTTTGGGAACTGTTCAGGTGTGATCTCTACTACTCCTTAAACAAGACTGGCCACTATCGCTCTCGTGAAAATTTGCATAATTAACATGAATCTAAGATGGCTGCCAGTGTACCAGAAAATCGCCGAAATCTCCAAATCGGCTGACATTAGTGCAGTTATTTTTTTTTTACCTACGACCTTTTTCATGACATAAAAGAACACATCTTCACCCAAACTGAAACTCTACATCATAGCTGACAGACACGGTGGCTCGGGTAGTAAGACGTTGGCTAACTTACCTGGAGGTTCAGTGTTTGATCCATACGTTCGCCGAGAAAGTTCATTTTTCGGCTTGGTACCCCTGGGGCAGAAGACCTAGCAAGGGACAACTTATGTTCCTTCGGATGGGACGAACAGACGAGATCCCGTGTACACATTTACGTGCTCTCGTGACAGTTGCAATTCGATATAAGAATAGGTCATAGTGCCGCTGACCGGGCACAATTCCCCTCATAGCACATTGTATGGCGTAGTCCAGTCTTCATTATCCCAGTCGAAACAGAACAGTAGGAAGTTAAACCCTATTTTATTTCATCTATAGCCATATAATAAAAGCCGACAAGAATAGTCTACCTACTTAGTATATGAAAACAGAGACATCGAAATCCATTTAAAGCCCCAATGCCACTCTTGTTGTAACTGAATAATATGTTCCAATCTTTATTCTGGTCAACAATTTGTACTATTTTACAATATTTCAATTAAAAAATGATACAAATTTCATCTTAACACACATTTTTTTTGAAAATTGGAAAAATTCAACTACATGATTTAAAAAAGTATTTATTCAGAATTCTTATATACAGTCATAGAAGGAATAATATGAATAGTTTGGATACAGTAACAAGCAACTAAATGCTTATATCAAACTGCTTCCAGAATAGGGTGACATGAATATAATTTTAATGATCAGCTGGTGATGTAATACACTAAGAATGATTATCAATAGCAGGGTTTTAGTTAATGGTGATATGGAAAATGGGTATAGGAATAGAAAGTAAAAGAATGGAAAATAGGAAAAGGGATGGGGGATCGAGTACTGGTTAGGATACGAAAGTTTGCGACGCAATGCCAAGGGGAAGGGGGGGAGGGGGAGATAGGGGACACGCACTAACCTAGTATATTTTATTTGAAGTTTTATACACATATCTCGCGCTTGACTTGGTTACTGAGGCTTGGATAGGGAGATTTGTATTTAATGAGACAACTAGTAGGCGTTGTTTGAAAAAGATAATTTGGAGGATACTTTAAATAGTCGCTTGAAAAGAATGCTTAAAAGACACTATTTCGGAGGATTGAAGCGTTTAGTCAAAGTTATATATTGGTGAACGACTGAGAGTAAACAGATATTTTTATTTTTAGAAAGACTGTCAATTCCAAATAAAAGTGAGTTAATATTCTTGTAATAGTCGTCCAAGGTATCGATAGTGGATCTGCGTTGTTCTATGAAAAGGCTACAATGAAAGAAGAAGTGTTCACTAGATTCACATTTGTATCCACACAGACATGATGGGTCATCAGATATATGCATGAGGTATTTATGATAATTTAAGTCAGATTTCGAATTGCGTAATTTAGAGTGAATAATCTGAAAAGTCCTATCACCGAAATTAAAGAGATCGTTGTATTTAGGTTTACCGTATGCTTGTCTAATTTGAAATTTGAATGAAGAGATCGAGTCAGAGTTTTTGATGCTTTCGTCGAGACGATTCCATTCCAGTACTGACGATGGAAAAAACGAATTTTTATAAAGGTTAGATTTACAGCTAATACTCATTAGATTATTGGAGTTTCTGAGTTGATATGGTTGACTGGACGCTATAGATAGTGGGATTAAATCCAATAGGAAAGACGGTGTTTGTATGTTGATAATTTTGAAAAATAAAACCATTTTATGTTCGTAACGTCTTTTTAAAAGGCTGGAAAATCCAGATTCGGTATACAGTAAATTGTGCGAAGTGCCGCGAGGAAGGCCTGTAATGGTTCGAATTGCGTCTAATTGTAGTAGTTCTAAATGGTCACTTTTTTCTTTAGTACAGTTATTCCAGACACAATCAGCGTAGTCGAAAAGCGGTAAGATAAAAGATTTGTAAATAATTTCAAGAGTTTTACGTTTTAGTCGATATTTTAATGAACGAAAGCAGTTTATGGTTTTACTAATTTTAGTTATCATGTGGTTAATGTGGGTATCCCAAGTACAGGAGTTATTGAAATAGACGCCAAGGTGTTTATGGGTGTTACTATCAGTAAGTTGGACATTGTTGAAATTCAGTTTAAGGGAAGTGGGGGAGAGTTTTCTAGAGAAGGTAAGGCTAGTAGTTTTGGAAGGATTGAAAGTTACTTTCCATTTTAGTGACCATTTGTAAATCTTTTCGAGGTCCGCATTTAATTTATTTTGAGCAGAGCATTGGTGATCTATTATTAAAAATATAGAGGTATCGTCAGCAAACAGGCGTATATTAGATGAAATATTATTTGTTAAGTCATTAATATAAAGGAGAAATAAAAGTGGGCCAATTATCGAGCCTTGCGGAACGCCGGCAGAAACATTTCTTGAAAGAGATTGTTGACCATTTAGGACAACACGTTGTTCACGATCTTGTAAATAATTGGTAATTAATTTGTGAGTGCCATGGCGGATACCATAGTTGAATAGTTTATGTAGTAAGCCGCGGTGCCAAACTCTATCAAAAGCTTTACTAATATCGAAAAAGACAGATTTCACTTCATGTCCATTATCGAGAGCCTTACAAATATAATTGTACATTTCTAGAAGTTGATAGGTAGCTGAATTGTTTGACAGAAACCCTGATTGATGGGGAGTAATGATTTTATGACGAATGATGAAATTATAAATATGATTATAGATGATCCTTTCAAACACTTTACCTAGAGAACTGAGGAGAGAAATGGGTCTGTAGTTTGTGCAGTTGTGGGCACATCCTTTCTTAAAGATGGGAACAACATTCGCAGATTTCCAGCAATTTGGAAAAATACAACTATCAACTAGTATGGTAAAAAGGCGGCTGAGTGGAGTTGCTAGGGGTTTATGGAGTAATTTTAAAACAAAGTTGTTTACATTGTCATGTCCACATGATTTTTTAGGAGTTAAAGAAGAAAGGATATCTTGTACTAATTGGGGGGTTATTTTCAGGGAAGAGATTTCTATATTAGAGAAGGGCAAGTCGGGCAGATCGTCTTCGCCTGCATCTAGAGTTTCCTGTGAGACAAAAAAATCGTTTAGGACGTTAGCTTTGTCAATGTTTTCAAAGTATATCTTATCATTATATTTAAGAGGTGGAACTTCCTGGCCTGAACAGCCTTTCTTTAAAGAGATTTGTTTAACCAAAGACCACCATCGAGATTCACTGAAGTCGTTATTGTTAATTTTAGAGTCTATCTTTGAATAGTGTAAGGATTTAGATTTTCTTATTTCGGAAATAACAAGGTTGCGAGATTTTCTGAAATTCTGCCAGTCTATCTGTAGATTAGTCTTTTTAGCTTTTTTATGGAGTCTATTTCGTTTACGAATAAGAAGTCTGATTTTTCCATTCATCCATTTAGGGTCATTTTGCCTGATTGTAACAGTTTTATTTGGTATGAAATGCCGAAGTTCTGAAAAAATTGCTTTGGATATATTATCTGCAAGTGTATGAGGATCTTGGTATAGCTGAAAAAGGTCGTCCCAATTATAATTAGAAAAATGATTTGTAAGATCAGACGCATTTAGTTTCGAATAAGACCAAACAGTTCTTTGAAAGCAGTGAGTTTTTTGATTAGTGAAGTTTAGAAATAAAGCGATATGGCTATGATCACTGATGCCCGAATCAGAAACGCTTACATTTTTTACGAAGTCGGGGCAACTAGTTATGGCCAAGTCTAAGAGAGATCGAGAAGATGGAGTAATGCGGGTCGGTTCATTTATCAGTTGATGAAAATCAAATAAGCCAATTATATCATGGATTTTACTATTAAAAGAGGTTAATAAATCGACATTAAAATCACCTAAAATAACAACGTGGGAATTACTAAGATTACAAACAGTTGCAAAACTATCTTCAATTAACTTCCAATAATCAATTTTACTTGAAGGCGGTCTGTAAAAGGATCCTATCAGAATATTTTTAGAATTAAACTGGACTTCTACCCATACAGCTTCTAAGTTTCTTATAATTAAATCAGGGCGTGGTTTAAAGTAAAGGTTATTTTTAACGTATATAGCAACCCCACCACCCCTACCATCTAAACGATTTA
This sequence comes from Patella pellucida, assembly GCA_917208275.1. Lineage (NCBI taxonomy): Eukaryota > Metazoa > Mollusca > Gastropoda > Patellidae > Patella > Patella pellucida. The sequence continues at coordinate 466,306 of OU795039.1, read as the reverse complement.
ATAAAATGGGAGGATGATAACTATTAATGTATAAATCAGATAGAGAAATGGAATCGTCAAGCCAGGTTTCAGAAAACGTTAATACGTCATACTTATTAAGTTCTACAGTAATTTGGTCGATTTTATTTCGTATGCTTCTCGTATTTAGATGCAAGACAGATAGGTTTTGGGGTCCGGGGTTTGGATTAATATCACCACATATCAATAAAAGTAAAGTTATTAAAATTAGACTTAGTACATAACTTTTTGATTTGAAAGAGATATGTATAATTGGTGTAGTAATACATCTACCAACCCTATGCGAACAACAGTACCTGTACAAAGTAATCATAATTTTAGGTTTACGGAAATTTGATAATAGCTGTTGGGAAGCAAAGGGAAGGTATTAAATTAAAAGACAGAGATTGGTGCGTGTTTTTCTTGGCATGGCGTCGCGTGAAGGTCATATATGGGAAAGGGGGAATTACTGTGATAAGAAGGATACAAATTAAACAAAGAGCAGAAAAACCTAACATATTTACAAAGTATACACATAGAACTAACAAACCTAACATATCTACAAAATATATACAGTTAGATTTGGTATTGAACGTTAAGTACGTTCCTCGTAAGTGATATCATCATGCAAGTGACATGTTAAGTATCATTGATGTATATTAGAGAAAAAACAACAAAAACAATAATATATATTACTGTGAAAGGGGGGAATATATTTCGATTCTCAGGTACAAGCCAGAGAACATAGAGAGAGAGAGACAGATAGAGAGAGAGAGAGAGAGAGAGAGAGAGAGAGAGTCAAAGAGTCAAGTCGTAACTAATCACAACAAATTGCAATTTAAAAACTAAAGTAAGAGATATAACTTAGTCTGGCATCTCATAAGTATATGGAAGTTCTATATATGGGGTAAGGTTTATAAATATATCAAGATTAAGTTCAATATGGTTAAACTTTAATTATTGGTAAAACAACACAACAGGGAGAAGAAGATCTGCTTCTTAAGACTAATTAGCTGAGCGCTAACTTCCTACCAGCGTAGACTGGTATTCTTGCGGTTGATTAACGAAAACTCACTCGGGATCGACAGGTCATATAAAGTGAGATTATCGCATCACAACAATTTGAATTTGTTTACCAAATATATACAGAGACATTCAATTAAGTAAGACGTCGGAAATATTAACGTAAGAATTACACGCTTAAATGAGTTTCACCTAAACATTCACAGGGAAGTCATCGTTATTTAGGGATTATACATATGATGTTCAGTCGATGTTTTGACGGTGAGTTAAAAAAGCTCACCACTTTTACGCAGTCGATGTAATAATAAACACTGTAACTTAAAGCGAGAAAAGGACGTACACACAGTAGTACTGTTTTATTAACTTAAAGTCACATTCTTTTTCTTTTTACCCTGACCTAATTGTTAAGACTACTAACATATTGGGAAAAAAGAATCCAGATTGCCATATTAAGATTAATAAAGGTTTAATTAGTATAATTTTAATTAAATAAATAGAAATTGTATAATAATTATGATGTGTATAGACTAAGGTTGGTGACTTAGTGTACCATGTACACAAGGATATTCCTTTAAGTAAGATGCTAGAGATTATAATAAGCATAAAAATTGCACCCTTAAGTAGATTATCATCTAACATTTCACAAGGAAAACATCCAATTAATGCTTGTAATTTAAGGTTAATTACATGTGTACCAACTTAATTTTGTATGATTAGACTCTGAGGTGATGAAGCTATATCTTTGCTACATAATGTAATTTATTTAGAATTTCATGGAGAACTCAATAAAAAGCCGAAAAACGAAAGTGTTATAGCTCCTTCAAAAGTCTAGCAGAAAGTACATGTTCAATTAAAGTATTTATTTTCGGTGAGTTGACAAAGCTCACAATTTACACAGGGTCTATGCAATAATAAGTACTGTTAATTAAACGGTGAAAAGAAGGTGATTACAATAGTACTGCTTTATTAACTATAGGTCCCATTCCTCTTTCTTTTTATCCCGACCTTATTGTTAGACTACTACTAATATATTGGTAAAAAAAAGAATCAGGATTGTTAGTTGAAGACCAAATAAGGTTTGAAGTGTATAAATTTAATTTGTAGTGATTGGACAGATTATTATGTACATCTATTTTATATGTATAAATAAATATTACACGAAGTTTAATATATTTTAATGATTCGACCGTGATTGATCTATAGAGAATTAGCACTCGGACACTGTATTATCTTGTGTTAGAGTTTCAGAATCATCTCGTTAAACATTACTTCTATAATAAACGAGAATGAAGGATAATTATCTTTTGGGGATTCTTAACAGGATATCAATAAATGTAAGAAAGACAAGGGGACTATAATCAGCAGAATACAAATATATATAGCATAATCATTACAGCAATTGAAGATTAAATGTTTTTTTTATTTAGAAATTATCTTTATTTGTAGATCTCTAATGAAGACATCGCTGACGTTATGCTGTTAACTTCGCTAGTTGATTGTCTAAGCTGGGATATAGCTCAATTTTGTGACATATAAGGCCACTGTGACCTTCGGCTTTGATTTTCCCGTTAGTGAACCACACCCTTTTTACAAGTGGGTGATTTTGAACTTCGGTTAACTTTTTGACGTTTTCGCGAGTCATATCTTCGCATATCGATACACCGGAATTTTTCAATTTTTTTCTTTGGGTTAGAACATGCTGGCGGTCTTCTCTCTTTAGGAAGCGCACAATAATTCCACGTGGGCATTCGGCTATTTGATTATTCGATCCTTCTTCATTAACTTGGCCAGGAGTTGCCTTTTTCCCAACACGGTGGGCCACATCAATACAAATATCCTTGGTGATATTTAATTTATCTCTGAGAAGATTTTTGACACTTTGTAGGCAGTTATCGTTTTCCTGATTTTCTGGGATACCAAACACACGAAGATGAGCCTTCCTCGTATATTGCTCTAGATTATTCAGTTTATTTTTAAGAGATTCATTTTCTGTATATGATTTGCACAGAGATGATTCGATACGTTCAAAACGTTCGTGGAAGCCATCAACATCAGACCCTATGTTGTTATTTGTAAGTTCGATTTCAGTTAGACGATCTTCAATTTTTAATAGTCTGTCATTAATTAATTTGTTTAGTTTTTTTTCTAACAGATCAACAGCGACTTTTACTGCTTCATTTACGATAGAATTTAAAGTTTCTTTATCAAATAAACTACTTGTCATACCTTCACTACTTGTTTCCATCGAAATTGGAGTTGAAGTTGTTTCCAACGACATTGTTGTGATAACTTGGTAATTCAGTTCTCGTCTCGGGGATTAGAACTCACTGAGCTTTACTTAGGAAACAATGGCTTGACTTGACTAAATTGTTGATACACGTAATATATATTTATTTTCAGCAAAATTACATCCTTTGAATTATAAGTAATGATACTTGGGTTACTTCATTCTGTTCACTGTGTTTATAACTTCATTATTATATACTTTATAGTTTATCACGACACTGTGCAATGAAGATATTCACAAATTATTTGGAGAGACACACAACCCTGTCTGTACCAGCCGCCATCTTGTTTTGCATGCCGTAACATGGTTTGAAAAGCCTTACGTAAAGCACTTTCAAATGCAACTTCGAACCCTCTGGACAAGTAAGGTTGTATTGGATAATTTACACAACAGGTAGGACACTTAAACATCTTGTAGTTAGAATAAGGCTAATTTATTTTTTCTGGACCTGTCAAGCCAGCTGGAGTGTTATTGTCCCTTTAAAAGATTTAGTAAAAGTCAAATTTACGAAAGTAGCATTGGTCTTATCAGGAAATTGACATTTTAGTACTAAGCTCATCTGAACCCATACAATACAACAAGCTCACCGTGGTGTTGGCAAATATATAAGACAATATAAACATAACATGATGAAACTGAAAGTCAATATAGATGATTAATATCTACATTCAAGTTAAACCAGCATGATTCAACTGAAAGGTGATATAACATGGAATATAAATGATTATTATCTACATTCACGTCAAACCAACTGTGTTTATATATTTTAATTGACATTTCAGTACTAAGCTCATCTGAACAAATGCAATACAACAAGCCAATCGTGATGTTGGCAAATACGTCAGACAATATGAACATACCATGATTAAACTGAAAGGTGATAAATCATGCATTATTGGTGATTGCATTCAAGTTAAACAAACTGTGACTTTATTATGTTAAGTTTTACGTCAAGCGGAATAAACTATGTGTTTTATTGTCATTAAAACACCAATGGGTGATGGTTACATCTCACTGTGCCCACTTTTGATTAATCCAATTAAGGTCTAATTAGGATTAGTGTATTAAGCGGATTAGGATTAGGTGTTATAGGTAATTAGATGGAAAAAAATATTGAAAGTGACTAAATATTCAGTCTTATAATTGGTGAGATGAACTCACTGTAATCGTTAAAGTGATGAATTTTATTCAAAAAATGACACTTGAATATAATAGAACTAAAAGGTTGTTTTTTTCACTTTGGTCAGTGTATTTGGTGCAATGCGCAGAAATGTGGACTACAGGTAGATTTTTCTCGGGTGCCAGAAATCAATAAGCAGCATTACCATTAATTCCAATACAGCAGGTTGAAGATGTATGGCTGCGTGCCCTTGATGATGCACCACTCCAAGATGCCAGAGTGTTGTAATTTGCAGATTACATAACTGAGTTCTGGGTGGAGGGGCAGCATGGCAGAATGATGTGGAACGATTTCCACACTGAAGGTCCACGCACAACGAACCATGTTGAAGGATGGCATTCCAAGATAACATCCATTATTGCCACCCCTCACCCAAATATTTTTAAGTTGGTGGCTTTTTTAAAAAAGGAACAAACTTACTCCGAAGTAACCATTCTCCAGTTAGGTGCCAACGAAAAATTACGGCCTAAGTACAGGCAACTAGAAACCCGACTCCAAGACTGTATTCGAGTATGCCGATGGCGTAGCCCGTTTAACTACATTGTAAATTTTCATTGTTTATCTTGTTTTTGTGTGATGTATGATATATCCATGTATGTTATACTTTTATTACATATTTTATATATAAAAATTCGAAAATTGTCATATTTTTAAATTATAAAGTGTTAATGTGATGTATGATATATATCCATGTATGTTATATTTTTATTAAATATTTTATATATAAAACATCGAAAATTGTTATATTTTCATTAAATTATAAAGTGCTAATGTGATGTATGATATATCCATGTATTTTATATTTTTATTAAATATATATAAAACATCGAAAAAAAAAATTACATAAAATATTTGGGGTTTTTTTCCCATCTAATTACCTATAACACCTAATCCTAATCCGCTTAATACACTAATCCTAATTAGACCTTAATTGGATTAATCAAAAGTGGGCACAGTGAGGACACACCTGGGTGATAACTTAACAGTAATTAAAGACTAGTATCTTTGTAGAAATAATCATTAATTAATTTAAGATGCACATATCTCCCATGTGCCGGTTGCTCAAAGGGTTTAATCTCACTGTGCCCCCTAATCAACTGGTGTTATAGGCTAGTGGTGCGAAAACTTAAGTAAACAAAGGATTATAGACTGTATCCGTATTAGTACTGTTCATCTAGTTAAGATTTAATTATTTTTAATGATTAAAATATATAAGTTAAGTTCACGTGTCATCGGTGAACGAGTATCTTAAATATTATTCACCTACCTTCTATTCAGACAGTAATCATAAATCAATCAAGTACATATTTTAGAAACTCATTATCATTATATAAGGATAGTTGTCACCCCCAATTACATTATATCTTTTAAAATGGCTCAAGTTCGCGTACGGTTTATTCCTAATACTCAAGGCGGTCAAAATTTAGTAAATTTGGGGTATAAGTACAGAGTAAAAAGTGCAATTGAATACACCGACCCCATATCCCATTTAGTAGGGTTATTAAATATGTTTGATACATGTTTTTGTTGTTACATTATTTGCTGTTACTTTCATTGTGAATAAAGTTGTTAATTAGTTTAATGCGAGTAGTTTTTAAAAATAGACTATACCTTTAACACCAATGTATTCGATAATCCCCTAGCTTGATTAATCCCCCCATGAGAACAATAGCAAGCTCAATTATTTTTTAACGATCTGTTAACTTTAACGGAGAGAATGATTGTTGCTGGACATTAAGGCACCGAACATTCTGTGGTACAAATTTTTCCTACAGATTTATATATGCTTATATAAAAAATAAAGTATTCTATAGTGTTTTCTGTTGTAAATTTCAAGGAAAGTTAACAAACAACACGTTACCAAGATTTGTCCGTTAGAGTTTAACGGATCGTTATAATAACTTAGTTTCTATAGCAACCGACCCCTGGTAATTAATATAAACTAAGATATCATCACATTCTCGAATTACAATTCTCAGTAGCTGGAGGGGGGGGGGGTATAATTTATTGTGTAACATTGTGATTATATTCAAAACAATAAATCCCATCCTATACAACAAACAAGTCCTAACAAGAAATCACCCCTATTGCGAATATTTTAATGTACCTAGAATTTTCTAGACCAACTCTATTGCACACAGATATTTAAAGCGTGTTAACAATATATTCCTTTAAGAGAAACTATGTCGTTTCGGCATTAACATGTCGTACAATTCATATTCATTTGACGATCAACCCCCTATTTACAAAACTATGGTTTATGAAAACTATGGTAGTAATGGTTTAGAAACTCTATCCGAACTACTGGGTATATTATGGTTAAGAGACCACAGGGTATATAATAGTTTAGAGACTCTATCCGAACTACAGGGTACATCATGATTTAGAGACTAAATACGAACTACAGTACACCATGGTTTAGACACTACCCGAACTACGGTATATCATGGTTTAGAGGCTCAGTACGAACTGCAGGGTACTTCATAGTTTAGACTCCTTCGACACAGTAGTAGATTTTTTTATTTGGACGGGATACTAGGAGACCGATGGTGCGTGCACTTTGCCTCATGACGGAGCTCCTCATTATGTTACATGTAGGTCCGCTGGGGTTTCCATTCGCTTTTTAAAAACTGACCACAAAAATACTACACCAGAATATGAAGAGTAATATATAACCAACGATTGACCAATGAAACAGTCTGTTACGGCGAGTTCTAAAAAAAACCGAAACGAAATATAGATCCTTATTTAATTCAAATAGGGACTCAGACTCACAGGCTGTACCTTTTGCTCAACATTATGTTGGTTCCAATCTTTATAATTACAATTGGGACCATATTTGGTAATCTCCTCATCATACATTTGTAGGTGGTTGACCGTTTCGATGTTTTGCTACGGGATTTGAATTTGACTGGAGGGGGGGGGGCTCATTTCCGACACCATAATTGCTCTGCAGAAAGACAGTTTACACACTCGATCACTCCGCTGTAATATCATCAGTATTAACCAAAACTGCTCTGAAATTGCAAATTTGATGCCTCTTCTCCTATTCTACACCAAAAAGTCAACCAAAAATGGAGGAAGAAGGAAAGAAAGGGGGAAAACGTGTCTATTTATAACTCGCACTACCTAATTACTAGTCTGAGTCCATAGGATACATTGTGAACATTTGAGTTGTCTCCCTTGTCAATGACAATACCGAGAACCTTGCTCAAATCACAACAAGATTAAGGCTGACCTATATTTTAAGAAATACCATTTGTACTCATTCAATATTTCTTTATGATTCTTGTTTATCATGTCACGTGCTTGTGTTTATCATGCCACGTGTTTGTGTTTACCCTGGTAACCGTTGCCATGCGACAAGTAGGTATGTCCCGTATACTGCGACAAGAGGTTATTTCCCGTGCAGGACGACTTGTGATTATTTCGCGTACATAACAACAAGTTATTATTTCCAACAACTCGTGCAAGTAGGATATTTAACCACGAAGAGACAGAGAGAGATCATTCTCACATTGCTCGTGTAAAGGGATCCACTTCCGGGTAAATCACTGAAGCCCCCATCACACAAAACACGACCTAACGCGACTAAAATTATTTGAGTCCCGTTGTAAAGCTGGAGAAGGTCGGGAACAGACCGTGATATGCATTATGTGAGCGCCAATTTAAAGCTATATTACTCCGCTGCCATTCTACCCACTTTATTCCCCAAGAATAGATCTCTGTTCCAAATGGCCGCCATATCCAAAAATAAGTTTGTAATGTGTTTCTACTCCGTTGGAAGCAGAATAAATAAACAAACACTTTCTAGTGTTTTCGAATAAAATGGTCGATTTGGGACTAAAAATGTCGGTCAACTAGCCTAGTGTCTGCTCTTAAACGGCGCTAACTGTTGACCGCCAGTCTAAGTTTAGTATGTTCAGCTACTTTATAACATTGATTTGTTAATATCAAATCAGAAATACTTTAATCGTATTAATTTAATTGTTTGTTAAAGTGTAAATATTAAATTAACTAAATATGAAATAATGTTCCTTATCTTGTGTATGTTTCTTTTTAAGCCAACCCAAAACAGTCTCCATTAAGTTTACGATCCACATAGTGGAGTCCACTCAATCTGATTAAAACACTTCGTATCTATAGTTCAAAATTTTGTTTTACTTGTCTTTACTACACTAGGATCTGAAAGTGTTGTTATGTGACCCGCATTCTGGATGATGTGAGGGATTAGCCAATGAAACGGTGGTCTGTTACGGCGAGTTTTTCACGCTAGGTGCACGGAAGGTTTGGTTAAACCGTTAGGAACGTCCACTCGATACAAACTAGGTCATTTCGGGACTAACATATTGTTAAGTTATTTTTTAACTGTGGGAGAAACCCGGAGGAACCAACAAAAACCCATCAAGGTTGGACAGACAATCCTACTCTTTGTCACATGTTACTTGTATAGGGAATTGAAACCATGCCTGTTAACTCAATGACAGGCCTTATGATGTAACATTCACTGGCCAACCATTCGGCCATCCAACACCCTGTGATAATAAATGATGATAATAATTGACGAAATACTGATAATAGTATTCTACTGATCAATACGGGGGGGGGGACCGAATGGTTAGCTATTGCTCCTCCGGTTTACCTCCCACTGCTAAAGACCCATACGCGCAAGCGAATCATTGAAATAAAATTTATAAACATGTGTTAGTCCCGAAATGACCGACTTTGGAGAGAACTTATATAGGCTTTTGCCTGTTGTTCAATCCAATTCATCTTATTGAATAAAATATTGTTTAAACTAAGTGGACTTTAGAACCCATCTCTCCCTCTTTATCTCTCTCTCTCTCTCTCTCCCTCTCTCTCTCTCCCTCTCTCTCTCCCTCTCTCCCCCTCTCTCCCTCCCCCTCTCCCCTCTCTCTACCTCTCTCTCTCACACACACACTGATCAATACATAAATTAATTACTATGTTATAATATTATGCTTAATCAGGTGTTGATAATAACAATACGAACAAACACAAAAACATAATACAGAACACAATTACTATAAATTATAAACCTTCTGTATTCATCATCCTTCGCTTGATAACTTTCAGACTATCCGCCATCTTTTGTGTTGATTACGCTTGATAAAAATACAAAACAATCAACAAATGTAATCCTATTATGCATAACGTAACAGGATTTACTTCACCGAGATGTAAAAAAACACCAAATACAATTAGTCTAAACATATCTTCACTGGTTGCGTGAATGCACAATAAAGATACATTATGGTTGATTAGATATAATAATAATAATAATAATAATAATCGCGTCATTTTACAAGGGTGGCAAATTAGGCCTGAGGCCTGTTTCCAATTTGGCCCTTGGCACAGTTTGTGCGAATGATTACGATCATTACTGCAGGAAGAAACCGAAGAGCTCGGGGGGAACCTGTCTGATCGGACGGGAGACCGAATTCCCCTCTCACTTACAACGATAATGTTCTTGCCCTGAGCTGGGATTGAACCCTTGTTGCATTGGTGAGAAGGCGCCTCTCTATCGCCACGGCTATCCGACCAGGTTAAATAAAGAGCTACATGGTAGTTTTCACTATAATAGTTAAAAAATAGATAATATCAAGGCTGTTTTGTTTCTATGTTGATGGTGGAGGCTAAGAGAAGAGAATTCGGCAAACCTCGATAGATTCTACGCATCTAATCTCGGTTGTATGACCATTTCCGCCATATTCGAATTATTTTAGGGTTCCGAATGGAAAATGGCTGCCCCGATGGAGATTTCTGTGGAGAGTGTATTATATCAACAAACGTCACGTTTGACATTGGGTTTGAGCAGGGAATTTTATCAAACCAGTTAGCCTTGAGACAATATCTCTGCTCATTTAGGTATACACACTCTACAAAAGACGCAATTTGGGACTTTTTTTGTAAAAGCAACACGTTTTCTTGTTTAAAGTAAACCGGTAGCCGCATCGCAAATGTTTTAGGCGTAGGTAAAATTTATGTCGAGATTTGCCGAGTAAGAGGAGAGGAGTTGTTTGTAGTTATAATAATAACCTTTATTAAGCAGCCATGTTGTAATGTACATAACAGGAAGTGTATATTACATGGGACGTAACTCATCAACAGGGTTAAGACCACTATTGGGTATTAATGATAATTAGTGAATATCGTTACAAAGGGAATTTGCTGAAAAACGATCATCATTAGGCTACTTGAATCGGTACGATAAAAAAAATATAGTCTCGATTGTCCAGTTTTTTAGTTATGAGTGGTAAGCAATAGACCGGATTCTAATCCAGTAAACATCAAGGCTAGCGATAGTTTTTAGAGTTGATTATGGCCTGGACAAGTTAATTAATGTCTAATTAATAATTTATATAACATTCGATAGTGACAATTTACCAACTGTGACGGAATTTGATTCTCTTCTATGCATTAATTTGTAAATATAATTTCAATAATTACAACCACTCTACCGACTTGATAACCTAGAAGACCAATGGTAGTGGGGGGGATTATGTTAAATGTACAAATGAATAGAATATAATATAATATGACATCTAAATTGTATATCACGGCCACTAATCATAAACAATAAACACAAACACTTAATATGGAACACAATTAAAGCGACGTTTCGTTGAGGATTCATTAGCTTGGAAACGTTGAGAGAATCCTCAACGAAACGTCGCTTTAATTAAAATAGTAATTGTGTTCCATATTAAGTGTTTGTGTTTATTATCTATGTCAATTGCTAAATGCCGCTCAAAGAAGATAATCATAAACAAGTTTGTGATAAAATGGGGTTTAACGTCCCACACCAACCGGGTTAATGAAGACAGACAATCTTATTCTCTTATTCTCTATAAACCCAATTTCATTCATTCATTCATACTCTACATCCCCTAGTCCTTGACTTCATTTAGTCAACTCTTCTTATCTACCATACTGCCCCTTGGACGTATTTGTATAACCTCGTGGAATATCTCCGGGTCCCCCGGTTTCCTTCCAATGCTATAGACCTCCAATAAATTAAACCATAATATGTTAGTCCTGAAATGACCTAGTTTGTGTCGAGTGGACAATAAACACTCCCCCTCCCCCTCTCTCTCCCTCTCTATTTGTATAACCTCGTGGATTTTCTCTGGGTCCTCCGGTTTCCTCCCAATGCTAAAGACCTCCAATAAAATTAAACCATAATATGTTAGTCCCGAAATGACCTAGTTTGTGTCAAGTGAACGATCACCCCCCCTCTCTCTCTCTCTCTCTCTCTCTCCCTCCCTCTTTAACGTATGACCGTGTTATATGAATGGACGGTTTGTTTTGAGTCCTGACCAACTTCAATCATGTTAAATAACGGTTAGTATACACATTACTATAATAACAGTAAATATATAAGACACACACACACACATATATATAATATTGTTGGGGTGATATAATACAGTTTGTTGCTGTATATATGGTTTGTAATCTGAAATGTCATTTTCAACCTCAAATTCCAACGTTTGAAGGAAGCTTATGCGTGGAAGCAATGGGAGGTAATTGTGTTATTATTTCCTGTGCCAATGATTTTAAAGGGTGGGAAATAATGCCCATGGTCGTTCAATAGTCAGTTGATAACATATGGAGCAAGAGACATAGAAATAATTACGTTTTGACTTTCTTACAAAATATGAAATTCTCGCTTTAAGTAATCCCCCACTTCAACTAGAACGCCTGTTGTATGACATAACAACTGTTCCAGAACCCAGTGTTGTGAAGACAAGTAAAACTAAATTTTGAACTTTTCAAAATGAAACGAAATAAGATTTGTACCTCATCTTCAATAGAATGTTTGATCTCGCTTTAACTACATACATCGTATTAAGCCCTCCAGGTAAAACTCTGCATATTTCGGCACTAAGTTTGATTGATTTTGTTCGAAGTCTCGCGCTTTCAAGTTAAAATGTATACCTGTAATAATTGAGTCGCAAAGTTCAAGGTTCGTCAAATGTCAAGGTTCCCATGGGGTTCGCTATGTCACAATCTCCGATTGGATGCTACTGTTGACGTGTCTGCAGATAACGTAGCTATAAGTTCGGAAATTGTGAAGTAAACCAGCAACGCTAAAATGTTGTACAACTGGCAGTCGCTGCTTCAGGAACATGACCATACCGGAACTTGTGACATGTTCACTTCCATGGGCTTTCTCGCGTTTTGAATTGGACACATTAAAAAAGTGGATTCTATCAATTGTCAGGTGTTCCGATACGTATTGTGTGCGTTTCACCTGCGTGCTTTTAGAATATTTGAAGGACATTCTGCTGCCTTGCTATCAAATACGAGCCAAGAATTACTAAAAGGAGTTTTATTGTGTTAATACTTCGAGGAACTAACATGATATGCAAGTTTTAATTATGTATTGTAGACGAGGTGGAATAGAATGAATCAGTAACTAGAATGGAGTTCGTATTTTGATAAAACTGACGTATTAGTTTTATTATCTAATGTTGAATATAACGGAAAGGGGGGGGGGGGCAATAGTTTTATCTCCTAATGCATCTATGACGGTTGTGGCGCCAGGAAGGGTAAGCTTACTCTTCCGACACCTGTTACCACTGCTTGTCGTGTATTTTGTACACGAGGAGCAGTCCTTTTGCTGATTACACTATTTTGCCTATATCATTTTTTTAGGACTTCGAATTCTGTTTTATGGTTTGGAATGTTCGTACTTGGTTTTTATTTTATTTTTATATAACGGGAGCAGGATCTGACGACCTCCAAATTAATTCCTCACCCCGGCAGCCCCGAGAAAGTCCTTATCTATATACAGTTAATGTGTTTCCGTACGTTTAATAAACTGATTCCAACAAATGCATTATAAAATGTGAAGGAGGTACCGATATTGTATTGTTTACATAATAATAAATTGCCAAACAGAAATTTACAAAAACATGTTTGTACATTATTGGATTGGTGAGATAAACATAATTCATGATGGACACATTAGTATATATTCAATAAGACGCGTATTTAATTTGCATATGTTAAAAAAAACAAAATAAATTCTTGAACTCTTATCTAAAACTGTCAATACATGATGTAAGAATTCTAGGCGACATATTAGACCCACATGGTATATCAACTTATTTCACAGTTAACATATTATACAGGCATGATATATCAACTTATTTCACAGTTAACATATACAGATATGATATATCAACTTATATCACAGTTAACATATACAGATATGATATATCAACTTATATCACAGTTAACATATTATACATGGTATATCAACTTATATCACAGTTAACATATACAGATATGGTATATCAACTTATATCACAGTTAACATATTATATAGACGTGATATATCAACTTATATCACAGTTAACATGTTACACAGGCATGATATATCAACTTATATCACAGTTAAAATTTTTATAAACTATTTTCCAAAACCAAAATTTCGGCCACCAAAACCAAATCTATTGTAGCCCAAACCGAAACGTGGATTGAAACCAAAGGGACCTGTGCCCAAGACGTTATCATCGTCAAATTCATAAAAGTCCTCTAGAACATCATCTAGGTCATCATCAAACAGGTCATCATCAAACAGGTCATCACCATACAAATCATCTAATCTGTCAAACAGGCCATCCTCATTCAAATCATCTAACCTGCCATACAGGCCATCCTCATACAAATCATTTAATCTATCATCGTCAACATAAGGCCTAAAACCTACAAAACATAAAAGTTAAGAAGGCAAAGATTACATAGTCGCCATTTTCCGTAATAAATGTTGTCTCCATAAGGCCTAAAACCTACAAAACATATAAGTTTAGAAGTTAAAGATTACATAGTCGCTATTTTCCGTAATAAAATTGAAGACAACCTCATTATATGTACACATTGACACTTTATGAGCGGACGAATCAAATATGGAATGAATTTTACAGAAGGTTTAAAGACCTAATTGTCTTCAACAACCGTACTAATACAGACGGCAGTGGCTTTTATAAGTGTATGCTAACATGGTGGACTTCGTCCGTAAATATTGTTAAGACCCGCCTTACAACCTACTTTTATTTTGAATTGCAACTGTGAAAGGTTATTCTACGTGCTCCTCAAAGGGTAGCAGGTAAACCTGTCTTAATCTCATCTGAACAACTAGACGTTTTCTTTGCTGCATAAAAGGGTTTCGTTATGGGAAGAGCACGCGAGATCCAATGTTAGTGAGCCAGCGACTTCTCCCCTAAACCACCATATCTCCAAGCTGAATTAAGCCTAAACATGCATGGCTCCCAGCTGTATCAACCCAAACCAGCATGACTCCCAGCTTAATTAAGCATGGCTCGCAGCTGAATCAAGCTTACAACAACCATGACGCCCAGCTGAATGAAGCCTAAACCCCTTGGCTTCTAGCTGAAGCAACCCAAACCGACCATGACGCCCAGCAGAATCACGGCATACCAATATAATTATTAAAAATGCAAGATAAAATTGGTTTATTATCAATTAAAAGAAATGTCGGGTCATCGACCAGTTTCCGATATACAATGTGAGGACTTGATTGACACCCGACTTTTATTATATATGGCATATCACGCGAGCTCATCACTTAGCGTTAGTCAAGACTCTGGTTTACAATGACGTTTTGCCAAAGACATGTACTGGAAACTGATTGTGACGCGTTGGAGTGTTATTAATAGCTGGTCGGATAGCCGTGGCGATAGAGAGGCGGCTTCTCACCAATGCAACGAGGGTTCAATCCCAGCTCCGGGCAAGAACTTTATCGTTGTAAGTGAGAGGGATATTCGGTCTCCCGTCCGACCAGGCAGGTTTCCCCTGAGTTCTTCGGTTTCTTCCTGCAGTAATGGTCAAAATCATTGGCCTCAGACCTAATTTGCTACCCTTGTAAAATGACGAGATTGTTATTAACTTATAGCAGACACGAACCGTTGTTATTAGCAACAAGGAAGGGTATGATATATTAGAAGCAGACATTTTAAGGATATTGATGCAAATTCTTTGATTAATTAACCAAAATAACCAACCTTGACCTTTGATAACACAAGCTAGAACAAGGAATATAGTTAGAATGTTGATGACTGCAGCCATTTTTAATTATCTGAAATACAAGACTAGTATTAAATATTGTATTAACTGCCATTGTGATACGTAAAGAAATGTTATGAAATGGGGTTTAACGTCCGAATTGTGTTCATCGACTGTGCTAATGACGACTAACTGGTTAGAGAGAGAGAGAGAGGGAGAGAGAGAGAGAGAGAGAGAGGTCATTTCGAGGACCAACATATTGTTCAAATTTTTTTCAATAATTGGCTTGCACATAGGGGTCTTTAACAGTTGGGGGAATCTGGGGTCACCATGCCACTTACAACATAAGATTCGAAAGCACGCCAGTTAACTCAGTGACAGACCTTATAATGCAGTTGCACGCGCTAACCATTCGACCATCTACCCCCCCCCCCCCCCTTATTTTCAATCACGGTGGTATGGTGATCATGTTAACATCGAAATACCTAGAGTATAGTTACTATGGTTACTATGTGCAGAACATCAGGTACCATTTATCCAGTAGTTAGTACATGTAGTATATTCGATATACAGTAAATATAGCTATGGCTATCTTTATATATTCAATATATTAAAGGGACAATAACACTCTTGCTGGCTTGACAGGTCCCGAATTTTGTTTTAGCCTTATTCTAACTACAAGATGTTTAAGGGTCCTACCTGTTGTGTAAATTATCCATTACATGCTATATTATTTGTCCAGAGGGTTCGAAAATATGTTTAAATCCAAGTTGCATTTGAAAGTGTTTACGTAAAGCTTTTTAAACCATGAAGTTGAATTTTTCCATTTAATGAAATTCGGTGTGTTAAGATGACATTTTTATCATCAATTAAATGGAATATTGAAAAATACTACAATTTGTTGACCTGAATAAATATTGAAACATAATATTATACAGTTACAACAAGAGCGGTATTGGGCCTTTAATTGTATAATACTACAGAGTGACACTTACTTGAGGTAGATTTCGTTGAAGTCTTCCAATGTTTAATGAAGTCGTGAGAACAACCTTTATATTTATATCGTCTTAAAAATTTGTTTACAAAGAAACCAAGTTCAATAGATTTTGTTTGTTTGGGTTATTTTATTTTTTATTTGTTTGTTTTGTCTTTTATATATAATATGTATGTGTGAGCAGAAAAAAACTAGAGTTCCCCGATTCCCTTGTTTACTAACAAAGGATCGCAATGATATCAATAAACAATACAACATCGTGTTCATGTAAGACAAAAAAATGTTTGTTTTTATCCAATAACCAGATATTTATATCCAAAAAAAGGAATTGATCATATATGTTTGTTTATATCCCATACTGTATTTTACAGCCATGAGACCGTATTATTATATAAAAAAAAAGAATTGATATATTATTTACATACCATATCGTATACAACCGACATTCATAATGATTTATTATCACCATGCAAATATAAAAAAACCTAACGTTAATGTCATATAGACGATAACACGTCATGCTATTGCTGGCCAGGTGGATACAGAGAGAGAGAAATGGAGTTTAACGTCCACTCGACACAAGCTAGGTCATTTCGGGACTAACATGGTTTATTTTATTTCTCTTTCTATCATATAACAGATAACACATCATGAATGAAATATTGTTTATAAAAAAAGACCCCCCCCCCCCCAAAAAAAAACACGTTCCAAAGGTGCGCTTTCATGGTATTGCAGGTCCAGTGGATACATATTTTAAGTAATTTTAACCATTTACAATTTACAGATCCTGTATTTCTAAGGTGTATTTTTGTGTTGAAATAAAACAAACCTTGGTTTTTAGCTGAGATGAAATGAAATGGGGTTTAACGGTCTACTAATCTTCTCCAAATTAAGACGGACATTGGCCATTCATTGTTCTCTGGGAATAATGTTGCGCCTCGCCCACTCTCCATCCGGATATTTTACTAGGACGCCAATGTGTATATGGGACACCTTGGCTTGGGTTTTGTTCCATTCGAACAATTAAACACGTTAATCACGGGGTAAATTCTGAGACGCGACCGGGGTGTTGCACGTAAGCGTTGTATCATAATGTCTGTCATTGAGTCAACTTGCGTGGTTACGATTCCCCGGTTTTACGAGACAAGGAGTAGGGTCGCCTGTCTAACCTCGTGTGTTTTCGCCGGGTCATCCGGTTTCCTCTCACTGCTAAAGACCCCTAGCCCCAAGTGAATTATTGAAATAAAATTAAATCATATGTTAGTCCTGTCCCGAAATGAGCTAGCTCGAGTCGAGTGGACGTTAAACCCCATTTATTTCTCTCTGTCCCTATAGATAAATTATTAAGGGGGCATTAGGTAAGATGCTTCATCCCGAAATAGGTTTTAGCGATTCAATTATTAGCAAGCCTCGATCGCGATTAATAACGTTTGTATGATAATAGATAAAGTCTGGATTATCCATTTTTACATTTAATATCATCACAAAGTGTATTAAAATCCAATAATTATCACAGGCTAACGATGCATCGAGAGTTGATTATGGTCTGGCGTATCCAGACCCATCTTCAATAGAAGGCTTGATCTCGCCTTAACTACATACAGCTTATCAAGCCCTTCACTCAACACTCTACATTTTTATGGCACTAAATTGAATTGGGTACCGGCCCCAACCGTGATCCAATCAGATTCCTTTTTTTAAATGAGTTACTAAAAATAAGACTACTTTCAATTTATTTTATTTATCCTTCCTTAAAAAAATCGTCACGATTATTAAGTCTCGCGCTTCTAAATAAAATGTCTATGTGACAATCGAGATGCAAAGGTCAAGATTCGATTAATGTCAGGTCCTAAAACTGCTTCAATTGCCTTTTTTTGGTTTTCTGTGAATTTCTCAATTGAAAAAAAAACTTTCAACGGCTGTAAACTTCTCTCGTTCTTTTTTCTGTGGAGGCTGCCATATTTGTTTACTACAGTCACGTGCTACAGTGTGAGTGTGTTATGTGCCACGACCTCTGATTGGACAATGATTTGAATGCTAATTAGTCACGTGTAAACACAACATGCGTAAAAGTTTAGGAATAGCCAAGTGTTGAAGCAAGGGTTAGATGTTGTTAAACTCGCGGCCGTTGCTTCAAGAAGATGATCCAGACCATAATCAACAAGATAACATTTCAGGCCTAAAGAAAGACCTGTAAATAGACAGATTTATCTTTTGCATAATGTATTTTTAAACAAGATAGATAATACTAAATGGACCAGTGACTTGGTGTGGCGTCCTGACCACAATCTTGGGGGAGAGAGAGATATAGAGAGAGAAATTGGGTAAACGCAGGCCAGTAGCCAGGAAGTTGTTTTTTTGGGGGAAAAGATGTTTTTGGGAGGGCCAACTAGCATGGGCATCTGCATGAATTTTGCTTAAAGAACAATTTTCTTGTGATATTGAGGGGGGGGGGGGCAAGACTCAGTATTTAGAGAGCAGTTGCCCCCCCCCCCCCGTGCCACACCCCTCATTTCGGGACTAGCATACGGTTGGTTTATTTTATTTTTTTTTATCAACAATTCACTTGCGCGTAGGGGTGTTTAGCAGTAGGAGGAAACCGGATGACCCGAAGAAAACCCACGAGGGTGGACAGGCGACCCAGTTCTTGCCACGTACAAGCGTGAATTCAAAATCATTCGGCCATTCAACCCCCCGATCCAAGAGGTGACCGGTCAGCTAGAGGACGAAACGCAACATTCTAGACCACTAGGCCATCCCAACACAATCTCATAGCTGCATACGCTCACAGGCGGGACCGAAACCACGACAGCAAGCCAGAGGTGACGGGTCAGCTAGAGGACGAAACGCAACATCCTAGACCACTAGGCCATCCCAAAACGTGCCTTTTTATGATCATAACAAAGACAGTCTGGTTAATTAATAATTATCGATTTCTACATCTTATTATCTTTGTGTATCAGAATCTACACAACAGGTATCACGACATCTTCAAATGGTTAAAACTCCCGTTTTACTTTCTTTCGATTTATTATCATACTAGGTAGGTGGTCAAACAGGAGCGTGCAGCACGATAGAAAGGCCAAATGACAGGTTAGTGTTGTGTTAATTTCCTGTAATTGTTTTGTCTGTCCGTCCAAATGTATTAATCTAGGATGTGTAGCTCGTAATTAAATTAATTAGAAACTTTCTTGGGTTGTTCGAACAGGAGGTCGCTAATCAGCGTTTAATTTTGTTTTGGTAATGTATATTTGTTGTTAATTTCCTGTGAAGGTTTTGTCTGTCCGTCAACATGTGAATCTAGGATGTGCAGAGCGTAATTAAAATAATTAGAAATCATCTGGAATTGTTCGAACAGGGGGTCGCCAATCGACATTTAAATTTTTTAAGGTAATATATTATTTTTTCATATTGATTATTCAACATTTATTCAAATAGATTACCTATTCATATTCATCATTCAATAGTTATGAATATTAATTATTCAACATTTATATACAATCATTATCTAACATGTATTCATTATGCAACATTTATTCATATTGATTAGTTAATCATATTGATTAGTTATTCATATTGATTAGTTATTCATATTGATTAGTTAATCATATTGATTATATATTCATATTGATTATATATTCATATTGATTATATATTCATATCGATTAGTTATTCATATCGACTAGTTATTCATCTTGATTAGTTAACATTTATTCATCATTCATATTAATTATGTAACATTTAATTAATATAACGAAATTAAAATAAGTTTTTAAAAAAGGCCCATCTAAAAACTACAGCGAACATGTGTGATGATGGGTCGTTTTGACTGTACACTGTTTATCGTCTGACCAATCTTCAAGTAATTTTGTCTTTTATAAATACGGGAAGGCATTAAACCACTTTTGACAGTTTAGAAGAGATTCAAAGTTTGTCAAATGACGAATTTTTATGTTTCGTTATTGTCTTGATTCTATACACGTCATGAAAACCTCGACCGGTTCCTAGAAATTTCTTTTGAATTGTTTATTTGTTTGTTTGTTGTTTCGGAGTATGATGTCTTGTTATGTTTGTCTTTTATGTAAATTATATGTGGCGCAGTCCCCCTGCACTAACTATTAAAGTAAGCACAAAGTTATGCTTCACTTTTGTCTGCAATATCACGTAAGCGGAAGCAGACGTTAAACACCAAAAAGAAGAAGAAGAAGAATGCTTCACTTTTTCTTACATACTTAGGAGAAGCGAACATTTTTTTATAGCAATAGCATACTTCTCGAGAAATAAAATAAAAACCAAGTACGAACAAATCTAAACCATAAGACAGAATTCGAAGTCCTGAAAACGTTATAGGCAAAAAAGTGTATTCAAGCAAAATAGTGAAATCAGCAAATGGACTGCTAAGGGGTTTTCTCTTTCATTCAATTGTCTTTTTGGTATCAAAAGATGAAGTAAATGCTGTGGAATAACTAACTTTCGGATATCATGTTTGAAGCAGGAACAGACTTAAGGTTGGTAAGCAAGCCGTATATCTTGTTTGGGACTTGTACTTAGATTGACAATGTTCATAAGAACGTTCTTGTGCTTACACAAAATAAGATAAGTTTACTTAATGCACAGTCTACTTAAAATCTAAGCCCAAGAACGTGGTTACGTATTTTCTGGGAATCGGACCCTGGATGTCACATTTTTAGATTTTTGTGAATTTTATACAAGTAAAGACCATAACGAGTTTTCACACCATCATGATGAACCAAGGTAGAAAAATAAATAAGGTTTAACGTCCTGCTGTTCTGCACCGGTTAGGTTGATGAAGACGGAGCATGCGCCATACATACCAGGGCTGCCTATTCTTATATCGAATTAGCTTGCTCGCTCCCCCGGAGGTTAAGTGTTCGACCCCTGCCCTCCGCCGTGCGCTACTAACAAAGCGGAACCAGGTCGGAAACTCCCAATGAAGTTTCTCTATCAACACGGAGATTGAATTCTGGAATTCCGTTCGCCGGCCAGCGTATTGCACACCGAGTCATCGTGGCTGCCTTGATACAGATGCAACACCTTTTTATGATGTGTCACTGAGGTGAAGTGGTAGCACTATTCATTTAAGAAACCGTCGCACAAGGGAGTTCAAGCGGAACACATTGAACGACACCATCGAATCATGTACAAAAATCAGCCGGTTCTTACTCCGTCGACGCGGATGGGTCAGTGGGTCTTGAGGCGGTCCCTATTATTCTTTAGGCCTGATCTAAGATCAATCTGGTCAAAACACGGATCCTATTTCGTTTCGTTTTTTTATAGTTCACAATTTCGTTTTTCTTGTCTTTACTACAATATGACCTTGACAGGTTATTATCATTGACGTGTTCTGGGTGATGTGATGGATGTGGTGGATTAGCCCATAAAACGATCTGCTCCGGTCTAAATCTATTGGAAATATTTTGAAAATTGAACGCAACCCCGGAACTGTGTGTAACCACTAGAAACGTCAACCCTGGTTGATTAATCAATGTCTTACGTCATCCGGTCGAAAGTCGCTCATACAACCCCTGACACGACCTTCCATTACAAGGAGTCAGATCTTCATGTAGTGTAGGCCATCGAAAGTACAAAAAAACGAAACGCAATATATAGCTGTATTTTAATCAGACTGGTCTAAGAATCACACTATTCTGATACAGGCAGGGTAAGCATACTCTTCCGGACACCTGTTACCACTGTTTGTCGTGTATTGTGTACTCGGTGAACAGTTCATTTACTGATTACACTATTTTGCCAGATGACACTATTTTGCCTATACCGCTTTTTTAGGACTTAGAATTTTGTCTAATGGTTTGGATTGTTCGTACTTTGTTTTATTTTATTTCTAATTGTATCCTAACATATATAACCAAAGTGAATATAAACGTTAATGTATGTTTTTATTTTATCTACAGATCTACAGATGGTATCCCATGGTAACACAATGGAGATCATGAAAATATTCCTTATCGTTTTATTGGGTAAGTTAAAGATACGTTATGGGAGATTGGATAAAGAGCTGACATTTCTCCCTATTATAGTCAAAAACTAGATATGGTAAAGGTAATTTGCTGAAATTTTCAGTCAAATTGATTTACTCTGAATTGAAAATTTAGCGATTGAAAATTCGGCTTAATCTCGATCATCATTACTGAAGTCTGTGATTTAAAAACATTGTCATGATTATCCATTTCATGATGTAATCATGATTGAAAGATGGGCAGAAAATCGGATCGTAATTCAATAAATAGAAGGCTAGCCTTGACACAGTCGAGGGTTGATTTTGACCTTGTCATGTTAATTAATGTCTAATAAATCATTTAGATAACATAAGACTCGCAATATGCAGATTTGGCTCTTGCATAATGTATGTTTAAAGCTCCAATACCACTCTTGTTGTAACTGAATAATATGTTCCAATCTTTATTCTGGTCAACAATTTGTACTATTTTACAATATTTCAATTAAAAAATGATACAAATTTCATCTTAACACACCTAATATTAAAAATTGGAAAAATTCAACTACATGCCATAACATGGTTTGAAAAGCCTTACGTAAGCACTTTCAAATGTAACTTGGATTTAAACATATTTTCGAACCCTCTGGACAAGTAAGAAAGGTTGTAATGGATAATTTACACAACAGGTAGGACACTTAAACATCTTGTAGTTAGAATAAGGCTATTTTTGTTCTGGACCTGTAAAGTCAGCAAGAGTGTTATTTTCCCTTTAAATAAAGTATGTTTTCGGATACACGACTTGCCTGCGATATTTCCCTCGGTGGAAGCTGACGCTATACCCTAATAATTCACAGATACTCCAAATAGGACCAGATATAGGAGAACATAATCAGGAGGTAGTTTTACTGTCGAAATTGAAAAACACGTAGTTTATGGATAGTTCGGGTGTTGGGGTGCGTTATTTGTTAGTCGGGATTAATATGTTCTCCAGCAATCAGTTTAGTAACTACAGCATTTATTTATAACGGAAACAAGATAACACACATAAATACATCAAAAACTTCATAAACTAGACTACTATATACTGAAAATTAAACTAATATACCACAACTAGACTTCTACATGAACACATATAACAATATCTTAAATCTACCGTCATGCCCTCTGCCAAAGCAGCGGCTGCACTCGGATAAGTCCGTCCATACACTCGCCCGAACCTTCCTTGTCCACCCGGCTCATCTCTCTCTAATGCTGTGTTCACACTAGCCTTTTAATGCGCATCGAATGCGCATTAAAGCCTTAAGTCGCTAAAACGCGTCACACACAATGCGCATTAAACCAAAACTAAGCCGCTTTAGCGAAACCGCATTTCTAATGCGCATTGGCTGAAGCGATATAACTGACGCGCATTACATCGTTGAGATCGAACAGCGCTTGCGCAGTGCAGTACTTCCGTTTTATCGCATGGGGAAAGCTGTGAATGCGCATTGAGTGTGACGTGTTTTAATGCGAATCGAAAGCGGTTTAATTTGTAGTGTGACGCCACCCGTGGTAACGAAAGCGCCTTCCGTAGGGCGTTTTACGGAAAGCGCTTTGAAAGCGCATTAGGTGTGAACATAGCATTACTGTCAATTAAATCCTCGTTATACACATGGTCATACATGCAACGGTCTCTTTTATCTCGTGTCGGCATGCCTACTGATCAGTGCATACTCCTTTGAAATCACGTGGATCGTGTATACAGTATACAGATCATGTATAGCTTATAAAGAACATATTGAATTTTAATTAAAATTAGATGTTTAATAAGATCGTGTCTTAACAGAAGTTTATATATGGAGGTGAAAGTCAAAATTCATATGGGTCATTCTCAAAATTTGCCCAAATTTCAGTCAGTAGCACTAAGCTCTTAGAAATGTTATTTTAATATTTGTTCAAAGGTCATATTATTAAGAAGAAGATATTTTGTATTTTTGAATTCTCCAAGGCCCCAATGTGGCCATATTTTGAGAATGACCCATATATTGTCAAACCTAACAGACTTCATTAAGTTCTTTGTACTTTAATGATATTGTTCAATGTGGTGGGATGAATAATATTATAGTACAGACGACTTTGTCACAAAGGATAAGTAATAACAATAAGCTATAAATCCGTACTTTTACAATATAAGAATCGTTAATAACAATTAGATCTTTTTTTATATAAACAATATTTTATTCACAAAAAAGGATTGGGAGACAGGCTAGGCCTATTTTACATCCCTGCTATATAACAGAAAATATAAACAAAAAGACTATATAGCCATATTATTATAACAATTAATCAAAAAAGTATAAGAATAAAATGAACAATTAGATATATATGAATCGATACTAACAATAAGACACACATCCGCGCTTTTAAAGGAAGATAATAGAGAGTAGGTAGGTATATAAGAAATGGAAAATGCATTTCGAATATTACAATAGGCGGAAGCTATTGGTATACTGTCTGTTTATCGCTTATAATCACTAATAGCCAACTCGTCGTTCTTTATGTTTCAAAATCAATGAGAGAGAGAGAGAGAGAGAGAGAGAGAGAGATGGGGTTTAACGTCCACTCAACACAACTAGGTCATTTCGGGACTGACAGGGAGGAAACCGGTGTGCCCAGAGGAAACACACGAGGTTGAGAAGGCGCTCCTATCCCCACGCCACATACGTTCACACCAGGGCTCGAAACCAGAACATCAATGAGACATTTCTACATTTATAAATGAAATGGGGTTTAACGTCCTACTTTTATTCTGACACTATTTATTCAATAAATATTTACATGTTATAAAAGAAAACCATATAATTGTGGGATCTGAAAACAAGCCGGGGCTTATATTTATTTATTATATTACCAAAACTCATGCATGGTACCCTTAGAACAATATTTTTAGATCCAGAACTTCTACATTCCGTATCCATGATACCCTAATAACAATCCAATGAGACCCTTATTACTTCTACATTCCGTGTCCATGATACCTTAATAACAATAATACCACCAGAACTTCTACATTTCGTTTCCATGATACCCTAATAACAATGATGCCCTTATAACTTTTACATTCCGTTTCCATGTAACCCTAATAAAAATGATATCCTTATAAATTTTACATTCCGTATCCATTAAAAACCATATTTTAGTAAGACGCTGGCTCGGTAGCCTGGGGGTTCGCGGGTTTGCCCCCGGTCTTGTCCGAGGGAGTTCGGTTGTGCAGGACGGAGAGCCTGACAAGGATAGTTTTGTAGTCGTTCGGGTGGAATGCAAAACCAGGGTCTCGAATAAACATTGGCATTCATTTAAAAGAGCCCTTGACAATGGGAATTCGAAATAAGAGCAGCTAGTGACATCGCCGCTACCCGGCAAAATTGTCCTCAAAGCACACTGCTATTGTTAATCATCATTAGACCAAATAGGAGAAGAACGGTAGGACATTAAACCGAGCCCTGCGGAACACCATCCGTGACGACAGATGTACCAGAGGAGGCATTTTCGGCGACATCACGCTGTGTTCGACCAGTTACTAAATGGCATTGTATTGAAACAGTTTGTCGACGTTTAGACATCGTTTTAATCTATATAATAGCCTTAGAGAGTGTACAGTGGATTCCTTTAAACGATCTATCTAAAAGTCGACGAACTGTTTCAATACAATGACATTAAATGTGACAGCATAATGAGTCTTAATGACCAAAAATTCAAAATTGTGTTATATATGTCATCTTAAAGAGCATGCCATAAGCTGTCTAGTGATACCAAAATCATTGCTCTACTTTACTACATCGTTGAGATATTCATGTTCAAAGTCCGGGAGTCCAGAGAGGCCTATTTCAAGAAAACTGTGTTTAAAGATTATGTTAAAAATTAATGTTATTCATGACAAAAGTCATTGTTAAAAATGCCAAACTGACAATAAACTTAAACACAATTGTTAGGAACATTAGATTTCAAAATAACCCAGTTAATTTCAATAAAATCATGCTTTCGGGAATGTTCCTATTTAACGTTGTCACAAAAATAATCCAAAACGAGATTGTTTCATTGTTGAACACTGGCCGATGCGGACAAATCCCCATTTAAACAAGCGAGATAAATGTACGGTACTAAAACTACGCATTTTTTTTAAAAAGTGACTACAGTTTTATTCATAACTTTATGATTTATGTCTATTGGCGAAAACTCGAAAAACGACATCGCTAAAGATCAACAAATCAGACGTCGGGACGTCATTGACGTCACCAGGTTACGAACTTTATGACGTCACACAGCAACAAGGCTGGTTTGTTTACCTTTTTTATACGCCGCTATTGGCTGAGTAGTGTGTCAAATATTATAATGAGTACTATAAATAGAAAGAGGGGATTTCACCGGTTGTGTTGGTATAGCTTATGTACGGGGCTTCCTTCGCCAAAATGGCTACATTTCCCAGCAAAATTGGTCAACTATGGATTTGTTTCAAGTAATTCTGACTTACTTTCAGTAAACTACTAATTACTAATTGCTCAATTTCTACCCTTTATCAACATTTTCTTGCTAAAAAAGTGTGCCAGGCTGAATTCTAACATGATAAAGTATTCAAAAATGGTCAAAACCAAATTTTGAAAATTTTTGCACTCAAGACACAAATTAGCATATAATTAGAAATCTACTTCTGCGACTTAAGACTCATTTTGCTATCACCGGTCACATTTAGTAACTGATCGAACACAGCGTGTTGTCGCCGAAAATGTCTCCTCTGGTACCTCTGCCATCACGGCTGGTGTTCCACAGGGCTCGGTTCTCGGTCCTTTACTTTTTCTGATCTACATAAATGATATTGTCGAAAAAGTACAGTCAAAAATAAAATTATTCGCAGATGATAATCCTTATATAAGTTGATGAAATATCCTACAGAAGGTTCCCAAATTTTAAATCCAGATATTGAGAGAATATACACATGGGGTGAAACATGGCTAGTTTCCTTTAATCCCGATAAAACTGAAACATTCACAATATAAACCACATCTACGCACGATTATATTCCTATTTGCATGAACAAGGTTAAAAAAAAATTCTAAACAATATTTATTCACAGAAACTGGATTGTAAAACAGGCAGAAGCCTATAGACCCCCTCTCCATGTTAAAATAACTGAAGTATCTCACCACAAACACTTGGGGCTTATTTTTCAAAACAATCTTAAATAGAACATACACTTTGTAATAGAGTGTCAAAATTTATTAACTGCTTAAGATCACTCGAGTACCGACTTGGAAGGAAATCACCCAAAACAATATAACCTACTTCCTGTATTTTACCACTTGGACTATGCTAACATTATTTGGGATGGGTGCACGGATTACTCAGCTAACCAGTTAGAACAATTGGAATTAGATATTGTTTGCGTTACATGCTGTTTTCATGTTGTTTGCATGTTGTTTACATGTTGTTTACATGTTGTTTGCCTATTGTTTACATGTTGTTTACATGTTGTTTACATATTGTCTACATGTTGTTTACATATTGTTGAATAATTATTGATTTGTTTTCAGGAATTGACATAACCAATACTGTGAGCAGTCCAAAATTAACCTGGCCTCTATGTGACAAGTCCTTTGGATTCGAAGTAAACAAAAAATACGATGCGTTATATCCAAATTTAACCGACTGCTTTGAGGTCGATGATGGCGTGAAATTCAGTACGGCCGCTACGGCCGCCAGTGCCTTACATTTTAATGGATCGTCAGCATCAAGTTTTGTTAAGCTGCATGTTATGCTAGGATTGATGACGGATAAAGAATTTGGAATATCCTTGTTCATTTCTCCCGATGAGCTGCCCGGAACTTTATTACACTATAAAGCAGTTTCAACCACGGCTTCCGACGTCACCAATGTGATTCTTCGCATGGCAAGCGACGGTAAATTGAATCTGGAGCTGAAGGACAGTCCTGGTAACATTGTAAGCTCCATATCACATGGCTCGGTTTCTACAGGTACGTGGACTCTGGTACAGTTAGGATATTCTCGAATTAATTCCGCGACATATCTCACCGTGGGTGGATCCTCGTCTATGGTGTCGGGTGGCACCGGGCAGTTCAAAACACCAGGTACGTTGCTCATTGGTCAGCAATTTGACAAAACAGAATCGTACCACGGCAGCGTAACGTGTGTTCTAATGTTTGATAAAGCAAATGATTTTCCTGATCCTGCTATAACTCGAAGTTACTGTGACAATCCCGACGGTTGGATATCAAAAATACCAGGTAAGAATAACTCGCCGTTAAGAGAAAGGGAGAGAGAGAGAGAGAGAGAGAGAGAGAGAGAGAGAGGGAGAGAGAGAGGGAGGGGGGGGGGGGGGGGAGAGAGAGAGAGAGAGAGAGAGAGGGAGAGAATGGGGTTTAACGACCATTCAACACAACTAGGTCATTTCTTGACTAACATATAGTTTAATTTTATTTCAATAATTCGCTTTCGCGTAGGGGTCTTTAGCAGTGGGAGGAAACCGGAGTGCCCGGAGGAACACCCACGAGGTTGAGAAGGCGCCCCTATCTTCATGCCACATACGCTCACGCCAGGGCTCGAAACTCCCTATTAAAGATTAATTTGCTCGATATGGTGGGTGGGCGGATGGCCGAGTGGTTAGCACGTGTGCGCTATATCATAAAGCCGGTCATTGAGTCAACTGGCTAGGTTTCGAATCCGCGGGTGTACTTGACAAGGAGTATGGTCGCCTGTCCAACCTCGTGGGTTTTCTCCGGGTCCTCCGGTTTCTTCCCACTGCTAAAGACCCATAAGCGCAATCCAATTATTAAAATAAAATGTCCCGAAATGTCCTACTTAGTGTCGTGTGGTCGTTAAACCCCATATCTCTCTCTCTCTCTCTCTATCTATCTATCTATCTCTCCATGGTTTATCTAAAGCCAAACTCACAACTGCAGAGGAACATTTAGTAAATCCGTGAGTCTGACGCGTTACCAATCTGATTAAAACACAGATCTTATTTCGTTTCGTTTTTATAGTTTAAAATTCAATTTTACTTTTCTTTACTACACTTGGCCCTGGAAGAGTTGGTATAGTACCGGTGTTATGGTTGAAGTGAGGGATGAGCCAATGAAACGGTCTGTTACAGCGACTCTTAGTAAAACATTAGAAACGTCAATGCTGATTGATTAATCAATTTACGACGTCATACGGTCAAAATCCGCTCGCATGACCCTTTACACGACCTTGTAGTGTTAGCTATCGAAACCAAACGAAATATTGATCACTTTTTTGATCAGAATGACGCGTCAATTGCATATTTTCGGCACCGTAAAATATCACAGACGGGTTGTAGAGAATTCTTGTCCTGCTCATACATTATTTTCAACCGGTTTCTGGCTTTTGGTTTGCAAGTTGGTTTGTCGAATTTTATGTTTAAAATGTGTTATCATTTTTCCCCTTCCATCGCTACATCTACCCCTCTCTCTCTCTTTCTCTCTCTCTCGCTCTCTCATCTGAACAACTACACGCTCTCTCTCTCTCGCTTCCTCTTCTGAACAACTACATGCTCTCTCTCTCGCTCCCTCTTCTAAACAACTACATGCTCTCTCTCTCGCTCCCTCTTCTAAACAACTACATGCTCTCTCTCTCGCTCTCTCTTCTAAACAACTACATGCTCTCTCTCTCGCTCCCTCTTCTAAACAACTACATGCTCTCTCTCTCGCTCTCTCTTCTTAACAACTACATGCTCTCTCTCTTTCTATCTCTCTCTCTCATGTACACTCCTGTATCCCACATTGAACACGAATAACAATTACGCCATAATCCTTTAGAGGCGTTAAAAACCCTGTTCTTGATTATTGGCGCCACCATAGAAATATGTTTCATTTGTAGGGTGGCTAAGAGGATAAGGCGCTGGTTCGCTAGCCTGGAGGTCGGGTGTTCGATCCCTGCATTGGCCGAGAAAGTTCATCTCGATTTTTTTCCGGCGTGATTTCCCCTTGTCAGTGATGCAGAAGAAGGGATTGACAAGGACAACTGCCTAGTCGTTCGGATGGGTCGAAAAACGAGGTCCGTGTACACATTGGAGTGCACGTAAACGATCCCTTTGCAGTTTGGATGCGATATAAGAGTAGGCCGTAGCGCCGCTGCCCGGGCAAAATTTCCCTCATAGCACACTGTATGGCGTATGCCCGTCTTCCATTAGCCCAGGTTAGGTGCATAACAGTAGGACGTTAAACCCCATTTCATTCATTCATTCCATTTGTAGGAGGGCCTCCTTCTTGTACCTTGCCACCAACACACAGTCAACAAACAACAACAGATGGGATGCCTACAATAACCTCACAGACAACAACCGACGGGATGCCTACAATAACCACCCAGACAACAACCGATGGGATGCCTACAATAACCACCCATATAACAACCGATGGGACACCTACAATAACCCCCCAGACAACAACCGATGGGATACCTGCATTGACCACCCAGACAACAACCGATGGGATACCTGCATTGACCACCCAGACAACAACCGATGGGATACCTGCATTGACCACCCAGACAACAGCAGACTGGACACCTACAATAACCACCCAGACAACAACCGATGGGATGCCTACAATAACCACCCAGACAACAACAGACGGGATGCCTACAATAACCACCCAGACAACAACAGATGGGACACCTACAATAACCCCCCAGACAACAACCGACTGGACACCTACAATAACCACCCAGACAACAACCGACGGGATGCCTACAATAACCACCCAGACAACAACAGATGGGATGCCTACAATAACCACCCAGACAACAACAGATGGGACACCTACAATAACCCCCCAGACAACAACCGATGGGATGCCTACAATAACCCCCCAGACAACAACCGATGGGATGCCTACAATAACCACCCAGACAACAACTGATGGGATGCCTGCAATAACCCCCCAGACAACAACAGATGGGATGCCTACAATAACCCCCCAGACAACAACCGATGGGATGCCTACAATAACCCCCCAGATAACAACAGATGGGATGCCTACAATAACCCCCCAGACAACAACAGATGGGATGCCTACAATAACCCCCCAGACAACAACAGATGGGATGCCTACAATAACCCCCCAGACAACAACCGATGGGATGCCTACAATAACCCCCCAGATAACAACAGATGGGATGCCTACAATAACCCCCCAGACAACAACAGATGGGATGCCTACAATAACCACCCAGACAACAACAGATGGGATGCCTACAATAACCACCCAGACAACAACAGATGGGATACCTGCATTGACCACCCAGACAACAACAGATGGGATGCCTACAATAACCACCCAGACAACAACCGATGGGATGCCTACAATAACCACCCATATAACAACCGATGGGACACCTACAATAACCCCCCAGACAACAACCGATGGGATACCTGCATTGACCACCCAGACAACAACCGATGGGACACCTGCATTGACCACCCAGACAACAACAGACGTTACTACAACGTTGTCTCAATGTAGTCCAATATACGTCTGGCCGTTAGACGACAAAGCTTTAACAGAAGAAGTGATATCACATCAAATCTCCTATCCAACTGCTCTATCGCTTTGTCCGAGAATCCTAATAACCAATTCAACGTTTCCTTCACCAACACTTTATTTTGACGGGGCATCAATTTCTTACATCAGAACGAATTTAAATCGAACATTTTTACAAAGGAGCTTCACCATCGGCCTGTTTTTGTGTCTGGAAGAAAGAGACAGTGGAACGGTTCTTTATGTAAATGATAACCAGGCGTCTGGAATATCAAGGCTTAAAATACAAACATATTGGAACAATGTGACCGTAACAACATCGGATATAGATGGAGCAATATGTGGAGAAGTTCTGGGTACCAACTTAGAAATAATGCAGTGGAATATATTGATAGTAGCCCGAAATACCGCAACCGGTACTCTAGAGCTGAAAATGAATGACGTCACTTCCTCTACGAACGATAACTGTGCAACAGGTGATACAAGTCAGCCCTCCGAGGTGTTTATTGGTAAAGATACATGGAATGAAGAATCGTTCCGTGGTTATTTACGATGTTTGACGATATTTGACGAGGTTGTTGTTTCACCAGATATATCAGGGGTTTGTCAAGATACGACTATAACAGCATACTCTGCTCCAGGTAGTTATAATTCGACACTATTGATAGGTTTAAACCCAGTCAAAGAATTCGATATACCCCCTCTCCCCCTATGTTTCTTTTTTCAATACGTCATGACGAACTGCACAAACGTATTACATTTATATTCGATAAAAGAGTAGGCCTTAGCGCCACTGTCCGGGCAACGTTGCCCAAAGACAAAGAGTAGGCCTTAGCGTCGCTGTCCGAGCAACGCTGCCCAAAGAGTAGGTCTTAGTGCCGCTGCCCGAGCAACGTTGCCCTTATAGCACGTTGTATGGCGTATATATGTGCCCGTTTTACTTATCCCGGTCAGATCAGAATAGAAGGACATGAAACCCCATTTCATTTTGAATTACATTCCGGGGCTGTGGGAAATAATACCTAATCTTGAAAGTGGACCAAAATTCTAATTGAGATCTCATGGTGTCGATTTAATTTGAATTCCGTTGGAAATTGTTCTGTTACGTTTCCATCGAATTATTGAAATAAAAATTGGACGATATGTTAGTCCCGAGATTACTTAGTTTGCGTCGAGTGGACGTTAAACCCCATTTCCCTATCTCCTTTTAACAAAAGTTTACGTGTTATAATTCATTGAAATCGAATAATCCTAAAATATTTGTATTTTCAGCCCCGCCATGTCCAGAAAGATCTGAAGAGGGACTCTATTTCAGAAAATTTGCAACAAACAAGAAACCCACTGGTAGTGTTCTGCACTCGGCTGTTAAAGCAAGCAAGAGAAGGTGCGCAAGTCTGTGCTCTACTTTCGATTTGTGTCGCGCGTTTGTGTTTCAGTCCACAACGAGGCTCTGTTCTCTGTATGATTATGTAACACGACGGGTATTAGTGGATGCAGTGGATCATTATTATTATACGATTGTCAACAGAAAGTGATCGAAGTTGTAACAAATAGTAGGTAAACCAAAAACGTCGAGATTCAGACAATCTGATTAAAATACAGATCTATATTTCGTTTTGGTATTATTATAGCCTACAGGGTTAAAATACAGGGGCCTGTTTCACAAAATTGTAAATAAGATAAAATCTAAATTTGAGTAATTTGATTGGATAATATTAGATTGATTTAAGTGGTTAGCCAATCAAAATTGAAGTATCTACTAAAGTCTAGATTTTATCTTTAGTAAAGATTTCGAGAAACGGAGCCCAGATCTATATTTCGGTTTTTTGCACTTTCGATCGCCAACTCTGCATGAAGATCTGATAACTTATAATGGGAGTTCACGTCGGGGGTCAAACAAACGGCTTTTGGCCCTATGACGTCATAAATTGATTAATCAATCAGCGTTGTCGTTTCTAGTGGTTTATCCACAGTTCCGTGCATCAAAAGACTAAGAACTCGCCGTAACAGACCGTTTCATTGGCTAATCCCTCACATCATACAGAACACGTTAGTTTATAGTGGTAGTAACTCTTCCAGATCCTAGTGTAGTAAAGACATGTAAAACGAAGTTTTGAACTATTTAAAGAAACGAAATCACTTTATAGACATCTAATTGATATTTACATGTACTTTTAGACCCATTTGCGTCTATTTTAAGTTTCCCGAAATTAGAGCCATACAATTGCTCCATTATGCAGTAGACACCTATACAATAGTCTAACAATACGACCGGAAGACCGAGACGGAAATCCGCCTACCATTTGTCTCGATTATAATAGTCCTACTCTCGTGTATCCAGTAAAGTGACAATGAATGAACCTATAATACATATATGCAAGAGGGGATTATTTGCTGTAATTATTTGGCCTTTTATCGTTCTACTTGTTAAATATCCGTGTTCATTTCAATAATCTCTTCAAATGTCCATTGTTAATTTTTCTATAACGTTTTTTTTGATTAAAGTGTGAGTTTATTGTTAATATTTCGTTTGAAGCGCAAACGTGATAAAGTACCTTCATTTACCACAGCAAGGAAGTGGGCTGCGGAAGTCGTGCGTGACAGACAATCTGGTTAAAATACAGGCCTATATTTCGATCGTTTTTTGTGTACTTTCTATGGCCGCCACTACATGAAGATCTGACTAACTAATCGGCGTTTCTAGTGGTATACCTAGTGCCGTGCATCGCACGTTAAGAACACGCCGTAACAGACCGTTTCATTCGCTAATCCCCCACATCAACCAGAACGCGGGCTATGTAACAACTCGTCCAGATTCTGGTGTAGTAAAGACAAGTAAAATGACATTTTGAATTATAAAAAACGAAACGAAATAGGAACTGTATTTTAATCAGATTGATGCATGCCATGGAGATGGCTTGACATATTGCCAGTGTTGTTGGCATATCTCGTGTGAGAGGGTTGGGCATATTATCGTCGAGTTAGGGATGACAAAGGTTTCTGCAAAATTTGTGCCAATTCTCTTTCGTGCGGATCAGCAGCGTATACAGATCTTTCACAGTTATAATTTTTCAACCAGCCATCGCAACGTTGATATTTTAAGCCTTTTACAAACTTAAAATTTGATATTTGATCGAAATATTACTTTAACAGTTGCCATTTTATAGCTCGAAATGCAAGATACTGCGAAATACTTGAATTGTATAACATAACTACTTTGGGAAATAAGCGATAAAGCTGAGGGTCATAAGCAGCCCTGAATCTAATATTGCAAAAACTCCCTTAAAGATACATTAGTTAAGATAAACGAAATAGGGTCTGTGTTTTAATCAGATTCTAGTAAAAACAAGTAAAATAACATTTTGAACTTTACACGAAATGGGATCTGTATCAGGCATCAACTGGCACCGCGCCGTTTCCGAGAATATTGCCGATCGTTGATTGGTAGACGATAACTCAATTCCAATTATTCTAGATTATCAAGTGATATTCCCACTGGCTACGGTACCCTCGATTGTCAACCCTTTCAGCGACAGTGACGTCAGTGATTAACGATAAATGTTAGCTTGTTTAGCCATTTATTGATTTAATTATCAAATAGACGACTGCTTAAATCCAAGTTGATTTTTAGCTTATCGTGTAAAATAAAGGTCTAATTAATAATTTCAATAACATCTGAAACCTAAAGAAAGACTCACAATAGGCAGATTTAGCTCTTAACTTTTGTCCTGTCAAAGCAAGCAGCGGTGTTAAATAAGTTGGCACTGCCAGGCAGGATACGCCCACACTTTCGAGAGATGGATAGAGAACTAGCAATACCGAAAGTGATAGAGTCAAAGGTTTTTTTTTTAAATCGGATAATAATTGTGACCTCCAGAGGGACCATAGCGAATTTTTCGAACAATCAGGGGCCAAAATTCAGGGAGTTACGTGAACAATAAGATAAGCGCAAATGACGAAAGGAACCAAGATCTTTGGGTTATAACCATGCATTTCAAGTTTCATCAAAATAGAAATAAAATTGTGACCTCTACAGGATCCACAACCTTGATATACCAAATTTTAACAGTATTCACGTACAAACGGCGGCCATTTTGTATGGCAATTTTGGTCCGATTTTCCCGAAATTTGAACTCAACCTTCCTTAGGGTGTAACGGTGATATTTTCGGACAATCAGGGGCCATAATTCAGGAAGATACTATCCGATAGGCGCAAATATCGAAAGGAACAAAGATCTTTTGGTTATAAACATGCTTGTCAAGTTTCATCAAAATAGGTTCAAAAATTGTGACCTCTATAGGGTCCACAAGCTAAAAACGTGATTTTTCGTACAATCAGGAGCCATAATCCACTAAGTTTTGATCCAATAAATGCCAATATCGAAAGCAGCCGAGATCTTTTGGGGATGAACCTATATTTTAAGTTTTGTCAAAATCGGGTAAGAATTGTGACCTGTAGAGAGTCCACAAACAATTGTGGACGGACAGTGGCGACGACATAATATATCCAAATGAAAATGTGGGCGTATAAAAAGAGTTGTTTCGTTTGGGAGGTCCTTGATCTCGACAATTTCCTACCCATAAAATGTCAAGTATCCAACCCCGTGCAATTAATCATATTCCTTTCGGTTCACTACCACACTGTGCTCTCCTTCCGTAGTCACTAAGTTCAACCACGGTCCACTAGGCTTAGAACTGACTCAATGACTGGTCAGGCCAACATCTTACCAGGGGAGGCAAACAGGCAACCAACGTTACGTTAATGATTGGAACCAGCTCTTGTAAAAGACGTCAACAGGTGGAATATGTATGCCGAAACGCACTACAATACGATTCTAAATTTGAATATGGCGGCCATCCAGAATAAAGATTTATTCTGGAATTATGAAGTGTTCTGCTCGGACTGGCCTAATGAAAACGGGCATACGCCATAAAGTTAGACATAAGGAACATTTTGCCCTTACAGCGGCATTATGTCTACTCTTAAATCGAATTCCAACTGTAAAGGGGTCTTTTACATGCATGCCAATGTGTACACGGGACATATCCCACATAGAAAATCCAGATGATTTTTCTCGGCTGATGCAGCCGGATTGAACGAGCTAGCAAGTCAGTCTTAATTAAATAGATTGATCTGTGTGCAGAGTGTAAACAGAGCAGTGGATTCTTCGACTTGAAAACCTGGTAGAAATATATCTACAGAAATGGTTGAACATCAACTTATTTGTTTTCTGTACTCAAACCGTCCCAGGAACTGATAATTCTAGTTTCTAAGAGCAGTCACAAGTTATTACCGAAGATGCATTGACGGACGGGTGCGACAACAATATTTAAATGTGAGCTTACGAAAAACATATACAAACAAACCAATTAAAAAATATTTAATATTTCTACATTTATATTATACAATTTCCATGGAAATGTCCTAACATTGCTTAATGAAAAACAATGCTATATTATATAATTTTATCATGAAATGTTTATTTTTGATTCTGAATCTAGGACAAGGATTATTAAACATTATTTACAGAACTATATATAAATATATACACATTAACAATATTATAGAGCTACTAAAAGATAGTAAGCTGGCACTGCCAGGCAGGATACGCCCACATTTTCGAGAGATGGTTAGAGAACAAGCAAAATCGAAAGTGATTTTTCCTACAATCAAAGGCTATAATTCATTAAATTACAATTTGATATGCGCAAATATCGAAAAGAATCAAGATCTTTAGGTTATAAACATGCATTTCAAGTTTCATCAAAATTGAATTAAAATTGTGACCTATACTTGGTCCACAACCTTGATATACCATTTTTTAACGTATTCGCGTACAAACGGCGGCCATTTTGTATGGTAATTTTGGTCCGATTTTTCCGAAATTTGAACTCAACCTTCCTTAGGGTGTAACGGTGATATAATCAAACGATTTTTTAAATCGGTTAATTATTGTAACCTCCAGAGGGACCACAAGCTAAACCAAGACAATTTTGCGTATAATCAGGGGCCATAATTCAGGAAGTTACAATCCGATATGCACAAATATTGAAAGGAACCAAGATCTTTAGGTTATAACCATGCATTTTAAGTTTCATCAAAATCGAATTAAAATTGTGACCTCTACAGGATCCACAACCTTGATATACCATTTTTTAACAGTATTTGCGTACGAACGGCAGCCATTTTGTATGGCAATTTTGTTCCGAATTTTCCCGAAATTAGAACTCAACCTTCCTTAGGGTGTAATGGTGATATAATCAAACGATTTTTTAAATCAGATAATAATTGTGACCTCCAGAGTGACCACAAGCTAAACAAAGACGATTTTGCGTATAATCAGGGGCCGTAATTCAGGAAGTTACGATCAGATATGCGCAAATATCAAAAGGAACCAAGATCTTTGGGTTATAACCGTGCATTTCAAGTTTCATCAAAATTGAATTAAAATTGTGATCTCTACAGGGTCCACAACCTTGATATACCATTTTTTAACAGTATTCGCATACGAACGGCGGCCATTTTGTATGGTAATTTTGGTCCGATTTTTCCGAAATTTGAACTCAACTTTTCTTAGGGTGTAACGGTGATATTATCGAACGGTTTTTCAAATCGGATAATAATTGTAACCTCCAGAGGTACCACGAGCTAAAATAGGTGAATTTTCGGACAATCAGGGGCCATAATTCAGGAATTTACGTTCCGATAGGTGCAAATATCGAAAGGAACCAAGATCTTTGGGTTATAAACATGCATATAAAGTTTCATCAAAATCGGTTCAAAATTGTGACCTCTATAGGGATTTTTTAAATCGGTTAATTATTGTAACCTCCAGAGGGACCACAAGCTAAACCAAGACGATTTTGCGTATAATCAGGGGCCATAATTCAGGAAGTTACGATCCGATATGCGCAAATATTGAAAGGAACCAAGATCTTTGGGTTATAACCATGCATTTTAAGTTTCATCAAAATCGAATTAAAATTTTGACCTCTACAGGATCCACAACCTTGATATACCATTTTATAACAGTATTTGCGTACGAATGGCGGCCATTTAGTATGGCAATTTTGGTCCCATTTTTCTGAAATTCAAACTCAACCTTCCTTAGGGTGTAACGGTGATATAATCAAACGATTTTTTAAATCGGATAATTAATGTAACCTCCAGAGGGACCACAGGCTAAACCAAGACGATTTGGCGTATAATCAGGGGCCATAATTCAGGAAGTTACGATCCGATATGCGCAAATATCGAAAGGAACCAAGATCTTTGGGTTATAACCATGCATTTTAAGTTTCATCAAAATCAAATTAAAATTGTGATCTCTACAGGGTCCACAACCTTGATATACCATTTTTTAACAGTATTTGCGTACGAACGGTGGCCATTTTGTATGGTAATTTTGGTCCGATTTTTCCGAAATTTGAACTCAACCTTTCTTAGGGTGTAACGGTGATATAATCGAACGGTTTTTCAAATCGGATAATAATTGTAACCTCCAGAGGTACCACGAGCTAAAATAGGTGAATTTTCGGACAATCAGGGGCCATAATTCAGGAATTTACGTTCCGATAGGTGCAAATATCGAAAGGAACCAAGATCTTTGGGTTATAAAAATGCATATAAAGTTTCATCAAAATCGGTTCAAAATTGTGACCTCTATAGGGTCCACAAGCTAAAAACGTGATTTTTCGTACAATCAGGGGCCATAATCCATGAAGTTTTGATCCGATACATGCCAATATCGAAAGCAGCCGAGATATTTTGGGGATAAACCTATATTTTAAGTTTCGTCAAAATCGGACAAGAATTGTGACCTGTAGAGAGTCCACAAACAATTGTGGACGGACGGACGGACGGACGGACGTCCGGACGGACGGCCAGGGGCGACGACATAATACATCCACATGAAAATGTGGGCGTATAAAAATGAAAGCAGACAGTTTTCTACACATCGTTTCGAAAAACTTTTAATACTAAAGCGAGAATTTCAAATTTTCTAAGACAGTCAAAACATAATTATTTCTATATCTTTTAGGTTATCAACTCACTATTATACGAACATGGGCATTATTTCCCACCCTTAAAAATTACTGACACAGGAAATAACTAAAATACCTCCCTTGTTTTACCATTGACAACATGGACCACTATGTTCAAATTTGAAAATGATATTTTTGCCAATTTCTTAGCTGGCAATAGTGAATAATAGGATTATTTTTTAACAAGGCAGGACTGTTTATGGATACCATCTATTTTAAGGCTTTTTTTAAAATAAATTTTAAAAATATAAATTAATTTTTTTTAAATTCCTGCTTTATGTAGACCACTACGCCAACTAATCCAGCAAGAGAAAGAAACCAGAGACACCCCTTGATGATGTGACAGTCGTCCCTACCGTACCATCTAACGAGTAAGCGTTATACCCTTCTGCAAATCAGATATAGACAGAGAAATGGGGTTTTAAGGTCCACTCAACACAAACTAAATCATTTCTGGACTAACATATAGTTAAACTCTATTTCCATTAATCGCTTGCACGTAGCAGTCTTGAGCAGGGGGAGGAAACCTAAGGACCTGGATAAAACCCACAAAGTTGTACAGGCAGACCCTACTCCTAGTCACGTTAAAGCGGGGAATCGAAACCAATGTGTAGATAGAAGGTGCATTAATTCAGCATACAAAGAAAAGAAGTACAGAAAATATGGACAGAGTATTACAAAATAATTCATACATGACATTATTAACAATTTTAATTCTTAACATAAAAATATATTTTTTTGCATTTTATTTATTAACATATCATAGGCAAGCCTGGAAATAGGGCACCTGTCACTGACAATGTTGGGTGTAGATACAGAATTTGTCAGACACAAAACCTCTGGTGCCTGTCATTTTGTCCAGCCCCGATTTGTCTTTTTTGTTGATATTATTAATACATGTCCGGCACCAAGTTGAAAATGTCAGGTACTATTTCATTAGTGCCTGACATTTGGTCATGTACACTTTAAACCTTTATTTCCAGGCCTGATCATAGCACTTGATGAAAAAAATACATCTCTAGTTTATTTACATATACATTTTTATTTACATCTAATAATTTTTTAACATGCATTATGTAAGAGGTTAGTTTGCTGATTGCAGATCTTTTTAAAGCTGGATTAAGTAAGATTTAGATAAAGAGCTGTCAAGTTCTCACTATAAAAATAGATAATGACACAATATTACTTCACTGGGAAAGAGAGAGAGAAATGGGGTTTAATGTCCACTGAACACAACTAGGTCATTTCGGGACTAACATATGGTTTAATTTTATTTCAATAATTCGCATGTGCGTAGGGTATCTTTAGCAGTGGAAGGAAACCGGCCATGAGGTTGAGAAGGCGTCCCTATCTCAATACCACATACGCTCACACCAAGGCTCAAAACCAGACCCAAAGAATGCAATAAGAAGATTTACCTTATACATAATGCCTGTTCCAATCGAGTCATTCATCATGATTATTTTTTTATAAACTATTTTAGCGTCATACAACAGCCAGCTCTTTATCTAAATCTTACACAATACAGATGTAGTACAAGTAATACAGCTGACATTTATTCTTGAAATAAGAGTTTCAATCAGAGCAATTCAAAGAGAGGTGTTCTTAAATTATTTAAAATAGAAATGAGCCGATTGTTGGTTACAGCAAATGTTAATATTTTGCCAAAATGACCTTGGTTTTGATTGGTATCCAAAGGTAATTTGTAGTGTTGCCACAAACAGGGCCTTTGTTACATACTATCTGAAATATGGAAGCTACGACGAAGAACTTTATTCCACTAAATTTCTATATTTCAAGTCTCGCAAATCCTTGGATTAATATGATTTGAAATAGGTCAATTTCCAGTATACAAATTATCAATATGGGTTGATAGTTTTACTAAAAGTATCTGCATGATATACATGTTGGTTTTAGATCTTAAAGTTATAAACTCATCTGTATTTTAACACCGAGACCCTTGTTCAACTGTCTGGATTAACAATTACATCCTTGAGATACAGTCCGAAAAAACAAAATATCAAATTTATACAAAGGGCCCCAAGATATACAGATTTTTAATTATGGGTTAAGTCAGAATAAAGATTTGCATTACTTAAGAATTTAAATATTAATCCATATTTTTATTTTCCTCAATTTTTCTAAGTTTAAATCTAAAATTTATGCTATTTTAGAATGTGTATCAATACAGAATTTTACGTAAAGTTGGAACCCAATGCGGTTTAATAGTATTTATGTAAACTGTTTAAATAGCAGGCTTCGTCTGACCAGTTATTAGATGGAGTCGACACGTGTTTAATATCAACATCCTAGAGTTATCTTCTCATGATACAGATGGCGCTGGTGTTTTACCGGTATGATGTAATGAGTTCTGTAGGATCCAAGGGTGCTGTAAAACATCACTTAATGGCAATCTCTTCATTGGATCGTGGCGTAATAACTGAAAAAAAAAAAACCAAAACAAAATAGTAACCAGTTTTTTAGAAACTAGTCTCTATCAATATCAATCATACTACTATTAATTACTATTAGTCTGGATGCGTTATCAACATTTGAGAATAACATGTCATTAGCAAATTTTGCACAAGGGAGACATTCCTCACAACACAGGCTATGGTGAATTGACAAAATCTCGCATTCATAAACTTGATGATGGCTTATTTCTAGCAACCCTGACAGGCACCGTGTGCTAGGGTTAGGTTGGATCCAAAAATTCTAACATCATGTGCAATTCAAGTGTTTAACCCTCTGAGAAATGTCTCCCCGACAACCAAGCTGTCATTAACTAGATTATTCAGTCTTTTGCATTATCATAACAAAATCTAAGGGAGGTAACTACTCTAGTCCTAAAAAAAGATCTTGACACCCTTGTGACCCAAGCTTAAAACAGGATTTTCGCAAAAGCTGGGCCCAAAATTCATGCAATTAATACGATACATGACAATATTGAAAGAAACAGATCTTTTGGAGATAAACCTATATTTCAAGTTTCATCAAAGTTGAATAAAAATTGTGACCTGTAGAGTGTCCATGAACAAATTGTGGACGAACGTTCCGATGGGCAGACGTATCAGGATGACGACAATATATGTACACATGAAAATGAGGGCGTATAAAAAATTGAAAAATATGATGAAGCCCAATGGCAATAATTTAGTATGTGTTTTATACTCAATGGATGTAGTTGTTTTTTCTGCATGTGTGATGT
This sequence comes from Patella pellucida, assembly GCA_917208275.1. Lineage (NCBI taxonomy): Eukaryota > Metazoa > Mollusca > Gastropoda > Patellidae > Patella > Patella pellucida. Next base: position 422,985 of record OU795039.1, on the reverse strand, counting down.
CAATGGTCACAAGTGAACATTGAGTACTTGATGTACAAGTTGATAAACTTTATGGAGGTAAAAATGACAGAAAAAGATTAGGGCAGTGGATAATCTGAGAATTTAATAAGGATTCGATATTTGTTATAAATAGTGAGACAGAGAGAAATGGGGTTTAACGTCCACTCAACACAACTAGGTCATTTCGGGACTAACATATGGTTTTAATTTCATTCAATAATTTGCTTGCGCGTAGGGGGGAAACCGGAGTGCCCGGAGGAAACCCACGAGGTTGAGAAGGCGCCCCCATCTCCATGTCACATACGCTCACAACAGGGTTCAAAACCACAGTCGCAAGCCAGAGGTCAAAGTGCGGCACTCTAGGCTACTAGGCCATCCCACACCCCCCACCTTTAACGAGACATGCTTTTTTTAAAAAAATTAAATTTATCCACTTACATTATTAATGAGATCTTGAGCTGGTTTAGAAACGTGACTGGGGTAGTGAAACTCCACGCGGCTAATTCTACGATATGTTTCTGTGTGTCCGTCGGCTTCAAACGGGGGCTTTCCCACCAGGAACTCGTAGCATAGAATACCCAGACTCCATAAATCTACCTTCTCATTGTGCATCTTCCCCTCCACCATCTCTGGGGGCAGATAATCCAGTGTACCACATAATGTTGTTCGTCTGGAAAAAAAATGGTGTCGGAACTACATGTACTTATAAGTGAAATAAGATGAAATGGGGTTAAAATTAAATTGTTGTATTTTTCTATGCAAAAGATGGGCATACATGTACACCATACAGCATGCTAGGAGGGAATTTTTAGTCCAGCACTACAGCAATCTCCCACTTTAAACTGGACATGCAGCAAAGGACTACACTTAGTCTGGCCATGCAATAACAGCCTACATGTATGTTTGAATTGGCATGCAGCAACAGACTACTCTTAACTGGGTCATGCTGCAGCGGACTACTTTTATTTTGATATTGGATTTATCACTGATATATATGGAGCCAGTGTGTACATGTATTGTCTAATTGGTCTGACAACATGTAGATTTTGTAGTGTGCTTTTGTACCAGAATGGATAATGTTCAAATAGATAATGCAAGCCTGTTGGATAAGGTTTGTCATTGAATGACAAGGTTTCGATTCACTGCTTATCAGTGCCAAGAAGTAGGGTTGTCTGTCCAGTTTTTTTTGGTTTTCTCCTGTTTACTTCCAAAGCTAAAAACGTCAAGTTAATTATTGAAACAAAATTTAGGCCCGAAATAATTTCGCATAGGGGTCTTTAGCAGTGGGAGAAAACCAGAGGACCCAGAGAAAACACACGCGGTTAGGGCGACCCTACTCCTGGTTTTACATAGGCTAAGCCTGTTCCCCAATCCCTTTCAGACAACCTGAATAAAATATTGTTTAAAAAAACCAGGGGGTTTGAAACCATGCCAGTTGACTTAATAACAGACTTTATGATACAACGTGCAGTGTGCTAACCATTCGACCATCCAACCCCCCAGTTATAAAATCTAATATAATCATACCTGGATGAAGGAGCGTGAACTGACCAACCGAAGTCTGCTATTTTCAGATCCCCTCGTAGACTAAGTAGGAGGTTCTCTGGTTTAATATCACGATGAATAACACGTTTACTGTGACAATACATTAACGCTTCAGCTAATTGACGGATATACTGAAATAAAAACATAAACAATCAAAACAAACATATCAACTAGAATTTTTACCAAAATCTTATAATGGACATTGTTCAGTTCAGAGGGAAATAACTACATATTACTGATCTGGTCATAAAAAACAAAGACTTCAAGAGGTGACATCATGGTTTTGGTATGGAATGTTATTACTTTGTGTCTGACAAGGACAGCTGTCTGGTCGTTTGGATGGGACAAACACAAAGTCCCATGTACACATTGGCGTGCACTAAAAAAGATCCCTTGGCAGTTGGAATTCACACTAGGGATCTGGTATCCTTTAACTTTGTTGTTTTGCAGTTTAATTAATATAATAGCCTTTAATTTCAAAACATCCTTTTATAATTGATAATAACCCTTTAAATTTCAAAAATGGTTTAATTAGTACTATGGCTTAATTTAATGGTACACCATTTAATTTCTGCTCAGCTTGTAATTAAAGGCTTTAGATAATTAAATGGGTCATCCATTTCTAAACCCCTCTCTATAAAATTAAATGGTGTGCCATTAAATTAAGCCATAATACTAATTAAACCATTTTTGAAATTTAAAGGGTTATTATCAATTATCAAAGGATGCTTTGAAATTAAAAGGCTAATATATTAATTAAACTGCAAAACAACCAAGTTAAAGGATACCAGATCCCTAGTGTCAGTTGCTGCCCGGGCAAAAAGTACCCTTTCCAAACTGTATGGCGTACATGTACATGCCTGTCTTCAATTAGCCCAGGTTAGGTGCAGAAGTGTAGGACGTTGAACCCCATTTCGTTCATTCATTATTACTTTGTCAAAAAAAGTGCAAAAATAAATTCTACATGCAGCCTATAAACACACATACATGTATAACTTGTTATTCATATATAAATTAGGAATGTTTTCAAAACATATCAGTAAAAATAATTTGCCAATATTATCGCTCATTGATCTAAGGATGGGTGGCAATTATCGACACTTAAAAGCAGTATCGCTTGCCATCTACATCATATACATGTTTTCCAACTATAGAACAAATTGTGTACATGTATCTTACCGTTGCTGATCTGTCTTCTTCAAATTTTGTACATCTCTGTAATTCTTTGTATAATTCTCCTTTAGGTGCGTACTCTAGTATTAAATATACGCGCGTTTTATCGTGGAAATATCCAAATAATCGCAAGATATTGGGGTGTCTGAAAAATAAACAAAAAACAAATTGAAGAAATGAAATGGGGTGAAACGACCTACGATTTTGGACAAGAGAGAGGAATGGGGTTTTAACTTCCACTTGACAAAAACCAAGTCATTTCGGGACTAACAAATTCAATTATTTTGGACAAGAGATAAATGGGGTCTTATCACATCTCGACACAAACTGGGTCTTTTCGGGACTAACACACGATTCAATTATATTTCAATAATTTGCTTGCGCTTTGGTGGCTTTAGAAATGGGGGGAAACCTGAGGACCCTGAGAAAACCAATGAAGCAGGACAGACGGCTCTACTCCTTGTCGCGTTAAACTGGGGAATCGAAATCACGCCATTTGACTCAATGACATATCTTATGATGCAGCAGGCATGCTAACAATTCGTCTGACTTCACACCTTTTCTGGAAAACTTTGTTAATGAAGACTGACAAAACCAATGGAAATTCATATGATGTGGTTTGTCAAATCGTTGTATTTTATTATTTATCCAACCAGCTTCCTTATGAAGATACATCATTACATGTAGATAGAGAGAGACATAAACTAGGCCATATCGGGACTAACACACAGTTCAATTTTATTCCAATTTGCATACACATCTGGGTCTTTTAGCAGAGGTAAGTAACCGGAGCACCCAAAGTAAATCCATGAGGCTGGACAACAGAGAAGACTGTTATGTTGAAGTGAGGAATTGAAACCTTGCTATTTGACTCAATGACACCTTGTGACTTCATGTGCACGCATTTAAACACTCGTCCATCCCCGATAACCATCCTTTAGATAAGTCAAGAAAAAGAGAGAAATGGGGTTTAACGTCCACTCGACACAAACTATGTCATTTCGGGATTAACATATGAGTTTAATTTTATTTCAATAATTTGCTTGACCGTATGAGTTTTTAGCAGTTGGGGGAAACTGGAGGAAACCCACGAGGTGGGAAAGGCGGCCATACTCCTTGCCACGTACAACTGGGGATTCGAAACCACGCTAGTTGATTTAATGACAGGTTTTATGATACAGCGCGGACGTGCTAGTAATTCGGCATCCCGAGTTCCCTAGATAACACAAAGATGTGTAGAAGATCAATGCAGTGAGTAGAAACGAGTCCCTTTATTATCAGATCCATAATCTTATAATGACCAGATTTGAACAAGGGTGTATTAAAATAACATGTGAGAAAGTTTACCGTAAATGAGATTGTATTTCTATCTCTCGTCGTAACTGATGTTCAACACTTGATTTCTGTAGTTGTGACTTAAACAAAACCTGGAATAAAACACAATTATTAATATTAATCACTCTAGTTTCTGACTTATTCATTCAAGTGACAACTCTTTAGACCATCGGATAGCAGAGATTATGAACAGATTAAAACTTGTTTGCAATTTAATGATTTAATTAAAAAATGTTGAATCGAGGCTAAATCTCGACTAACACCAAGTACATGTGTAACAATAATAAACAAACTAGGCTACATGTATACCAGATATCATTAAAATTTTCAGGATTAATTTGCTCTGCTCTGAATAAGGTAATTTGTAGGCCCATTCTTGGTCACGTATATGACCATTCAGACACAACTTTTCAACTTTGAGATAACACTGTGCATATGATAATTATTTTTTAATCAAACTGTTTGTCTTATATCAAACTTCAACCTTTTCTTTATCTACAAAAAAAAGTTTTCATTGACTTTACTTTGTAACATTTTAATACTTATTTTTAATATTTATTTTGAATTATCTATTTTTTTATGTGTTATACAATGTACATGTAGCATGCAAGTCATCCCCCTTTAACTGCCCGCTGGCATCACAATCTGACTAATCTGAGCCAGCTTTGTTCTAGTGAAACGTTAAACAACCAACTTACCTTTAAGGCTACAATATATTTACTTTTCTTTTCTCTTGCTAAATAAACATTTCCAAACTTTCCTTTACCTAATGGCTTCCCAATATCAAAATCATCTAACGACCATTTCGTTCTGAAGACAAACAAAAAAAGATAGTAAGCTGGCACTGCCAGGCAGGATACGCCCACATTTTCGAGAGATGGTTAGAGAACAAGCAAAATCGAAAGTGGTTTTTCCTACAATCAAAGGCTATAATTCATTAAATTACAATTTGATATGCGCAAATATCGAAAAGAATCAAGATCTTTAGGTTATAAACATGCATTTCAAGTTTCAACAAAATCAAATTAAAATTGTGACCTATACTGGGTCAACAACCTTGATATACCATATTTTAACACTATTAGCGTACAAACGGCGGCCATTTTGTCTGGCAATTATGGTCCGATTTCCTTGAAATTCCAACTCATCCTTTCGTATGGTGTAACGGAGATAGAGTCAAGCGTTTTTTTAAATCGGATAATAATCGTGACCTCCAGAGGGACCATAGGCGATTTTTCGGACAATCAGGGGCTATAATTCAGGAAGTTATGATCTGATATGTGCAAATAACGAAAGGAACCAAGATCTTTGGGTTATAACCATGCATTTCAAGTTTCATCAAAATTGAATCAAAATTGTGACCTATACTGGGTCCACAACCTTGATATACCATTTTATAACAGTATTCGTGTACACGCGGCGGCCATTTTGTATGGCAATTTTGTTCCGAATTTTACCGAAATTCGAACTCAACCCTCCTTAGGGTGTAACGGTGATATTATCAAACGATTTTTTAAATCGGATAATAATTGTGACTTACAGAGGGACCACAAGCTAAACAAAGACGATTTTGCGTATAATCAGGGGCCATAATTCAGGAAGTTACAATCTGATATGCGCAAATATAGAAAGGAACCAAGATCTTTGGGTTATAACCATGCATTTCAAGTTTCATCAAAATCGAAAATTAAAATTGTGACCTCTACTGGGTCCACAACCTTGATATACAATTTTTAAACAGTATTCGCGTTCGAATGGCGGCCATTTTGTATGGCAATTTCGGTCAAATTTTTCCGAAATTCGAACTCAACCTACCTTAGGGCGTAACGGTTATATAATCAAACGATTTTTTTTAATCGGATAATAATTGTGACCTCCAGAGGGACCACAAGCTAAACAAAGGCGATTTTGCGTATAATCAGGGCCATAATTCATAAAGTTTCGATCCGATATGCGCAAATATCGAAAGGAACCAAGATCTTTGGGATATAACCATTCATTTTAAGTTTTATGTTAAATCGAATTAAAATTGTGATCTCTACAGGGTCCACAAGCTAAAAACGTGATTTTTCGTACAATCAGGGGCCATAATCCATAAAGTTTTGATCCGATACATGCCAATATCGAAAGCAGCCGAGATCTTTTGGGGATAAACCTATATTTCAAGTTTCGTCAAAATCCAACAAGAATTGTGACCTGTAGAGAGTCCACAAACAATTGTGGACGGACGTCCGGACAGGGGGCGACGACATAATACGTCCACATGAAAATGTGGGCGTATAACAAGACTATAAGAGAGAGAGAAATGGAGTTTAATGTCCACTTGAAACAAACTTTACGCACATCATTTCGGGACGAACACAAGGTCCAATTTTAATTCACTTGAGCGTATTACTGTACATGTATGTATGGGTCTTTAGTCCAGGGAGGAGACCTGAGGACCAAGAGAAAAAACTATGAAGTTGGACAGGCGACACTACTCCTTGTCACGAAAACCAATTCAGTTGATTTAATGACAGATCTTACGATACAACACACACATGCTAATGATTTGGACATCAAACCCCCCAGCCAAAGATTATAGGCTTATATTTTATTATTTACCTGGTATTTACAATGGTTATTTAGCAGACAGTGGTAATTTTTTAGTCAAGATCAGGATTTATTCATGATACATGTAGACTACATCACAGCATTTACTATACATTGGGAAAGGGGGAAAAGGGGTTTAACAAACACACATCACAAACCAGGTCATTTCGGGACCAATATTATTATAATGCACCAGTTTTATTTCAATAATTTGATGGAATGTGGAGATCTTCAGCAGGCGAAAACTAAAGGACATGTGACCCTACACCTTGTCATGCAGGAATCTTTAGCTGGTGGAAACCGGTAGACACGCGGCCCTACTCAGTCACCCCCAGTCTCTACTACAGTACATTGGTTGAATTTGTGTTTTCAAATTCAAAAGTAATAGCTTTTGCTACTAGAATTATATTGGTGTATAAAAATTGACATTAGTGTAATAGCAAAAATTACCGTAAACCCTCAGACGGATTATCTCCCATATTTTCCGTATCATCACCTCGCTCACCGATAGGTTTCCTCACAGCATCATGGCCATGTTGGGATGTATTCACTGGTTTTAATACCCGTTTAGCTTCCATGGTTACAGAAACCTGTGTCTAGCTGTAAACCAAACAAAGCATATTATAGTTTATACATACACATCACCTAGTAATTATTCAGGAGTCTGTAATATTTGTCAGCAGTTTCCGTAGTCAATGTACACAACACTACTGTCACCTGTTAATGATCTTTGACACTTTCTCCGGTAAGCTTTTAAAGGAGCTAAGTAGCCATTTATAGCACTGAGAAATGGACACAAATGGGTCGCAACACATGTGAATAATAATGTTATATGAACGCGAGAGAAAGAGAAATGGGGTTTAACGTCCACTCAACACAACTTGGTCATTTCGGGACTAACATATGGATTAATTTTATTTCAATAAATTTGCTTTGAAGGGGTACATGTTAACAGTGGGAGGAAACCGGAGTGCCCGGAGGAAACTCGCGAGGTTGAGAAGACGCCGCTATCTTCATGCCACATAGATGTACGCTCACACCAGGGCTCGAAACCATAGCCGCAAGCCAGAGGTGGCTGACCAACTAGAGGTCGAAGTGTGGCACTCTAGACCACTAGGTCTAGGTAATAACAACATATACATGTATGAATTGATTTACTAGTACATTCAATCGTTTGTGTTTTTACTGTAATTTTTTTTAATCAGTTATGTTTGTCGCCTACACCGATAGGTAACAAGTGACAAACCAAACAATGGTTGTGAAGTATCTCACCATTTTATGCCTGGTTACTCAAAACTAATATTGTAAACTTACGGTATATATGTTGTTTTAGACTAACGGTATTTAGAGTCTAGGTGAGAGAGATAGAAATGGGGTTTTACAACAACTCAACACAAACTAGTTTGGTATCACGTCATTTGGGACTCAATTGACACGTTTGGGACGTGAGTTGTCAATCATCAAGAATGGCGGCCGTGTGTTGATTGCAATTATCCTGTTTCACAAATAAACATTAGTCATTAGCAGTGATCAGTCAATCAAGCTCAACGAGTTTACTATTTGAGAAAGGAAAAACAACCAAGTATTACTTAATATACCAGAGTCCCAAACAATGTATACCAGAGTCCCAAACGTTGTATACCCGAGTCCCAAACGTCACTGTCATATTTTTTTTAGTCCCAAATGGCGCGAGTCGCAAATGACATGTAATCTTCAGTTTTCACGTTAGACCCGGGTTGTATTTATCTCAACACCCCCATACCCCAGGGTTCTATTCGAGGAAATATGGTATGCAGGTCTACAGCCACTACTGGACCCCGGTTTTTCACCCAAATCTGATCTGTGACAAGGGCGTCAAGGGGAAGCTACACTCGACGTAGTTCAGCTCTAAACGTCGGTCTCATTACACTCACCCTGAACGTTCAGGGATTGTCCCATTCAATCAATGTCGAAAAAAAAATTGGAGAACAGTCAATTTTGCTGGACAACTTTTCACTGCTAACCGACGAGGTGTCAATCCGTGTGAAAGCATGTACAATGTAACGCCTGTACATTGCGTTTAGTCTTGTATGACCGACATTCCTGAATATGGCCGTTGACCTGCAGTTAGAGTGCCATGGCGGGGAAATGTAACTTGATGGGAGGGGACGTATTTTTAACAGTGTGTTGTGTTACGCACATACTGTCTCTAGCGAAGTAAGCAGGGTCTTATTTTGTCACTAAGATGTTCGTTTACATTGTACAGGCGCCCACACGGATTGACACCCCATCGTTTGGCAGTGAAAAGTTGCCCAGTAAATTTGACTGGGGTTTCAATTATTTTAGACATTGATTGAATGGGATGGTCCCTGAACGGTCAGGGTGAGTGTAATGAGACCGACGTTCAGAGCTGAACTACCGGTACACTCGACGCTGGAAAATCTGGATGAAATTTTTCGGCCAATGCCGGGATCACAACTGTACTGGTTGATCAAATTCATGTCATTCGTCATTGTTGTCTCAACTCACTTTTATTTCGTAGAGAACTGCTAAGTCCACGGATCAGAGAATTGCGCATGTCAAACGGAAGTTACGGAGATATAGTAAATAGAGTAAAGTGCCGTTTACGGTTGAATATCCACTAGCCCCAATTAAGGGTTTGGTGTTTTGGATAGCCCGGACTACCCGGTACTTAGACAGAACAACCATGAAATGAATATGAACGCCCAAAAAACCCTCATTTGGATGCCACACCCCCGACCCCAGGCCAGTATGAGTATGTTAGTGTTACACACTACATCACATTCACATCCTTTTTGACTTTACTACATGCTGTACAGTGTACTTTGCTTAGAATAGAATAATGTTCAGTTAAAATTTCAAAAATTTGCTAGTTCTTTCAACTTTCAACACTTTTTTTAAATGCTAGGAGTAGGAGTATTAATTAATTAGGATAGTCCTAATCATGGCAAATTAATTTTGGTTTTAATTACTTTACTGATCCAAAACGCATGTAAGGTAAGTCGATTAAGGAATAGGAATTGGGGGCGCCGAGATAAAAAACACTAATTCATTCTCATTCATGAAATCGTTTTCATGATCATACCCGCAACTTCAACTTTTAGACAGCAATTAACTCCGCCTAAGGCTAACCATTTGAAGATGTAATATAAAGAAAAAATACCTCGGATTGCTTAATACCTAGAATATCTTCTCCTTGTTGTCAACACTGTGACACTGTCAAATAATGGCGACCAATTCAAATCCGTAACGATTTCGTGTCGAAGCAAATTATTGGACGGTTTACTAGAAAAAGTCACGTGCTCTCTATTTTAAAATCAAGAGCTCCTGAAGGGGAGCAACTCCACTTATAACTGGAGTTACGCCCCCTTGAACATACTGATTGCTTGTCATACTAATCTTCATAATATTCACGAAGCAATGGCCCGAGCAATTCCTCTCTTGCAAACTTACACTGCTACTGCTAGGAGTATGACTAAACCTAGACTGTTTGTCTACTGTTAGCTTGGCTGAAGAAGAAGAACAGACCCTAAGCTAGTTGACCGACATTTTAAATCCTAAATCGACGATTTTAGTCGAAAACAGTAAATATACTTCCATTTAATAAAACAGAAATTGTTTTGGTTTTTTTTTTAGTCTTTGTGTGTAGGACAGACGTGGAACAGAGATTTATTCTCTGTGCGTGCAGAATGGATTGCCAGTCGTATTTCGCGTGAAACTGTTTTGCATCAAATATATCGAGGTGTGCTCCATAAAACAAACCCTCGTCCATTCGCTGCCTGGGGTTTGGGATGGCCTAGTGGTCTAGAGTGCCGCGCTTCGACCTCTAGGTGTCCGGCCACCTCTGGCTTGCGAATGTGGTTTCGAGCCCTAGTGTGAGCGTATGTGGCATGGAGACAGGGGCGCTTCTCAACCTCGTGGGTTTCCTCCAGGCATTCCGGTTTCCTCGAACTGCTAAAGACTCCTACGCGCAAGCAAATTACCGAAATAAAATTAAAACCATATGTTAGTCCCGAAATGACCTAGTTGTGTTGAGTGGACTTTAAACCCTATCTCTCTCTCTCTGCGTATAGTGTATCAAATCTCCGAAACTATTTTTTAAGTGCTCAGAAATCGAGTCTAGGTAGTAAATTTTTCAAAATTTTCTTTGTGGGGGGGGGGGGGTGAGGCTCAAAACTGCGGTGTTCGCGCGTTTCGCACTTACGGTACTGGCGGGTCGGGTAGCACCCAACATTGAGGCGCACGACCAAATCCTTTGATCGTTATCTATACACTGTTACTGTCGAATCCACTACTGAATGATAATGCAGTCATTGCATTGGCATGAACATCATCAATCAAGAAATCACCTTTTCCGAACCCAGACATTTATAGCAATGTTCGACCAACTGTCAATTTATTCAAAATACAGATCTATATTTCGTTTCGTATTTTATACGTTCGATGGCCTACACTCACTGATCTGTATATAAACATGTAGATCAGTGCCAATACAACAAGTACAAATGTCCTAACGACTAGAGTTATACGCAGTTTACAAGAACTAAAGAAACATCTGAAGTCGGAGATAAACATGTTTTGTTATATACAGTCTTTAAGGACAATACCACTCTTGCTGGCTGACAGGTCCAGAATTTTTTTTTAGCCTTATTCTAACTACAAGATGTTTAAGTGTCCTACCTGTTGTGTAAATTATCCATTACAACCTATCTTACTTGTCCAGAGGGTTCGAAAATATGTTTAAATCCAAGTTGCATTTGAAAGTGCTTACGTAAGGCTTTTCAAACAATGTTACGGCATGTAGTTGAATTTTTCCAATTTTTAAAATTAGGTGTGTTAAGATGAAATTTGTATCATTTTTTAATTGAAATATTGTAAAATAGTACAAATTGTTGACCAGAATAAAGATTGGGACATATTCAGTTACTACAAGAGTAGTATTGGGGCTTTAATCAATTTGATTGTGGTTCTATAAAACTACTTTCACTAAACGTATGACTAAATCAAATCAACTAAACGGCTTCCTCACAAAACATACTAATAAAAACAGGAACCGTTATTGCCTACTCCTATATCGAATTCCAACGTCCAAGGGATCGTTTAATTGTACTCAAATGTATACACGGGACCTCGTTCTGTATCGAATTCAAACCTATCAAGGGATCGTTTAATTGTAGGCTACTCTAATATTTAAACGGGACCTCGGTGTTTCGTCCCATCCGAACAACTATATAGCTTTCCCTTCGTTCTGTTCCGGCGTGTTTTCCCCTTGTCACTGATGCAGGACGGGGCGTGGGGGTTCGACATGGGCAGCTTTCTAGTCGTTCGGATTTCGAGGTCCCGTGTACACATTGGCGTGCACATAAAATATCCCTTGGCAGTTGGAATTCGATATAAGAGTAGGCCGTAGCGCCGCTGCCCGCGCAAAATGTCGCTCACAGCACATTGTATGGCGTATGCCCGTCTTCATTAGCCCAGTTTAGGAGCAAAACATAGGGACGTTAAACCCAATTTCAATTTATTTCATCTTATTTCCCTTTGTTCTGCACCCCTGATAAGAAGGAACCTCGCCGGTAAATTCCAACAACTTTCTCGGCCAACACAGGGATTAAGCACGGGACCTCCAGGTTATCGAGTCAAACCCCGTTTGAGGTAGGTGGATTGGGATGGCCTAGTGGTCTTGAGTGCCGCGCTTCGACCTCTAGCAGGCCGGTCACCTATGGCTTGCGGATGTGAGCGTATGTGAAATGGAGATAGGGGCGCCTTCTCAACCTCGTCGGTTTCCTCCCACTGCTAAAACCATACGTTAGTCCCAAAATGACCTAGTTTGTGTCGAGTGGACGTTAAACCCCATTTCTCTGGTATCCAGACCACTCGGACCAAAGACCACTCGGACCAAGATCACTCGGACAAATTGATAGACCACTCGGACCAAGCGAAATGTCTTCCGTATTTGACAAGTACATAAAAAAATATTCTTTTTTTTATTACATCAAAAATTTATTAAATATTTTATTATGATCGATGCCTTTATATGGGTCTGTACATAACAGCAAATATTCATATTTATTACTTCTGATGTCAACTGTTTCGTAGTCTGACTGTTTCGTGCTTAGTTCATTCGTACCATCAACTTTTACAAGCATAACCCTCCTCCTTTTGCAACTGGGCTTGGGACCGGCGATGGCAGAGTTAAATTATTATTATTTTTTTATTTTTTATTTATTTTTTTGATGTCTATGATCGTTGCGAGTTTGGACGGGTGATCTTTGTCCGAGTGGTCTTTGGTCCGAGTGGTCAGGTATTCATCTCTCTCTCTCTCTCTCACTCTCTCCCGTTTGGGGTTTACCGCAATTGGGGGGGGGGGCTGGATGGCCGAATGGTTAGCACGTGCATGCTGTATCAAAAAGCCTGTCATTGAGTCAACTGGCTTAGTTTCGAATCACGGGTTGTACGTGACAAGGAATAGGGTTTTCTTCGGGCCCTCCGGATCCTCCGGTCTCCTCCCACGGCTAAAGACCCCTACGCGCAAGCGAATTATTGAAATAAAACTTAACTATATGTAAGTCCCGAAATGACCAAGTTTGTGTCGAATGGACGTCAGACCCCATTTCTCCCCCCCAACCCCCAAACCCCGTTTGGTGTTGGCCGCCATTTACTGTTAAGCTCAAATGAACGTTCGTGGCCTAAGGCTCGTGAAATATCTTGTTATTGTTGTTGAGATATACCCATTGGTAATTAGATTTACAGATAATAATAATATTTTGATAATGTGTCACTCTTACGATACAAATCACGTTATGCGCTTAAATATAATGACCCCCCGAGGGTGGGCTGAATCTATTTATTAAGGCTAGCTCAATGTTTGTCAAGGTCTCGGGGATGTAAACAAGGTTAAGGCACCTGATTGTTGGTGATATTGTTGGTTAGGGTTAGGATAAGTATTGGGGCTAGGTCAAGGATTAGCGATAGCCCTGTTTCATCTCGGGACCTATGGCGAAAAATGCAGCTGACCTTATCATTTAGTACCAAGCCCCCGAGGTTGTAAACAACGAGTTAATCCTCTACATCGTTCAACTTGTTTCGTGTCGAATCGCCGTATTTACGCATGCTCAAATGTAACGGAGACAAGGGACCACGGACACCATAGAATGAAAGACCAGTAAGTATAGTTATATTATTTTCAGTATTTATTCTTTATAGTTATCATCCGTCTTTATTAGTCTAGTTCGGAGAGAAAGTGGGGGGGGGGGGATGGAGAAAGAGAGAGAGAGAAATGGGGTTTAATGTCCACTCGATACAAACTAGGTCATTTTGAGAGTAACATATGCTTGCGCGTAGGTGTCTTTACCAGTTGGAGGAAACCGGGGGAACCGGAGAAAACTCACAAGGATGGACAGGCGACCCTCCTTCTTGTCACGTACAACCGCGGATTCGAAACCACGCCGATTGACGCAATGGCCGACTTTATGATACAGCGTACGCGTGCTTACCACTCGGCCATCCGCCCCCCCCCCCCAGTTCGGAGAAGAGCAGTAGGATGCTAAACTCCATTTCAATTCATTTCATTTTATAGGCATCGTATAATGTCGACTGAGAGTCCGGTGGCTCGGTGATTGAGGCATCGGTTCACTAAATAAGGTGGGCTTGCCCCCCCACCTCCTCCGGTGTTGATCGGGAAATATCCTTGCTAATTTCTGAAGTGGTTTATTTTTGTCAGTGGTGTCAACCGGAAGACAACCGAGGGGGGGGGGGGCAGGAACCTTGACAAAAGTGGATGGTGACATCGCTGTTCCGGAGAACATATCCGCCATAGCCCACTTCATAGCCTATGCCGATCTGTTTCACAGATAATTACGAAGTGTTCTAAGATATCTCTGTCAAAGTTTGATGACTGTCTTCAACTAGTCTCGGTCACCCAGAACCCTCCTAGTCTTCAACGTACGGAGGGTCTGGGTCGGTTCTCAATTTTTGACGAAAATTTACTGGATAATCTACCCCATAAAAAAACAAACTCCCGGTTACGCATGGGCAATGGAACCTATTGGCAAAAGTCTCGGTTAGTGATAGATCTTATGAAGCCTGCCCGATTTTGCTAGATTCTATTGGCTAATGTCTCGGTAAGTGCTAGATCTTATGAAGCCGGGCCGAATTTGCTAGATTCTATTAGGCGAGGTTGAAATATATCCCACAATTCACTTGGCACATCTATTATTAGACGAGAAAATAGCATGAATCGCGATGAAGAATTAAGAAGATAATGAGAAGCCATACGTCTGATTCGTGTCTGATTCATGACGAGAAAAAATTACCATTTCGATTAAAACCTTTACAAACAAAATTTTAGAGAGTGCCATTGATTGTTGACAAGCGATATGTTTTGATAGATTTAGTACGTGGTAACTTCAAAGACTGGATAATCCAGACAATGACCGACTTTCCGTCAAATTTTGAGGACCCATCCAGACTAATATTCGTAGAATATTTGTTTGGATGATAGAGATTAGTCTTCAACACGTGCAATCGCATCACGCGGCGTCAATCATTGGTTCAATGACGCGTTCATTGTTTACATAACACGTAACGCCTTCGGGCAGAATGGTTTCTTTTAATCATTTTAATAAACATTTACACTAAATAGGACATATTTTTTTCCTACAAATACTTCAAACGTCTTTATTTATTTTTTTAATACATAAAAAAAGGTGTTTTAGAATTTAATTTGTCGGAAGAAAAAAGTTAATATTGGGGGACCCATTAAGTCGCATCGATGTCATCCTTATCGGTGATTGTAGCGGGCTAGCGTATATTCACTTCTGCACAGTGGGAGCGTATGCCGTCTTTATTAGCCGAGTTTGTGCATGCATTTACGTCAACTGCTGTCAAGATATTGAATGGGGAGCGGTGGTGGGGTTAATTTTGATTTATAAAATGTATGTGAGCAAACACCAGCATTAATCTAAACAGCATTTGAATAAATAAAATACAAGTACGCCGGATATTAAACATATATTATTTAAAGATATACCGATTGAAATTAGCATATTAAATTAGCATATTAAATTAGCATATTAAATTAGCATATTAAATTAGCATATTAAATTTAATGAAATGGGGTTTCTAAAACGACCAACTGTGCTGCTTCGAACCGACTAATGAAGACGGGTATACGCCATACAGAGGGCTACGAGGGGAAATTTTGCCCGGACAGCGGCACTACGGTCTACTCTTATTCCAATGACAATGTGTAAACGGGGCCCCACATTTTTGTCCAATCCGAATGACTACGCCTGCAACCCTGACAAAGAGAAACAACGCCAGAAAATCTGGATGGATTTTCTCGGCCAATACCGGGACCGAACACCTGACCTAGAGGCTAGCGAGACATCGTCTTACCCACATAGCCACCATTACCCCCAGTTAGCATATGACACTATACTCAACGCTACATTTTGACAAACGTCAAACACACATCACTTAATGTAATACCTATTTTGTTTTATTTCTCAGAGGAACAATAATCAATGACTAATTTTGTTTTAAAATAATTTGTAGGGATCTGGATGTTTGGTGTGCTTTCCGATAATCGAAAAAAATCTCCAGGAAGAAAAGGATTAACGGATTACAGAGCTAGGAGTAGGCCTACATAAAAATGAATCGCATTCGACTCAAATTCGTTGGACTGGTAATTGCCAGTGTTTGGACCATGTTCTTAATGTATGTCTTTAAATTAGCAACGACGTCGTCAGTAGCATCGACGTCATCAGTAACATCTTCAGCATTATCATCATCGCCATCTCTACTCAAGCTCCAAGATACAGCTAGGATAAATCACAGAGCATTAATCCAACCTGGTAAGTGTCCCAAAGAATTGGGTATTAATTTTTAGCAGAGAGGATTGGTAACGCACGTACACGTTGATATAAAAACCCCTCCATATATTAACCACCATTACACTGTAAGCAGAAGTTTGGGATGCCCAAGAGCTAGTCCAATGCCACCTTTATCACTCTCTCGTTTAAGCCCACCCACCCATCCTGCGCTGTGTCGTAAAGCAAGTGAGGTTTAACGTCCACTCGACACAAAGTAGGTCATTTCGGGACTCAGCTATGGTTTAATTTTATTTCAATAATTCGCTTGCGTGTTTGGGTCTTTAGCAGTTGGGGGAAACCGGATGTTCATGCCTTAAAGACATTACATTAATTATCTCCCTTTTTTCTACTTTTGTTTTAATAATTAGGACTCTTTTGTATTGAAGTTGCATTTCGTTCCAGTTGACCTTGACCACAAAAATCATCAAAATTAAAATGGCTGATTGTAGATCTTAATATTGTTCCTTTTCCCATTGAAAATTCACCGAGATAAACAATGATTGAAATATTTAAACAGATGTAAACAGTAACATAATGTTTTATTGTCAGAATTAAAGGTACCAAACTGCTTTATGTCGTAATTCATTCAGTCTTGTCAATCAGATGGATTTATCGATATTACCCTGTGTTCGACCGAACACCGGAGGACCCAGAGAAAACCCACGAGACTGAACACGCGACCGTACTCCTTCTCACGTACAACCGGGGATTCGAAACCACGCCAGTTGACTCAATGACGGGCCGTATGATACAGCCCGCACGCGCTAACCGTTCTGTCATTTTCAACATGTGTATATTGGTGTGCCAAGTTAATAATAATAATTTAGATAACATTTGAAACCGAACGAAAGACCTGCAATAGGAAGATTTAGCTCTTACATAATGGGGCTTTAAATAAAATTGTTTGTTTTCTCTATTTCAGGTTCACAGGGGCCATATAAAAAAGCTAAAATATTATGTTGGGTGCTGACAGCGCCTAAATATCTGGATAATCGTGCCAAGGCTGTGAAAAATACCTGGGGTAAACGCTGTGATAAAACTCTATTCTTCAGTAGTAAAGCCAACGTTTCGTTTCCCACGATTGGCCTGAATGTTTCCGAGGGCCGAGACGCACTACCCAATAAAACAATCAAAGCTTTCACTTACTGTTATGAAAATTACGGGCAGGATTTTGATTGGTTCATGAAAGCTGATGACGACACTTACGTCATTGTGGAAAATTTACGTAAATTCGTTTCGAATTATTCTTCATCGGACTCGATTTATTTCGGCCACAATTTCTATAAATATTTTAAACAGGGTTACATGAGTGGGGGAGCGGGGTATATATTAAGCAAGGAGGCGTTACGGGTGTTTGTAACCAAGGGCGTGGCTAAAACTAAGCCTACGTGTAAGATACAAGGTGTACTAAATGAAGATATTTTGGTGGGTGCTTGTTTGGATAGACTGGATGTTAAAGTTGTAGACACGGTTGATGAGTATGAAAGAGAACGATTCTTACCACTGGATCTTATTGAGTATGTTGTTACCGGATTTCCGTTCTGGTTGCCGGATTATACAAAGTTTAAACCCAAACTCGTAAGTATATGTAGTTCGTATTATTGACAAGGGAGAGAAAGAGAGATAGATAGAGAGAGAGAGAGAGAGAGAGATTGGGTTTAACGTCCACTCAACACAACTAGGTCATTTCGGGACTAACATATGGTTTAATTTTATTCGCTTGCGCGTAGGGGTCTTTAGCAGTGAGAGGAAACCAGAGTGCCCGGAGGAAACCCACGAGGTTAAGAAGGCGCCCCTATCTCCATGCCACATACGCTCACACCATGGCTCGAAACCACAGCCGCAAACCAGACGTGGCTTGCCAGCTGGAGGTCGAAGCGCGGCACTCTAGACTACTAGGCCACAAGAAATATGGTCGCCTCTTCAGTCTTGTGAGGTTTCTTGTATATGTTAGTCCGGAAATGACCTAGTTTGTGTCGGGTGGACATTAGTCCCCCCTCTCCCCCCCCCTCTCTCTCTCTCTCTCCCGTTTGACATCATAGGTCGTCAAAGGCCGTTCGTATGACACCTGACGCGACCTCTTAGTACAACTGGTCAGATCTTTCAGTAGTGGAGGCGGTCGAAATATATAATTGCGTACAATACTGCCATGCATTCAATGGCGCTTCGAGGGGATCACGGTGGCTAAGTGGATAAGGCGCTGGTTCGCTAGCCTGGAGGTTGAGTGTTCGATCCCTGCATTGGCCGAGAAAGTTCATCTCGATTTTCCGGCGTGATTTCCCCTTGTCAGTGATGCAGAAGGAGGGCCTGACAAGGACAGCTGCCTAGTCGTTCGGATGGGACGAAAAACCGAGGTCCCGTGTACAAATTGGAGTGCACGTAAAAGATCCCTTGGCAGTTGGAATTCGATATAAGAGTAGGCCGTAGCGCCGCTGCCCGGGCAAAAATTGCCCTCATAGCACACTGTATGGCGTATGCCCGTCTTCAATTGGCCCAGGTACGGTGCTTAAGCGTAGGACGTTAAACCCCATTTCATTCATTCATTCAATGGCGCTTCGAACAGTACTACACAAACGTTAAAGGGCTGCTTTATGGAAAAGTATGTTTGAGTGTCTGTTACAGTCTGGCATTGTTTTACACTTTCTGGAAGGTTATCCAGAACCGTGGTCCTAACACACTGAGCGATCTGTTCATGTGTCTGCAAATGTTGTCTGTTTAGTCTAAGGTATAAATAACACGTTGATTCCAGATGAAGATCTTTTATTCTAGTTTCATTTTATCTATTTTTTTTAATCTTGTGTATAAATAACATGTTTTTTTTATGACGATCTTTTATTTAGTTTTGTATTTCTCTATTGCAGGGAGTGAATTGTTGTGCTGAAGATTTGATATCGATGCATTACGTTAAACCGGTCATGATGTATGTCTATGATATGTTGTTACATCGGGTAAAGGTCGATACACACGTCTAAAGGTCGACATACACGTCTTAAGGTCTACTCTTTTTTTTTTTTATAAGCAATATTTTATTCAGATTTGTACCTGAATAGGGATTGGGGAACAGGCATAGCCTATATTAAACCCCTCTCCCTGTCAGATAAAGATACATGTATTTACATTTTAGAAATTAATAATCAATGTACACGTGCAAGTATGATTTTAGTGAAAATATATTTACAATGGGTGTTTATAGTTGTCCCTGGAAACGTCTGGTGATTTCGAAGAACGAATGGACTGTTTTAAAAATGTTGAGTGAGTCTTCCACATGGTCAATTCCGTACAATAAAACAGTAGTGTTTCGATTAATAGTCGATAGGTTATTTATTGTTTTATTTCGGGCATCTGAATATAAGGAGCAATTCAATAAGAAATGTTCAGTGTCTTCAAATTGGTGTCCACATTTACATGATGGATTGTCAGAAATGTGACGTAAAAATTTATGTCCGTTTAGATTGCTGCAAGAGAGGCGCAGTTTAGAATGAATAATTTGGTTTGTGCGGGTTCCAAATGAAAAGAGTTTTGGTGGTGTTGAATCTTGAGCCATAAGTTTCGAATTAAAAATATTTAGAGATAATGAGTTTTTTATGTCTGCACTTAATTTGTTCCATTCTCTAATTGATGATGGTATGAAAGAATTATAGAAAATATTTGTTTTACATTTATATTCAGGTAGGCATGCGTTTCGGAGATTATAATGTGCGCTTTTTGTCAAGATTAAATCATGAAGATAAGATGGAGAAAGGCCGTTTATAATTTTATAAATGAGTTTGAGTTTATGTCTTCTGCGTCTCTCTTTTAGCGTTATAAAACCGGTTTCTTTATATAGCAGTCTATGGCTGGTACCCCTTACAGCCCCACATATGGACCTAAGTGCATCAAGTTGGAGGTGCTCTAATTTGTTAGCTAGTTTGTCCGTGCAGTTGTCCCAGATGACGTCACAATAATCAAAATGAGGTAGGATGAAGGAGGTATAGATTGTTTGTAATGATTTACGGGTGAGTCTGTATTTAAGGGATCTTAGACAATTGATAGATTTGCTTGTTTTTACGATAATGTCGTTGATATGTTTGTTCCATTTGCAATTTTGTTGAAAAGTCAGACCTAAGTGTTTGTGATGTGGGACCTCCTTGATAGGAACACTATTTAGATTAAGGGTAGGTAAAATAGGATTTTGTTTGGTTGTCAGTGCTAGTGTTTCGGTCTTTAGTGGGTTGAAGGATACCAGCCATGATTTAGCCCATGAGTTAATTTTATCTAGGTCATCGTTAAGGATATTTGCGCATTCAGTAGGTTCATCAATTTTAAGGTAAAGGGAAGTGTCGTCAGCGAAGAGTCGAACATTTGATGTGATGTTATTAACGATATCATTTATATAAATGAGAAAAAGGAGAGGACCGAGTACAGAGCCCTGTGGCACGCCCGAGGGAATGGTTTTGGGGGAGGAGGAGACACCCCCAGTGACAACAGACTGTGTTCTTCCCTCTAAATAGTTATGAAACCATTGAAGGATGTCTCCCCGTATCCCCGCAGCTTCAAGCTTGTGACAGAGTCCAGCATGCCAGACCCTGTCAAAAGCTTTACTTATGTCACAGAACACTGCTCTCGTGTAGAATCCCTGGTCGATAGCTTGACAAAAGTAGTGTGCAATATCGGCAAGTTGATAAACACTAGAATCCCCATGCAAAAAGCCGCTCTGGAGGTTAGTTAGAACAGAATTCTCCCTTAGGAAGTTGAAGACATTTTTATAAATGCATTTTTCGAATATTTTAACTAAGATACTAAGTAGTGATATGGGCCTATAATTTCCGCAGTCTGATGGGTCGCCTTTTTTTAATATGGCAGTTACATTGGCAAATTTCCAGATATTTGGTACTATTTTCGAATCGAGAGAGTGGTTAAATAATTTACATAGAGGTCCAGATATTTCTTTGGTTATTAATTTTATTAGCTTTCCGCTGATCTCATCGGGTCCATTGGCTTTCGAGGAGTCAATGGTAGATATGATGTCTTCAACTTCCTTCTGGCTAAGGATTATGTTAGTTAGAGAGTTGGGTATTCTTTCTAGTGCAGGGAGTGGTGCATTGTGGCTATCTATGCTAGATTGTCTTATAAAGAAATCGTTAAGGCAGTTACATTTGTCGGATGGTGTGTGATATGTAGTGCCGTTTACTGAAAGGGGAGGTAATTCATTGCTAGTGCCAGCACGGTTCTTTTTCATAAATGAGTTGACAAGGCCCCACCAGTTTTTACTTCCAAAGTTATTGCAATTGTTGATTTTGTTATCAATTTTCTCAAAGTATTCCTTTTTGCAATTTCTAATTAGGTTTATATATTCATTTCTAATAGTTCTAAATTTATGCCAATCTGATTCTAAATTTCTTTTAACCGCCTTTTGATGTATTTTATTTTTCTTTCTACTCAACTTGCGAATTGCATTATTCATCCATGGTTGGTCTTTGGGTCTGATAATTACTGTTTTATTAGGAATGTGTTTTTTCGCTAGCCTTGTCAGCTCACTTGTGAAGTTAACACAAGCTGTGTTAGTTGAGTCGATGTTAATTAAGCTTTCCCAGTCCGTGTCAGTAACGTCCCGTCGCAGTTCCTCGGTGTTAATATTATTATAGTGCCAAATAACTCGTCTGTAGCATGTTAGTTTTGGATTTTTAAACGAAAGTCGGCAGTACACAGGGCAATGATCACTACAAAAATTATCTAGACAGCCTGATTCTTTTATATAGTTTGGACAGTTAGTTAAAATTAAATCTAAAAGTGAGTTATTACCGTAGTTTCCGAATCGCGTTGGGGTTTGAATTACTTGATAAAGATCAAAAAGTACCATTGCATTATGTAAAAATGATTGCGCTGAGGTCATGAAATCGATATTAAAATCGCCAAATATAAAACAGTTATCGACATTATCACATACTGACTTAGCAATTGAATCAAAAATTTTATTGTTTTGTTCGGCAGTGGAACTTGGAGGTCTATAAAAGGTACCTATTAAAATAGATTTATTTGGGGTATTTAATTGTAACCATATGCACTCTGTACCGTCGACTTCCAGGTCAGGTCTTCTTTTCACAGAAAGTGTGTCCCGTATGTAAGCGACAATACCCCCACCCTGTCCGTACGTCCTGTCATTCCTTATAGGTGCGTGGAAAGAATTTAGTAATAGTGTACTTGTGTCTACTGATTTGTCAAGCCATGACTCGGTTAAGAGAATAATGTCAAATTTTTGGGAGAGTTCAGCTGCTAAAATATCAACTTTGTGACGGAGGCTCCTTATATTCAGATGGACGATGGACAACTTGCGGGGAGGGCCAGGATTGCTTTCGATATCACCAGAGACTAAGAGGGTCATGAATATAATATTTGGGACATAATGAAAAAATAACAAACAACACGCAAAACTATCAATAATAGAAAAACACACATAAACATAATTACTTGATGATGTACAATGAAAATAATTTTGAGAATTTACATACTTTAGAAAATAATATAAATATTTACAATAATATGGGTAATCACATCTATATACATATTTACAAATTACGGATCGATTATAACAGAACGGTATTAATGCATATGTACATTTCTTGTAAACATGAAACAATAAGGCTGTGGGCATGTTTGCAAACATCATGATATCGGAGCAGTTTATGTTTTAAAATTACATATAGTAGTTTATATCTATATCTACAAAATGTAGCAAGTAAAGTCTGGGTTAAAAGTGGAGCTGTAACATAAGCGGATGATAATACATGGAAAGGGGAGACTGGACATCTGCGACACCTTTGCACTCACAACAGAAGGGTCTACCAATCGAGACTATCACGTGCAGCCGCGCGTAATCAGACGATCATGTCACGGAGGATTTCATGACCACGCCGTTAGAATTGGTGAGTAGATAGCAGTTATTTATATTGCAATTTTTCTGTAGTTACATATGATCAGTATGGCAATATTACCAGGGCTAATAGAAATATAGATACATGACATGTTATTAGTTCTGCGATAAGCCCCATTCGCCATTATGTGATATATCTGGTTGATCATTACTCTATAATAGTATTATATAAGGACTATTATATTATTGTTGTTGTTTAGCTAAGGTCCATGGAGAACCTTGTCCAAATGCGTACTAAATTCTGACCTTTCATTTACTGATATTTTCATATCTATTATTGGTATTCATTTTCAGATAAATAGTGTGTATATATTATAAAGATGCTTTTAGTTTTGATGCTCAAGGTCTACTTTTATTATATGCATTGGTAAGTACTGATTTTATAATATTATTATCCACATTTAGTAGTACCATTACTATGCTTTAGTTTCGAAAATGTATTTAATTCGTAATACCCTAATTTAAAAAAAAAAAAAATTTGGTGGGAATGGGGGTTGTCTGCAGAAAGTGCATGTTTTGCCTCCAACATATAAAAACATTGATGAGTCCATTTCATCAGCCTCATAAGTTATACATAATTGAATGTAATACACTCATTATACATGCTTTGCATTTTCACTTCCTTAGGGGGTTAATAGTGACATAAATTGTGAGCTATTATATCACTTAAGTACATATATTTTGGTTACATTGCTATATGTTGATCAGGTACATGCATATATTTAAAAATTACTTTACATATTCATTAATTTTTTGATAAAGTGCATATATATTCATTAATTTATTGATAAAGTGCATATATATTCATTTGTGGCTGTATTGATTAAAACACATATATTGTTTAATTGCTATGTGAGTTTATCAGGAACATGCATATTTGATATATTTAGTATACTTATGAAGTACATACATATTTCTATATTGCTATTATATATTGATAATATATATATATATATATATTGATATGCTTCTATAGTGGTAAAGGTCATACATATTGGAATATTATTACAGTGATAAAGAGCATACACATTGGAAGGTCCATACATGTAGGAAGTATTAGAATGTGTGTAAATACCAGTTCGGACATAGACTTGAGCAGGGTCACAGTGGAATAACATGGTTTGTGGGTCCTAGCTAACTAAGCCAGAGAATGGTCGCAGTAGGTTTGTGGTCTTGCTTTTAGTGTGGAGTTCTGAAAGAATGCATTTAAAAATAGATTCTTGGAAAATGCAATTTTTTGAACTTACTTGAACTATTAGGCCCTTGCTTGCTAGGCCACCGAATTTACAGAGAAGGGTGGGAGTCTTACAATTAATGTGATGGACCTCTGCAGTTTCTTAAATGGTAGGAACTTGAGCCTACATACCATTTTTCTCCTTTGGCCCTCATATCAAATTTTATTTGTGTTTATAGGTCTTCGGTGATTTGTATAGACATGGCTCTAATAGAGGGACAGTTGACACAAGATCTTGTATAATTAGACATTGGATCATTAACAGCATTTGAAATCTAACAGGTTAGAAAATATTTTATTAATTAGAAGTACGTTCTTATTCAATGTGTTCTTAGGTGGCATATACTTTATGATGCTGGATTGTTTCCCCCTTTTTCATTGTGGAAAGAAACATGTCCCAGAATTACACTTATAGTGTAAAAACATAGTGCCAGTGCAGCTTTCAACTAAAATCAGTGATATATTTATCATGTTTGATCAGGGCCAAGTACAAACTTTTTACCCTATTTGATTACAAGGGCTGATATCAATATTTATTATTATTAGGTTGTTTTAACATAATATGTTTTTAACTTATGCATATATATCAATACAGGTAGTTTAGAAGGTAAAGTAGTCTTAACTGATATTAACACTTATCTTTTACAATCAATATTTAGTACACATAATTTGAGAATATCTGATTCAGAAAATATAGATATCAATGTTATGATTATTACAGTCAGAAACTACAGAATGAGACAATTCATATCAGTATAGGATCTTAAGAAGTTAATGACTATTATTTCAGACCCATCGAAACTAATTTTGTTGTCCAGTCTCCAAAGTCATAAGCTAGATTTTGCAATAGTCATTAGCTCATTTAGCAAATTACCTGTGTTAAGGTCAGTAGGATTTGCAGGACCTGAATTCATGGTATTGTTTATTGGCCACAATGTTATGATACTGGGTAATAGGTTTTACAGTACCTACTCATACTAAATAGATAATGCTTTAAGTGCTACAATGGGTTATTTACATCTTTGTTCATATTTATATTTATAATATTTATAATGTCTTTTATTAAAGGATATAATGGTTACTGGTGAAGATAATTAGTTGATAATGCCAAGTTCATACTCTCGAAGTTCACTTGCTGACGGTACATATCCAGGTAAGTCTATTAATCTTCTTATGACCATTATCTTGTCTCGGTCTTCTTCATTATCTGGGAGTAGGCAGATGAAAAGCTTACCATCAATAGTCCAGCATCCCTTGATATGTTTGTCTTTGAATGATTTTCTGGCTTGTTTAAACATATATGCTCTGTGTTTTGTTAGGTCTTCATTAATATAGATGTTTCCTGGAGCTTGGTTTACCACCTTTTTGTTTATCATAATTCTTTTTTTGGTTTTGTAGGAGCTTAGCCTTACTATGATTTGTCGGGGTAAAGTTGATGATTTTGGACCTACTCTGTGGCAGTTTTCAATATCGACAGATCTTATATCTTCAATGACATTTTCCAAGACTTGTAAGGTTAGTTGTTCGACATTTTCACCAGGTTTTTCTGTTATCCCTCCAATCCTTATGCAATTTCTTCTTCCATATTGCTCTAAGTCATCACACTTTTCTTTTATTTCATAATGGAGTTGAATTGTTGTGGCTGCAAGGTCATCCTTTAGTTTGCTGATTTCCTTTTTTAGGGGATCAACAATAATTTTAAGCTGTTGGCACAGAATATCCTGTATAATAGCAGACAACATATTTTGAATTTGGGGAAGGGCAAAAGCCTGTGCAATTTTGTCTGATA
The DNA here is from genome assembly GCA_917208275.1 of Patella pellucida. Classification (NCBI taxonomy): domain Eukaryota; kingdom Metazoa; phylum Mollusca; class Gastropoda; family Patellidae; genus Patella; species Patella pellucida. Next base: position 396,535 of record OU795039.1, on the reverse strand, counting down.
AACCAGATATGGATTTTTCTAGACAATCACTGATGATATTTTGAGGGAAAGTTTGAGTTGGTTCCTCTGATTGAGGCATGTCGTTATTGAAGGGGTCTGGCGGAGGGGGAGTACAGGTGAGGGTGTCTATACTCTCTATGTTACTGTCTTCAGTTACTGGTTGGTTTTTGAAGAATGATGATAGGTCGACTTGTTTTGTTCTTTTAAGTAATTCTCCCGCAGTTGCCTCATATGACATATATTCCTTTTGGAGGTCTAAGGGAGACTGACTATTCATTCTCTTGTTTCTGGCCTTGTAGGCAGCAGCTTGGGATGATGGTGTGTCCGTGCTAGTGTTGTGGTCGGCCATTGTTGTTGACATTTTGTAAACAGTGATTTTAAAATAATATTTTCTTTCTTACCAGAATGATTGAAGAGATCCGACTGCAGTATAACAGTATATGTCGTTGTTGGCAAAATTTCCGTTGACTGGTGAAACTAGTGGTACAGCTCAAAATTAAGTGGAAATAAAGTGACGTCACAGCAGTGATAATTGTATTATGTTTTGGTGTTGTTTTTTCACACAGAGTCGAAACCAGTTTGTTTTTTACAACCCAGGAAAACAGATTTCCTATCTCGATCAGCAAATAAACTTACTCTTGTCAACAATTATGTTTGATATTACACGGAATTGTACATTTATGTAGATATACTTATTTTATGAGAGCTCCGATAACTGCGTCTACCTGCCTGTCGCCATCTTGTTTCATTTCATTTCTTAAGGTCTACTCACGCGTCTAAAGGTCGACACACACACGTCTGAAGGTCGATACACACGTCTAAAGGATCTGGTAGATGTCAAATCAAGGTCGACACACACGTCCAAATGTTCTGGTAGAGCTCAAATCAAGGTCGACATACACGTTTAAAGGACCTAGTGGAGCTTAAATCAAGGTCGACACACACGTCTAAAGGTGGTAGAGCTCCATCAATGATATGTTGTTACATCGAGTAAAGGTCGACACACACGTCTAAATGACCTGGTAAAGCTCCACCAATTTTAGAATAATACGAGAAAACAGTAAGTATATGCGGTGATTAGCACGCACGACTAGGAGAGACATGGCGTAAAATGTATGAGGGATTTGTACAACTGTGTATTTTCAGCAATCAATAAACGCTGAAATTATTCTTTAAACTCATTAACACGAGAAAATGTTCAGTGTGCCCCGAAATAAACCCCAGCACACCAATAATATTTATATTACCAGATAGAATAAATAATGGTTTATTTACATTGTATTCATCATAAGTACACGAAGATCTATAGATATCATTATGAACGTGCAAATTGGACTTTAAACCTTGTGCGTATACAAGAAGTGGGCCTATTCCTAGACTGAACGACCATAATATACTTAACATTTGTGGAGAACTGGTTCATAATTGCCTAACAAGACTGTTATACATTGTCAACTACCTAATGTCTAGCCAGAATTCTATACATTGTAAGCTACCTAATGTCTAGCCAGAATTCTATACATTGTCAGCTTCCTAATGTCGAGTATCATGCTACAAATAAAATGGAATATTCATCATTTGCCAATAGACCAAAAGTATTACATTATCGGAAACCAGGGGTCTTGTGGATTGCCCTCCCCTTTCCTTGAAACACGTGTCTAATCTGTTCTGCGCTCGGTGCTTGTTTTGTATTTGGAATCATTCTTACTGGTGACATTGTGTTGGTCATTCTAGTAATCTAAATCTGAAAACAAATCTAGGTACTCGACAAACCTCGCCAAAAGACGATTCAACATGGAAATGACAATTAAAGGGACAATAACACTCTTGCTGGCTTGACAGGTCCAGAAAAAAAATAGCCTTATTCTAACTACAAGATGTTTAAGTGTCCTACCTGTTGTGTAAATTATCCATTACAAGCTATCTTACTCGTCCCGAGGGTTCGAAAATATGTTTAAATCCAAGTTGCATTTTAAAGTGCTTACGTAAGGCTTTTCAAACCATGTTAGACATGTAGTTGAATTTTTCCAATTTTAAAAATTAGGTGTGTTAAGATGAAATTTGTATCATTTTTTAATTGAAATAATGTAAAATAGTAAAAATTGTTGACCAGAATAAAGATTGGAACATATTTTTCAGTTACAACAAGAGTGGTATTGGGGCTTTAAGGCTATTGTAGATTTTCATGGTTTCAAAAATACGTTATGGTGCATATCTGGATTGTGTATATTATATTGTTTTAATCTGATTTATTATTATTCAGTCTTTATATGAAGATGTATTTGAATAAAAGTATGCATACAAAACCCAATTTATGTCTCTGGTCTTAGATTGAAATGAATGAGCAAATTAAAACACTTATTAATTAATGGGCCAGTCTCGATTATATTTTGGAGAATAAAACTGCTTAATTTTGTGTGAAAAGTCCTTAAAATCCTCTACTTTATGGACGAGCAACAAACACAATATACATCAGCATGGTTTGTAGAGAGAGTGAAGAGAAGGAGGGGTGAGAGTGAGAGAGAGGTTAGACATGAGAACCGAATCCTTCGGGTGGCCCGGGTAGCGGCACTGCAGCCTAATCCTATATCGAATTCCATTAGCCAAGGGATCTTTAACGTACACGCCAATGTGTACACAGGACCTCGGCTTTTCGTCTTATCCGAACGACTAGACAGCTGTCCTTGTCAGGCCCTCTGTTATGCTGGAAACAAAGCAATAATCCGACTGTTGCGTGGGGAAAGGGACTGCCGAATGGTTATAGCGTGGGCGTTGCATCGTAAGATATGTCATTGAGTCAACTGACGAGGTTTCGATTCCTCGGTTGAACATGACAAGGAGTAGGGTCGCCTGTTCAACCTCGAAAGTTTTCTACGGATCCCCTGGTTTCTTGCCATTGCCAAAGACCCCTACGCGCAAGCGAATTAATGAAATAAATTTAAAGAATATGCTAGTCCCGAAATGACATAGTTTGTGTCGAGTGAACGTTAAACCCCACCTCTCTCTCTCTTTCTCTCTTTCTCTCGTGTAATTTATAATCTCTCTCTATCTCCTCTCCGTCTCTTGTGTGATTTATAACATGACATAGTTTGTGTCGAGTGAACGTTAAACCCCACCTCTCTTTCTCTCTTTCTCTCGTGTAATTTATAATCCCTCTCTATCTCCTTCTCTCCGTCTGTTGTGTGATTTATAACATGACATAGTTTGTGTCGAGTGAACGTTAAACCCCACCTCTCTTTCTCTCTTTCTCTCGTGTAATTTATAATCTCTCTCTATCTCCTTCTCTCCGTCTGTTGTGTGATTTATAACATGACATAGTTTGTGTCGAGTGAACGTTAAACCCCACCTCTCTTTCTCTCTTTCTCTCGTGTAATTTATAATCTCTCTCTATCTCCTTCTCTCCGTCTGTTGTGTGATTTATAACATGACATAGTTTGTGTCGAGAGGACGTTACCACCCCCTCCCTCTTTCTCTCCGTCTGTTGTGTGATTTATAACATGACATAGTTTGTGTCGAGAGGACGTTACCACCCCCTCCCTCTTTCTCTCCGTCTGTTGTGTGATTTATAATATGACATAGTTTGTGTCGAGAGGACGTTACCACCCCCTCCCTCTTTCTCTCCGTCTGTTGTGTGATTTATAATATGACATAGTTTGTGTCGAGAGGACGTTACCACCCCTCCCTCTTTCTCTCCGTCTGTTGTGTGATTTATAACATGACATAGTTTGTGTCGAGAGGACGTTACCACCCCCTCCCTCTTTCTCTCCGTCTGTTGTGTGATTTATAATATGACATAGTTTGTGTCGAGAGGACGTTACCACCCCTCCCTCTTTCTCTCCGTCTGTTGTGTGATTTATAACATGACATAGTTTGTGTCGAGAGGACGTTACCACCCCCTCCCTCTTTCTCTCCGTCTGTTGTGTGATTTATAACATGACATAGTTTGTGTCGAGATTACGTTACCACCCCTCCCTCTTTCTCTCCGTCTGTTGTGTGATTTATAATATGACATAGTTTGTGTCGAGAGGACGTTACCACCCACTCCCTTTTTCTCTCCGTCTGTTGTGTGATTTATAATATGACATAGTTTGTGTCGAGAGGACGTTACCACCCCCTCCCTCTTTCTCTCCGTCTGTTGTGTGATTTATAATATGACATAGTTTGTGTCGAGAGGACGTTACCACCCCTCCCTCTTTCTCTCCGTCTGTTGTGTGATTTATAACATGACATAGTTTGTGTCGAGAGGACGTTACCACCCCCTCCCTCTGTCTCTCCGTCTGTTGTGTGATTTATAATATGAGGACACGATAATCATTATTATATGACGGGTTTGAAGGGTAGTAAAGAAAAAGATAAATTATATAATGACGTATATTATATAAGGCTCTAGGGATTCATAATTACAAAGATTATGTATGGATGTTTAATGTCGAGGAACCTAGGGACCGACCATTCAACAATAATACTGATATTATCCACTGGCTATAATATTATCACTGTTGGTCTTAGATAAAGCCAGAGTGGGAGTAAATAGCGATTTTATATTATCAACCAATAATACCATTGATATCTCGCCGTGTCTCGAGGGCAGATAATCAAACCAACGTTTCTCGTTGTCAGTCCATCTACAAACTGATCCCGCAGTGAATATTCGCTTCGCCGCTAGTATCACTGATAAAGATGACATCTATGCGTCTTTAAATTCGGCAAAATATTAACTTTTTTCCTCCGACAAAATAAATTCGAAAACATTTTTTTGAAGTATAAGATAAATTAACGTTTTTTTAAAACGTAGAAAATATTTTCATAAGAGTTCAAATTCCAGATTTTGGTTTTAGATACTTTGAGAAACCAGAGAATTGATTTCTTTGTCGTGTAGAATTAAGAAATTATTTTTTAATTTTAATATTTAATGCTAATAAAAGTAACCGATAAAACGCCAATAATGAAACATAAAGTCATTTTTTTGGTTTGAAATGTTGATTTTGTGGATGAAATGTTGACATAAGAATGTAGAAACAAGAATTATTAGTTTAGAATGTTGCGTTCGTGTCTAAAATGTTAAAACTGGAATGCAGAAACAAGAATCGTGAATATTGTCCCATTTGGTCTTCTGTACAACGTTTATATAAACCTGAAACGCTTGTGTCAGACCCTCAGGGGATATCAATTGTGAATATTAAAAATTCCAATAATATTCTACTGATTCTATGGAATGACATGTGCGTTGGCGAACTGTCTTTTTCTCAGATGTATTAAAATTTAAAAATCTAATGAATTATTCTATGTATAATATTACATGTTGATCTGTCAACCAACTGACGAGTACTCTACAGTTTGTGTCTAGTGGGCGTTAAACCACATCTTTATCTCTCTCTCTCTCTCTCTCTCTCTCTCTCTCTCTCTCTCTCTCTTATCTCCAGGCTAGCGAGCCAGCGTCTTACGTACTTATCCACCATGGCAGCCGGAATTTAAAGGCAGTGTGAAGTTGGTACGCTTTTCGTTCTTCGATATTGGATATAATCCTTATCCAGAGTCGAACAAGTTTAATTGTCTGTTATATACAAGCTTTGCTGTATAATATTACATGTCGATCTGTCAACATATTGACGAGGAGTCTACAGTTTAGGGCTTCGAACTGTAACTGGCCTTTCACCTCTGGCTTGCGGTTGTGGTTTCGATCCGTGGTGTCACAATATAATTGGGTTTAACGTCCTGCGCTGAACCCGCATGGAATCCGTAATGGCCCCGCTTATGAACTTAAATGAGATGGGGTTTTACGTCCTACTGTTATGCACCTAACCTGGGCTAATTGAAGACGGGCATACGCCATACAGTGTGCTATGAGGGAAATTTTTCCCGTGCAGCAACTTAATTCAAACTGTCAAGGGATCTTTTACGCGCACGCCAATGGGTACACGGGACCTCGGCTTTTTGTCCCATCTGAACGACCAGGCAGCTGTCCTTGTCAAACCCTCCTTCTGCATCACTGACAACGGGAAACCACACCGGAAAATCGAAATGAACTTACCGGCCAATGCAGGGATCGAACAGAACCTTATACACACTAAGCCTCGTGCCCCCCTCCCCTGTTGTCAGCGTATGTGGCTTGGAGATCGGTGAGCCTTCTCAACCCCCGCGGGTTTACTCCGGTTTCCTCCCATAGGAAAAACCGAGCGCAGAGTATAGTTAAATAAGACAACTTATCTGCGATATCACCCTCATTCGAAGCGGACTTTAAATACTAATAGAAGAAGAACACATACATATACATACAACAACATTAAAATAGGTAATACGCTTATTTTATAAATACATACGTTTACCTTTTCTGTCTGTTATAAGGACTCAGACTAGTAATTATTTGCCCATTGACTTCAATGTTAAAATGGCTGTAACATCACAGGCTGTAGCTTTTTGCTCAACATTCTTTTGGTTCCAATATTTTTAGGCACAATGGGAACAACGTTTGGCAATCCCATCATCAGAAACTTGTAGGGTTTTCATGGTTTAGATTTTTTTGTTACAGGGATTTGAAGTTGACTGGGGTGAAAATCTCACTTCCCATACATTTCATTGCTCCGCAGAAAGACATTTTACACCCCTATCCCTCCGCTGTAATATCACCAGTATTACCCAAAACTGCTATGGAATTGCAAATTTGATCCTTTTTCTCCTATTCTAGACCAAAAAGTCAACCCAAAAATGCAGGAAGAGTGGAGAAAAAAATTAAGGGTAAAAATTGTCTATTTATAACTCGCACTACATTCATGAAAACTAGGCAAATAATTACTAGTCTTAGTCCATACGTAATACAATTATCTGCCCCTGATCGTAGCTTGTTTCTACGAACCAATCAAAGAACAGATAAACCATATTGTTTACCGTCACAACAATATGCGGTTTAATCGATTATAAGAAAGTTTGCAAGAAATTTAAAGAGACATTATGGAGGTTAGATAAAAAGCTGATAATGTAAAGAGAATATGCTGAAAATGTCAGTCAAACCGCTCCAACCTGAACCGATATATTAGCGATTGAATTTTAGGCCCAACCCCCATCATCATTACTAACACAGCCTTAATGATCCATTTTAGAATAAATCATCATTAAGGTCTTTTCATGCTAATAAATGTCTAATCATTAATCTATATAATATTTCAGGCCTAAAACGTGACCTGCAATGGGCAGATTTCTCTCGTGAACGATGTATGTTTAATATAAAAGAAGTAACAAGCCCATTAAACGATGACCTAAAACATCCTGTTAATGGTTGATAAAAATAGCACAAAGATCAAGGGCAGATAATTTGAATAGGTATTTACCACCTGGATGAAACTAGGATTTAGTCTGGTGGAATGAGACCACTTAGGGTACCGGGGATGGTCACATCCTTAAAGCGTGAATTTCAAATTTTTAAGTTATATTTTTAAACTTTATTAAAATAATGCCTTAACATAGATGATATCCATAAACAGTCCTACCTTGTTAAAGAATAACCCTATTATTCACTATTGCCAGCTGCGAAATTGGCAAAAATATCATTTTCAACTTCAAATTCCAACGTTGTAAAATGGCCGCCCATGTTGCCAATAGGAAAAAGAGGGTAATTGTGTCAATGAATTTTAAGGGTGGGAAATAATGCCCATGGTCGTATTATAGTGAGTTGATAACCTATGGAGCAAAAGACAGAAATAATTATGTTTTGACTTTCTTGAATTGGTCGCATTATTTTTGTTACGTCTTTTTGGTAAATCATTTTAGTGAAGCCTGTACCACAACAGGCCCGGGACTGTACAGCGCAGTGGACGCTTACGTCTGGCCCCCGGATCCATTTACTTTATTTGATAGTTGTTTATTTTGCAATGTCTGTTTTCTGTCTTGTCCGCAGGTTTATGTTGTATTTTTTTGTTTTGCGTGTGGTGCGGTCCTCCTGCACTTACTATAAGGACATTTGAAATTCTCACTTTAATTAGCGTTATAGACTCCATTGCTTCTGGACTTTGCTTCGCTCCACTTTAATTCTATAACAGGAAAATCATGGGGAAACAAACTCGTGAATTATCGATGCCGATGGGAGAAAACCCGAGAAGTGAGTTGACTTTGTACCTCGCACGGACTTGCATTGTTAAAGTTTCAACTGTGAGCTTCTTTAAAATTCTGCCTGACAGAAATAGACCATAAGATGAAATAAAACACGGTTATGAGCCCCAGTGAAACCACGGTGTAAACATCCCGAAGATAAAAAAAACTCGGCTTCTTGATTTATCACAGACTATTTCTGGTCTTTGATGGAAGCAATGTAAGGACATAAAGAAAGTACATTAGTATTGGCTTCGTTCATTCACATTAGCCTACGCGAATGCCAAAAGGAGCGAAGGAAGTTTAATGTGTCACTCAAAGGGAGGGGGCAGACAGAAATATAAATTTTAAGTCCACTCGACACAAGCTAGGTCATTAATTCGCAGTTACAGACCTTTTGACCAAGGCGTTAAAGCATTCGCCACTCTCCAACCCTCTCCCGGTCTTTTAAAGAAAATAAAATAGGACATCATGATAAAGACGTTGATTCATTCGCCCCCTCCTCCAACCACCCTGGGGGGGGGGGGGCAGGGTTGGGATGGCCTAGTGGTCTGGAGTGCCGCGCTTCGACTTCTAGCTGGCCGGTCACCTCTGGCTTGCGGCTGTGGTTTCGAGCCGTAGTGTGAGCGTATGTGACATGGATATAGGGGCGCCTTCTCAACCTCGTGGGTATCCTCCGGGCACTCCGGTTTCCTCCCACTGCTAAAGACCCCTACTCGCAAGCGAATTATTGAAATAAAAATTGAAAACCATACGTTCGTCTTGAAATGACCTAGTTTGTGTCGAGTGGATGTTAAACTCCATTCCTCTCTCGCTCTCTCTCTCTCTCTCCTTTTCTCTCTCTCTCTCTCTCTCTCCCACCACCCTGTTATTGAAAGAAAATGGGACATTCAAATGAATATTGATGGAGCGAAGGTGAATGTATTGACATTTACGAGTCTGTAGACAGAGGAAGAACTGCTTTAATACTGTACTGGGTTTCCGAAATTTAGTTGAAACAAAAAATTCCATATCGCCCGCAAAAAGAATAAGGCATTGAAATATTGTCATCAAAAGAGCCATGTTAACTTCGTATTACACCAGCAAAAACCGTGAGAAACCCCTGTAAAATACGATTGTATTATTAATGTCATTTGTCTATAGGATGATAGCTGTTATAAAACACCACCACTGCACTACAGATACTAAGCGGATTTGTTACAGGTGTCCAGTATGATTTCTAACAGATGGTCGAGAACAACTAATATTTCCCACAGATACGCATAAATATAAAAATAAATGCACTAAAGCTATTTATTGATGCCAACAGTCCATTTGCTGATTACTGTACTCTAACTGTTTGAAATGTGTGTTTATTGATGACAACCGTCCATTTGCTGATAAAAATAAATGCACTAAAGCTATTTATTGATGCCAACAGTCCATTTGCTGATTACTGTACTCTAACTGTTTGAAATGTGTGTTTATTGATGCCAACAGTCCATTTGCTGATTACTGTACTCTAACTGTTTGAAATGTGTGTTTATTGATGACAACCGTCCATTTGCCGTTTTTTTTAGGATTTCGAATGTTATCTAATGGTTTGGATTTTTTGTACTTGGTTTTATTTTATATACAAAGACGGGGGTTACAGAGTGTACATTCTGACAAGATATTGATAAAGCCAGTACACACAAGAGATATGATGAAAGAAGAATTCTGGGCGGACACGGGTTGAACAAAGCTTGTATAAATAGATAATTAAACTTGTTCGACTCTAAATATGGATTATATCTAATATCGAAAAACGAAAAATAAGACGCTCGCTCGCTAGCCTGAGGGTCGTACAGAGAGAGAGAGAGAGAGAGAGAGACTAACATATGGTTCAATTTCATTTCAATAATTCGCAGTGGGAGGAAATTAGAAAACCCACGTATAACCAAGCCAGCTGACTCAATGAAAGACCGTAGGATACAGCGCTCATGTACTATAACTATTGGGTGAATTAATAAAGAGCAGAAGGGCGCCCGTTGTGGCGACAGCAATATGTTTGGTGTCAGGTCTGGGGAAATTAACCGAGAATTTGATAAAATCAGATGTTCTAAGACTTTTATGGTACCTCAATTGGTAAACTGGGACCGGAACCAGACCGTCACGTCTAAGACTATATTACCGTTCATTATATCAGACCAGACCGTAACGTCTGAGACTATATTACCGTTCATTATATCAGACCAGACCGTAACGTCTGAGACTATATTACCGTTCATTATATCAGACCAGACCGTGACGTCTAAGACTATATTACCGTTCATTATATCAGACCAGACCGTGACGTCTAAGACTATATTACCGTTCATTATATCAGACCAGACGGTAACGTCTAAGACTATATTACCGTTCATTATATCAGACCAGACCGTGACGTCTAAGACTATATTACCGTTTATTATATCAGACCAGACCGTGACGTCTAAGACTATATTACCGTTTATTATATCAGACCAGACCGTGACGTCTAAGACTATATTACCGTTCATTATATCAGACCAGACCGTGACGTCTAAGACTATATTACCGTTTATTATATATTATGGTACATACATTGGTAAACTGAGACCAGAACCAGACCGCCACGTCGTCATTCATATTTTAAGTAAAAGAAAGAAGACAAGGCCTGTGTGTCAAGCGGATGATTCGGATTTCCTGCAATAAGATCAACCGATTTTCTCTTCCGAGAGTGAATGATAGTTTTGGGAAAGTGTAATATTACGAGGAGTCATAGAGAGTTTGTGAAATAGCGTTACTTTACGTCCGTTTCCACCAAAGTGATATCGCAGACGTAAGAAGTCGATGAGGCATATTTACGATGCCATTGTAGATTGGCGATCAGAAAGGTTGAATGCCCAACTTCAGGTTTCATTAACCCCATTTGTGCAGAACAGTAAAACGTAAAATTCCATTTCTGTGGTCACCAAGTTGCATTTAATAGAACTCGTATAGTTTCTTGCCCCACAGCAATAATTAATGCGCCATCATTAAGCATGTGACGTAATGATACTGTTTAATCAAGTGAAGAGATTTTTAAACTTTAGATGACCCGCGGGGAGAATACGTCAATATCATTTCATCTGAACAATAGAATTATACTCATTTTCCTATTCACCGGCGCTCGCGATTAATTACCTCAACAGATACCGATGATCATTAATCATTACCGGAGGCCCCGGAGATCACACGAGGTTAGGCAGCGACCTTGTCAGTTATTTTTATAATCTGACAGTGTGTGCTTAATCATCGACAAAACGCAGTGCGAGGGTTGCGTGGGACAGGGTCTGACAAGGGGCAGCGTTTTCTCGTTCGAGATCCCTTTGTAGTTGGTCGTAGCGCCATTGTCCGTGCAGAATTTCTCCCGCAGAATACTGTGTTGCTGTCTACATTCGCCTGTTGAGCACTACCCGTCCACTAATCGAACGTATTAGAACTTTGTTTTAAAACGACGTCTCTCCTTTAAATGAAGGGTAATCCTGTAATTCGGGTGTTCGATCCCTGCATTCGCCGAGAAACGACATCCAGATCTTCCTGTGTGGTTTCCCCTTGTCAGTGATGCAGGACGGAGGGCCTGAATAGTACAAGTATAGTAAGAATTCGATATAAGAGTAGGTCGTAACTCCGCTCCCCGGACAAAATTTCGCTCAAAGCATACTGTATGGCGTATTCCCGTCTTCATTAGCCTAGTTTAAGAGAAGAACCACAGGACCCGAAACCACAAAATCATTTCATTTAAATGAGCATCTATAGATTGTGACGAACAATGGTGATGGGTCGTTTTTGTCCGTGGCACCATCTCAGTTATTCAATTGGTTTATAATCCATCTTGCTACTCAAAAACCAATTTATCACAAACCTCCTTTTTCGCTTCTTTTAAAATCAAAACATATTTCAGAAAACATAATTTCGATGAACTAAACCGCCCAAAAGAAATGTTCTGTAAAATATTTACTTGAATTGTATATTCCCAACACGAAGAAATGAGATTCAGTTTAACGTTTATCGTTTGCATTAACAACAAAACAGATTTCAGAAAACACTGTTTCGATGGACTACATGCGCAGTGAGGTTGCGTTTAACGTCTGACAGTGTCGCAAACCAGACGGGGCATACTATCCCTGGACTACTGAAGCAGTAGAACACTACTGATGATGTCTGTTAAACATTACGAGGTTTTGGTATCTTTTGAGAGATAGGGAGATTAATCTGAGTCAGCTACAATTTGTAAACCGCATCGGGACATATCTGTCATTTAAACAAACGTCTTTAAGTTCTTACATGGACCCCGAACTCTTCCAAACAGGATAAACTTGACGTTAAGGAGGGTTTTAAACTGTCAAAAGTGAAGATGTTAACTGTTGTTTTATTTTAAATCTCTTTTATTTTGAGTTTTTTTTGTTACATTAAGACGTCCTTAGAGATATTATAATAATAATAATAATAATCTCGCCATTTTACAAGGGTAGCAAATTAAGCCTGAGGCTTATTTTCAATTTGAGTTGTTTTGTTGCATGAAGACGTCCTTGGAGATATTATAATAATAATAATTCGGGAAGTAATTGTTGGTCTGATTCCTGATCTAAAAACAGAAAACGTTACGAATTACCTCCCCTATCTAATTTGAGTTGTTTTGTTGCATGAAGACGAGATTGTAATAATTCCTGATATGTTTTAATTCACTTTTCATTAACACCATGGATTCAATTCGGGAAGTAATTGTTGGTCTGATTCCGGATCTAAAACAGAAAACGATGCGAATTACCTCCCCTATCTGCCATTTGATGGGTTCATTCAAAACAGATAATTGGAATATAATTTATCAAGAGAAGGATCCTACTCATAACCATACCAGTAGCCATTGTTATGAGCAGGAAGTCAAGACTTGTTATTTTTAACGTAATAGACTCTAGGATATAATATTACATGTATAATCTATTTATTATAAGAAACCTTTTTTATTTAATGATAATTGGGTTTTCGGAATGGAAAATGCCGGAAAACACAGACATATCAGAAAGGGCTATTTTTTAAAAAAGATAAGAATCCTAACAATATGTTTCTTTCGGGTAAAAATTATAGTGAGATCGCGAGGTAGCACTTGTCGGTTGAGTTCGCTTCGGTGAAAAAAAATAAATGTGCGAGCGACATGTATTACAGGCCAACACTTTTATGGTGGATATCATAATAATAATAATAATAATATGTCCATTTATATAGCACCAATTATACAAATCGTGCTCGCTTAGCTCATATAACAATTATAAAAAAAAACTCTTTTGGCTTTAAGTGTTTTGATGATTTCTGTAGTGAATAAACATTGGGAAAAGATGAGTCTTTAATCGAGATTGGAAAATTGATAAAGAAATCTCAAAACGAAGTGCAAATAGGAGTGAATCCCATCTTTCAGCGGCAGCAACAGCAAGAGACGGGATATGCGGAGTACATTCGACAAATCTCAGCAGATTCCAGTACCCTACATCTAGCCTCGGCTGTGTGATGAAGTCCGCCATTAGAACTATTTTCAAGTTCCCGGTTCATCAACGGCGTTGCCCGTGACGACACATTTGAAGGATGTTTTATCATACAAAGATTTCAAAGTTTATCCGATTTCGTTAAACAAGGGCAAGTTTACACTGAAAATTCTACGCTCTCTTCGAACGGAGCAATTGTGAGAACTTTTTTTGTTAAAGCGGAAAGCTTTCCTAATAAGTAACCCGGTGCCTCATCGCAATTGTATAAGCGTAGGCACATATCACTTACTGTTATACAAAACTACAGCGTCTAAAACATCCAAGGTCGGAGGTTAATTATCCTCTCTACCTCAGACCTAACGCGTGGCATTAGCCACACACCTCTTGAAAGGTCCACAAAATGGCCGCGCTAGGATGATGTGTTCATCCTAGCCAGTAAGCCCAGGAGGCTCTTGGTATGTTCCCCTTCAGCTCCGAATGATGGTCTGAACCCCCAGCCTCTAGCCCAGGAGGCTATTGGTATGTTCCCTTTTAGCTCCGAATGATGGTCTGAACCCCTAGCCTCTAGCCCAGGAGGCTATTGGTATGTTCCCTTTTAGCTCCGAATGATGGTCTAAACCCCTAGCCTCTAGCCCAGGAGGCTATTGGTATGTTCCCCTTCAGCTCCGAATGATGGTTTGAACCCCTAGCCTCTAGCCGAGGAGGCTATTGGTATGTTCCCCTTCAGCTCCGGATGATGGTCTGAACCCCCAGCCTCGAGCCCAGGAGGCTATTGGTATGTTCCCCTTCAGCTCCGAATAATGGTCTGAACCCCTAGCCTCGAGCCCAGGAGGCTATTGGTATGTTCCCCTTTAGCTCCGAATGATTGTCTGAGGTAAATCGAAACCCGCTCTATACTATATAGAAAATATAATGCGTCGGCTATTAGGGCGGGACAATTACCATTTTTGGGTAAGTGTTTCGTAAAGGCACCGGTTTACGTCAACACTATTCAAGACAATTGTACTAACCCGTGCACTAGATTGCTGGACGATAGTATCCCACGGTTAATAATGGATACTGGCATAGCTGTCCGTAACTAAGACTAAAATAGAAGACGAATCATGCCAACTACTCCATTTTTCATGCAAACTACTCTATTACCCCATTTTTCTTCCCACATCATGTAGGTAAAGATTTCTATATTAAACAGAACACTGTTCATAGACCTAAAATGTACCTTTATAGTTTTATATAATGACCTGTCAATATAACAGATTGTAACATCCTGTTTTTCAGACTTCACACTTTTTTTTAGAAATAGAAATAATCCATAAATGAGGATTCCAGTTAGTAACCAGTCTTGATATGTTGTTTGAACTCTTCCATAACAAATATCTTTACGACGAATGAACTAATTATACTTAAAGGGCCAATCCCGATAACTTTTTGGGGAATAAAACTGCTTAATTTTGTGTTAAAATCATTTAAAACCCTTTATCTAAGGCCTATCAACTAACCCGAGATTTGTGATACGCTTGTAAATAACTTAAACCCGACAGTCTGCATCAGGAAATGGAGACCTTTGTATTATACAGTATCTGGATAGACCAGACTTTCTATAAAAATTATGTGTAGGTGAAATTTACCTTTTGTTATCAAGTACAGTACATGGGTCATTCACTGTATAGACCTCCCAGGAAACGTAAATCGATTATCAGGTCACCCAATGAAAAAATGATCCGAAATCTTAAAAGGGTTACGTGTACGGATAAGCAGTGCTAACTTTCACATCCAAACGACTCAATATTTTCAGTTGAAATTTTCAGACAATGTAAATACACCATGCTTCTATATTTTGGTCCGTAAATTTCACAAATACTCGGACTTTAATTTTTGAGACTCTGTTCTTATCGGGATTGTCCCTTTAATTAGAAAGACATATCTTTGTGATCAATATTTGTGACAAACCATTCATCAAGTTATTATTTGGATCACGGCGAACATATTGCGGATATGACGTCACAAATTATAAATTGATGCAATGGCGTCAATATGTTCACAAACCATTCATCAAGTTGGAATGAATGAATGAAATGGGGTTTTACGTCCTACGCTTCTGCACCTAAACTGGGCTAATTGAAGAAGGGTCATCAAGTTGGCGTCTTTGAGAGAGAGAG
The DNA here is from genome assembly GCA_917208275.1 of Patella pellucida. Lineage (NCBI taxonomy): Eukaryota > Metazoa > Mollusca > Gastropoda > Patellidae > Patella > Patella pellucida. The sequence goes on along the minus strand of OU795039.1, from coordinate 380,793 downwards.
AAATGGGGTTTAACGTCCACTCGACACAAACTAGGTCATTTTTGGGACTAACGCATGGTTTTAAATTTTTATTTTAATAATTCGCTTGCGCGTAGGTGTCTTTAGCAGTAGGAAGAAACCGGAGTGCCCGGAGGAAACTCACGAGGTTGAGAAGGCGCCCCTTATCTCCATGTCATATACGCTAAACCTGGTTCACATGGTACAATTAATTCAGGAGAACGCCAGATCGGAGACGGTCCTGCGCATTGTATGGCGTCATATATGGATTATGGGTAAGGGTTAGGTTTAGGGCTGGCCCTGTCTACATCTCGAGAATCTGACGAAATCTGCAGGCCCTAACCCACAATCATAAAATGCACAGGGCGGACTCCGATCTAGCCTTCTCCTACAATTCACTTGTTGAAGGAGGGAGAACAGTTTAGGCAACGAGCGTTGATACATGTCTAAAACACGAATGTATGTATGTGTGTGCGCATGTCAGCAACATACAAGTAGTTAAAATGGCAGGGGCTATGGATGAGATTACAGTCAAGAAGTGTCGCCATTTTGTAGTAAAATCACGTGATCATTTAGCTTGTGGTAATTTGTCAAGGACAAATGTATACCTCTGGTGCAAAATAGCGATTGATCTGCGACTGCGGAGCAACTCCAGCCAATTGATTAATTTACCCCCTAAAAGTGCATGTTTAAGATCATATAATTATATTATGAATTACATAATTCAAAGATTGTGTTTCGAATCCCCGTTTGATAACTAGTATGGTCGCCTGTCTAGCCTCGTGGGTTTTCTCAGGGTCCGCCGGTTTCCTCCAACGGCTCTTAAAGCGTTGAAACTAGGTTAAATTCAAGATGGCCGGGATGAAATGAAATTGGGTTTAACGCCCTACATTCCTGCTCTAGATGGCCAACATTCGCCAATCAATGTCAGTGCAAGCTCCCAGATGTTGGATCTTCATCTCATCGTCCAAGGTCGAAGGACAATCAAAACATAGCTTGTCACAGAAATAGGACTAAGACTAGTTATTTTCAATTCTATACGTAGCTTCACCACCATAACCTTAAATATACTTCTTTGGGGTGATTCTAGTTTAAATACTGACATTAACATTTATATATTTAATCAAGTACAAAAATATATTAAATCAACAAAAAGGTTCAATTTATAAGTATGCGTAGTGTAGTTTCATTTTTGTTTTGTTTTTCTATTTGCACAACTGTAAAAATGTGTTGATTGTTGTTGTTGTTTATCTTTGTGTACGTAATATCACTACTTTGTGAGTTTCCGTTTCGCAGGGGCGATTACTCATATTAAATTTAAAAAGAAGATACTAAATCCCCCATAAACCAAATATTTAAGAATTTCTTTATAATGGGATTTTAAAATATCTATTATAACATCTATATCCTCCGTTTTTTGTATGTTCTTTTCAATTGTACTATCATAACTGTCAATTACAATGTATGTGGAGAGGGCATCGATAAGTTTTCGTAACTTTTGTCCCAATCCTTTTGTACTTTATTTATGTTCTATAGTACAATAAACTATGTTTAAACAAAATATATGCCTAAGTATTTCATGATGGACGAATGTAGTGCGAGTTATTAATAGACAATTCTTCCTTAATTCCCCCCCCCCCTCTTCCTGCATTTTTAGGTTGACTTTTTGGTCTAGAATAGGAGAAAAATCAAATTTGCAATTTTATAGCAGTTTTGGGTAATACTGGTGATATTACAGCGGAGGGATGGGGGAGCAAAATGTCTTTCTGCGGTGCAGTGAAATCTATCGGAAGTGAGATTTTCACCCCAGTCAACTTCAAATCCCTGTAGAAAAAAATCTAAACCAATTTAACCCTACAAGTTTATGATGGGGAGATTGCCAAATGTGGTCCCCATTGTGCCTAAAAAGATTGGAACCAACGGAATGTTGAGCAAAAAACTACAGCCTGTAATGTTAAGGCCATTTAACATTGAAGTCAATGGGCAAACAATTACTAGTCTGAGTCCCGATCCCATCATGCCTTTCGAATGTTGATATGTTGAGCGCCACGCTTTTCTAAATTTTCCGATAGGAATTGTGAAAAAAGGTAAGGATACTGCTTTTTGCATGCCCAACAGTAGTTTTTTTTACTATTTGAGATAAAAATAGCCATTATTGGGGGTATCCGTTGGCTGAGTGTAAATTTGGGATGTAAATGTTAACATTTCGTTTACTATGTTGTCCAAACATGGTTTAGATCTAAATATGAAGGCCCAACTAAACTGCAGATTTGGTGTAAGGCCCCGAGATGTAAATGGGACTGACCCTAACCCTAACCAAAGACGTACTCCTGGCCCTAACCCACAATCTCGTCAAAAAGCGTTTGCCGTAGGCCTATGCCAAGACAGCTACTTCTGACCCTAGCCCCAACCCACAATCTTGTCAAAAAATCATGTGCCCAAAACCCTCTTTACATGTGACCTTGAACCAAGTCTGCAGTTGGCCCTAATATTTAGACCTACCATGTTTTTACATCGTACGATGCAATGCTAACACGTACACTCCAAAATTCACACCCATGTGACTTTTGACCAAACCTGCAGTTGGCCTTAATATTTAGACCGAACCTCAAAACATGGTATCTAAGTTTGAGATTGGCTTAGACTTCTGTGACACTAATTTTGTACTTTTTTACTGACTGTTAACTGGTTTCTTGTTTGAGGGCTAGTGATTGGATGTTCGCTCGAAATAAAGAGGTTTATTTCTATTTCCAGTTAAAACCATTTTTTTTCTTTCATATTTTCTCACTGTTTTTTATTGCATATTTATCACCAGCTTTCTATCATTTCAGGTTCCAGTGTAATATTTCATAGAGTGGATTGATTGACCTCAGCAAACACAAGTATTTATAAAAAAGAATCAGAACAGGTAAGATAAATGTGCATTTCAAACACTTTACGAAGTACACCCAACTTGATCCCCACTTCTGCTCACTAACGGGCGGAAAATTTGGTACTGCGCAGGCCTTTCTAATCCCCTTGGCATGTAACTGAATGCCAGCATTCCACATTTTGGCCATTTTCTGAATGTCAATGATCCATTTGCCTAAATAGTATTCGCCCCAGAATTCTCACTCTCATCCAAATTTAACATTTCAGGTCACATCTCAAAACCTGATGTCTACCTGGACTGGCTTGAGTAAAACTATGATGCATGTCAATTTCATCCCTGATCTCTATGACACCTGTGGTGGGAGTGGAGGGCGAATCGAGTTCAGTTTGGGTTTCAGCCGAGGACCTCTGTAAACTTTGCATTTTGGTGATGACTTCATTTCCGAGCCCGAAAAGGTCACCCATGTGTTCATCATGGCCTCTCATATTGAAAGATAACATAAATGGCTTGTGTGTTGTGTTGACGGTTGTGCATATCTTTGGTCAGGAAATTTGTAGGCACCATTGCCCTTGTAAATGATTTAACAGGCCAGAGTGAACAGGGGAGGGAGACCCATGATTGGTCAACAATGTATAAGATTCCATATTGGGGGGGGGGGGTGTGTGAAAAAACTGTTGTAGTGTTACATAATCAGATTATTTCAACATACTTATCCTGTGGAAATACAGCTACATAGGAGATATTTTGAAATTCATAGGCACTGCATGTTTCAACATTTTAGATCTGACCATAATTTGGCACTTGAAACTGTGTGAACAGAGAAAAACTGTGTGGTTTTCGATGAAAGTGTTAAAAAGTTTAAAATTGCATCCTGATTACTGTTTTAAGGTATTTTCGTGCTTGATTTATAACGAATTCATCTCATATTGTTACAGAATGCATTTATGTTCAAAAATAAAAATGTTCTGTAAAATTCAAAATTCATCTGCTTTTAAATTATCAAATTCCAAACTAGGGGGTGGGGATGAAAAAGCTGTTGTGGTGTTACATTATCAGATTATTTCAACTTACTTGTCCTATGGAAATACAGCTATATAGGAGATATTTTAAAATTGATAAGCACTGCATGTTTCGACATATTAGATTTGGCCACAATTTAACATTTGAACCTACGTAAACAGAGAAAAACTGTGTGGTTTTCGATAAAAGTGATAAAAAGTGTAATATTGCAACATGATAACTGTTTTAAAGAATTTTCGTACTGGATTTTTATTGAATTTATCTCATCTTTTTACAGAATGCATTTATGTTCAAAAATAAAAATGTTGTGTGGCATTCAAAATTTATGTGCTTTCAAACTTCTATCTGAATTTCCGCAGTTTTCTTATATATTATAGTGATTGTAGAATGCTGCACTGCTCATCTGGAAATGCATGGATTTTCATACTCTTTGGCCAGGGCAATTGCATATATGTTTGTTTATTAGATATTGTAACATGCTAAGAGTGAACCTCGCATTTTGATTGGTTAATTAGACACCATCTATTGGACAATAACACCCCTCTGTTTTAGTATTTTCTTTTAAAATCGTAAATAGCATGTTACAATGTCGATAAACACTTCATGTTTTGCATTTAGAGGGGTGTTATTGTCCAATAGACATGTCCTGAGATTTTACATTAGAACCCGCGACGCTACGCGTCTTGGGTCCTAATGATCTCAGGACATGTCTATTGGACAATAACACCCCTCTAAATGCAAAACATGAAGTGTTTATCTCCTAAACCACAGATTTGTTTAAACAGCAAGAACATGTGAGGTATATAGGAATAAGACTAGTAATTATTTGCCTAGTTTTCATGATGGACCAATGTAGTGTGAGTTATTAATAGACAATTTTTCCCTTAATTTTTTTCTCCCCTCTTCCTGCATTTTTGGGATAGGAGAAAAGGGATAAAATTTGGAATTTTATAGCAGTTTTGGGTAATACTGGTGATATTACAGCGGAGGGATGGGGGAGTAAAATGTCTTTCACCCCAGTCAACCCTACAAGTTTATGATGGGGAGATTGCCAAATATGGTCCCCATTGTGCCTAAAAAGATTGGAACCAACAGAATGTTGAGCAAAAAACTACAGCCTGTAATGTTAAGGCCATTTAACATTGAAGTCAATGGGCAAATAATTACTAGTCTGAGACCAGAAGAGACACAATTAATGTTCTAGCGGAAGTACTAATTATATACAATTCAAATTGAGGAGGTATAATAACTAAATGACATGACATTGGGTTTAATCTTCCGCTTCTTCTGAGTGGTCATTATATATAAAGAAGTCCATCAAATCATGCAACCAGGTCTAGCCATTTTAATTAGTTTCACGTCAGTATCTCCAGATATGGTATTATGAACTTGGGTCAATCTGATCCTAGATATAATTGTTGACAAAAACGTGGTGACCCTTTCCCGTTTCTCGGTAGGACGTTCACAAATTGTTTCACAAAAAACAAATACATCCATTAACTCTGGCATGGTGTTTGCTAAAACGGTGTTTATTGTAACTCTTTAACATATATATAGGAAACTACAAAATTAACCAAATCAAACCTAATCAATTAGGAATAGTAGGACGTTTCGGGTCGTATTTTTTTGGTCTATTATCTCCAGATCGTCTTCTTTCTCTGCTAACAAATTACTCGATCTCATTTTAAAACATTTTTGTTCCCGAGAATAAATATTGCACAGAAGATGTAGGTTATTTCCTTAATCTTATCGTGCGCGCGCTGTATCGTAAAGCCTGTCATTGAGTCAACTGGTGTGCTTTCGAATCCCCGGTTGTACGTGGCAAGGAGTAGGGTCGCCTGTCAAGTTTTGTGGATTTACTACGTGTCCTCCGGATTACTGTCACTGCTAAAAAAAAACAACGCACGAGCGAATGATTGAAAAAAAAGACCCCTACGCACAAGCGAATTATTGAAATAAAATTAAACCAGATGTCAGTCACGAAATGACCTAGTTTGTGTCGAGAGGACGTTAAACCCCATTTCTCTCTCTCTCTCTTCTCTCTCTCTCTCTCTCTCTCTCTCTCTCTATCTCTTCAATCAGTTGTATTTAGAGGAGAATTAAAAAGACATCTTGTATGATATAGACGTGTGCGGTTTGTATTACTCATCATCACTAGATACCAGGAGCTTGTGTTTTCGTCCCATCTGCACAACTAGATAGTGTTCTTTGCCAGGCCGACAGGTGGTAACCAGGATCAATGAACATAATCATACGATATATTGTGAGGAGCGTGGCCGACAACCCGATATCACGACACTTGTACCAGACATTACGGCACTTTAGCGCCAACCGGACAGGTGCCACCGGGCCTCTCTATCCTTCACCCTTTAACTTTTATTGACCTAATACCATCAGGAGCTAGTTATGGGCAATGCCAAAGTCGCCATGTTTTTAGATGAATAGTTATATTAAAAAGTTAATTTAAATGACATTATTCTGAGCCAAATCATCACTGTTTGTAGAGTGTTTTAATTACGTATTGTAACCGCGGCACTGGTATATTCTAGGCTTAACCTCCCTCCCTTTTTTTAAAAATTAAATCGATAAATGGCCGAACCGTTCTAATCTACTTAAAATCTAATATATCCGATGGCATCGAATATTGATTATGGTCTTGTTATGCTAATAAATGTCTAATTAATTTGTACAACATTTAAGGTCTAAAGAAATGAAACGACATGAAACGGGGTTTAATATCCTTTGTTGACTGGGCTAATGAAGACGGGCATGCCATACAGTGTGCAATGGGGGACATTTTGCCCGGGCAGCGGCACTATGGCCTTATCTCGATTTTCAACTGCCAAGGGGTCGTTTACGTCCATCCCAACGACTAGATAGCTGTCCTTCTCAGCCCCCCCCCCCCGTCCTGCACCACTGACAGGGAGAAACCACGTCGAAAATTTTAAATGTTCTTTCTTGGCCAATGCAGGGATCAGACAGGCGACCTCAAGACAAGCGAGTCAGCATCTTACCCACTTAGCCACCGTGATATCATGCGATATCACTTAGGTGGAAGCGGACGTTGAATAAAGCTATTTAACACACACATAATTGTCATACACATTTGTTGCTGTATTAGCTTGAACACGTTGGGAGAATACTCTTCGAAACGTCGCCTAAATAAATTAGTAATTGTTTTTCCATAAGGATGTGTTAAAGTTTAATGCTCTCTCTCTCCTGTTGATAAATGCCTCTAAAAGATTACATCGATCACTGTTTCCGTATAAGTGTGTTAAATATAGAATTTACAGGACGGAATTAAATTAGAACAGAATCATTATAAATACTTTTATAACCGATCAGTGTTTCCGCATAAATGTGTTAATTATAGAATAAGATAAAAATACATAGATCACTGTTTCCGTGTGAATGTGTTTAATATAGAATTTATTAGACGGAATTAAATTAAAGCTTCCTGTCGAGGTGGGTAGATGATCTAAATAGGCTCTGTTCTGTTCCCTTAAGTGGAGTGGAGGGAGTGGTTGGCCGAATGGTTAGCTCGTGCAAGTTAAAGTATAAGATCCATCATTGAGTTGTATGTGACAAGGAGTAAGGTCGCCTGCCTAATCTCGTGTGTTTTCTCCGGGTCCTCCGGTTTCCTCCCACTGCTAAAAGACCTCTACGCGGAAGCAAATTAATGAAATAAAATTAAATCGTATGTTAGTACAACACTGACTAGCTCGTGTCGAGTGGACGTTAAACCCCATTCTCTCTGTATCTCTCTAAGGGTTTTTACTGTGTAGGGTCGCCTGCAGTAAAGACCTGTACGCGCAAGCACATTATTGAAATAAAATTGAATCGTATGTTAGTACAACACTGACTAGCTCGTGTCGAGTGGACGTTAAACCCCATTCTCTCTGTATCTCTCTAAGGGTTTTTACTGTGTAGGGTCGCCTGCAGTAAAGACCTGTACGCGCAAGCACATTATTGAAATAAAATTGAATCGTATGTTAGTCCCACAATGACTAGCTCGTGTCGAGTAGACGTTAAACCCTATTTTCCCCTCTCTAAATTGAATCATGACCCGTTATGTAATGAATATAATTGATTTTCGCAGTGGTTCACGTATGCTGCAAGGCAAATAATACGTCACATCTCAATGATCTACTAGAACCTAGCACACAAATTAATTGGTCTGATTTAAATAAAAACCCACTTGACATTATCATGAAGTGGTATCCGAAATGCAATGTTTACCTCAAATATTCTTGTTCAGAATTAAAAAAAACTGGTCTAGAAAAACCACATATGAAAATTTCTGCCTCTCGAGGTGGCCCCTCCCTCAATTGTAACCCTGACTATTGTACAAGGAGTAGGGACGCCTGCCAAGCCTCGCTGCTAAGGCTCCTACGTACCACATGCTAGTCTTGAAATGTCAAAGTTTGTTTGGAGTTGACGCCCTTTTTCCTCTTTCTCCCTTTCTCTCTCCTATAACCAACGAAGTAACAATCGAGTCCTTTTTGCTCTGTAAAGGAATTTTATAATGTCATCTAATTAATAAATGTGTACTGCTTTATATTTAAGGGCGTTGCCATGTCTGACCTATGGTAACTTTGCAATTAATTTTATTTTATTTTTTAAAGTTTGTACCTCCTTAATGTGTTATGACCTTCATGTAGACATCTGAAGCTGTGATTTAAGACATAGTTTGGACAAATATCTCTTGTGATTTGAAAGATATTAAATTTTAAAAACAGCTTAAAAATGGTCAATTTTCGTCATAAATCTACACCATTCTCAGCTTTGCCTGCCCCGAATTAAATCATTTTTGGTATACCAATAGCTAAGCTAGTCCTCTACCAAAGTACGGGAGTTTTTTTTCGTGGTGCCAAAATAAGTCCAAAATTCCTGGAAGTCCAAAAAAATTATAGGTCATTTTGTAAACTGGCCTTGAGTAAAATCGTGTTCAAATTATTTTAAATCACCCCGTAGTTATCATGTTCAAAACAACATCGATACTATTTTTAGATCAACCAAGGTCGGGGATATCCTTCCTTTGAACAACTATCCTGACTTATCCGGCGAATTAAACGCTCATTTCTTTTTACGATTTATGTTTTCAGGGGTATAGGAGTCAGACATTAAAGTATCATCGATATATAGTTTGGAAAATTAGTGCGAATCTTAGACATGGCAATGCCCTTAATTTATCATTTATTTTACAACTTACCTGAACAAAGGAGCGACGTTATTCCCCGAGAATTGTTAATATCTAATTGGCTATTCAAACGATTGGGTGGTATTGGGTGGTATTGGGTGATATTGGGTGATATTGGGTAGTATTGGGTAGTATTGGGTGGTATTGTGTGGTATTGGTGGTATTGGGTAGTATTGGGTAACTCGTCGGGTTTAGATATACTACAATAAATAATTGTTATTTATAAGATTGTACTGGTGGTTATTACAGAAGATAAAACAAAAATAAATCCTTAATTAACTTCAGTTTAAATAAAATACAAAAATCTCCTTATATGTCATGTTTCTCTACTTGCTAAATGTAAGCTGGGATTACTCTGGCATCAAGTTTAAATAAATGTAAGCTGGGATTACTCTGGCAACAAGTTTGAATAAATGTAAGCTGGGATTACTCTGGCAACAAGTTTGAATAAATGTAAGCTGGGATTACTCTGGCAACAAGTTTGAATAAATGTAAGCTGGGATTACTCTGGCAACAAGTTTGAATAAATGTAAGCTGGGATTACTCTGGCAACAAGTTTGAATAAATGTAAGCCGGGGATTACTGCGTGCATCAATTGTTCATAAAGGATAATAATAATAATAATAATAATAATAATAATATGTACATTTATAATGCGCTATATCCACAAACCAAGTTTATGCTCAAAGCGCTACACAATTACTATCCCGGTCTCTAGGATTCAGGTAAGCCTGATTACCTCCCTTTACAACTCTTAGAAAGAGCTCCAAGTTTCAAGGAGCGCAACAGTTTTTTGTGTCAAATACACCATCCTACCGGTACCCATTTACAGCTGGGTAGACTGGAATGCAGGGATGAAGTGTCTTTTTCAAGGACACAAGAACTCGGCGCACAATTCGGGTCTCGAACCTGCAACCGCTAGGTTACAAATCCTACTCTCTAACCGTTGCGCCAAATCCCTCCCTTGGATGTCTATCTATAGGTGAAATAAACGTTTAAGTCCCTGCGGTCAAAAGCTCTAATATGATTTTAATTTTAAATATCAAAGTAAACTAAATATAATCTAATTTAATTTAAAGAAAACTTTTTTTCCGTTATTAAACTCTAAAGGTGGGAGGCAGTAAGGAATTCCCCGCGGTCACAGACTCTAATATGATTATAATTTCAAATATCAAAGTAAACTAAATGTAATTTAATTGTAAAAAACCCCTTTTTCCGTTATTAAACTCTAAAGGTGGGAGGCAGTAAGGAATTCCCCGCGGTCACAGACTCTAATATGATTATAATTTCAAATATCAAAGTAAACTAAATGTAATTTAATTGTAAAAAAACCCTCTTTCCGTTATTAAATTCTAAAAGTGGGAGGCAGTGAAGAGGTCTGAAATTGAAAGACGTATCACACATTTGATAATATTTGTTTTGATTTCTAGTTTAATTACAAAATATATTTTAGTAAGAGGAGAGGGATGTTACAACCCTATTTTATTAACAACCCCCATTGTAATACCAACCACTATTGTAACCTTTTATGAGAGAGAGAAATGGGGTTTAACGTCCACTCAACACAACTAGGTCATTTCGGGACTAACATAGGGTTCAATTTTTTTTTCAATCGATCGCTTGCGCGTAGGGGTCTCTAGCAGTGGGAGGAAACCGGAGTGCCCGGAGAAAACCCACGAGGTTGAGAAGGCGCCCTTATCTCCATGCCACATACACTCACAGCGGGGCTCGAAACCACAGCCGAAAGCCAGAGGTGGCCGGCCAGCTAGAGGTCTAAGCGCGGTAGTCTAGACCACTAGGCCATCCCAACCCCCAACCCTTTTATGATAACAAACCCTATTGTAATCAATGTAATAACATTTATCTTTTAAGACCCTATTGTAATACAAAGCCCTATTGTAATACAAACCCCTATTGTAATACGAACCGCTATTGTAATACAAACCCCTATTGTAATACAAACCCATATTGTAATACAAACCCATATTGTAATACAATTCCTATTGTAATAATTAAAATTAATTAGTTTTCCATACAATAAAATCGACATCTAATATTAAAAGTCTATTTTTAAATATTATAAAACACCACCACCGGAAACATGTCAAACAGCCGTTAATGAAATTGGAGATTTTGTTAGCATGTAAAAATCCGTTAATGAGATTGGTTATTACAAGTACATGTAGCAGAACGTGCTTAATTTTATTTCTTTTCTCCGTCGTGGCTGGCTGAAGAGTTCTAAGCCTACCCGTGACAAAACAGCACACAGTCGTTTATTTCCACCTGTGTTTGAGCATATTCGGGGTGGAGAGAGAGGGAGAGAGAGAGAGAGTGAGAGAGAAATTGGGTTTAACGTCCACTCCACACATACTAGGTCACTTTGGGACTAACGTATTGTTTTCAATTTTTATTTCAATAATTCGCTTGCGCGTAGGGGTCTTTAGCAGTTGCCGGAAACCGGAGTGCCCGGAGGAAACTGCACGGGGTTGAGAAGGCGCCGATATCTCTATTTCACATACGCTCACACTAGGGATCGAAACCACAGCCGCAAGCCAGAGGTGACCGGCCAGCTAGAGGTCAAAGCGCGGCACTCTAGACCACTAGGCCATTCCACCACCCCCCCATTCGGGGTGTAACTTGCACGGTTTTGCCGCAAGCCAGAGGTGACCGGCCAGCTAGAGGTCAAAGCGCGGCACTCTAGACCACTAGGCCATTCCACCACCCCCCCATTCGGGGTGTAACTTGCACGGTTTTGCCAACGACGTTATAAAGCCTAAAATAAGTCGTTTACGGCCAACGTCAAATCACGACCATATTTTTTAATTTATTGCACGTAGGTTGATTCAACCACAGACCTTATGATACAACGCCAACGTACTAACTATTTACAACTCTCAACTTAGTAGGAACACCGACGAGGATAAGTAAACAATGCGTGTTTGAGAAACTGAGTAGTTTGGGGTTTTTTCTCACAAACTTAGGAGGTTCAACTTCATTTCATTTTCTTGTTCAGCCAATCAGGAGAATGTCTACTTTTTATCACCTGTAAATTTTGAATAGCTGAAAATAGCAATAATCTACATGGATCCTGTATGATTTAGTTTTTATTTAGTTGGAATTTATTTGATGTTCGGTGAAGAAGAAGATTACGATAAACAATTCTCGACCTGTATGTTTGAAATTAATACAGGGATGATGAAACTGACCGGGTTTTATTTTTTTTTTAAACAAATTGTTAAAGATTGACTTATTGAGTAAATAGGAAAAACATTCGTCCGCATGTACTCCAAATCAAAAGAAAAGTGAATGAATGAAATGGGGTTTAACGTCCTACGCTTAAGCACCTAACCTGGGCTAATTGAAAACGGGCATACGCCATACAGTGTGCTATAAGGGAAATTTTTCCTGGGCAGCAACTGAGTTCCAACTGCCAAGGGTTCTTTTACGTGCACGCCAATGTGTACACGGGACCCCCGTTTTTTTGTCCAATCCGAACGACTAGGCAGCTGCCCTTGTCAGGCCCTCCTTCTGCATCACTGACAAGGAGAAATAACGCCGGAAAATCGAGATGAACTTTCTCGGCCAATGCAGGGATCGAACACTCAACCTCCAGGCTAGCGAACCAGCGCCTTATCCACTTAGCCACCGTGATCCCCCCGATTTGATGAATACAAATTGACAGATGGATCGTTATTCTATAACGTAACACCTAATTTAGCGAATTGCGGATTAGAGCGAAAGGGAGAGAGAGACTAACACATGGTTTTTAAATTTATTTCAATATTTGGCTTGCGCAGTGGGAGGAAAACGGAAGATCCGGAGAAAACCCACGAGGTTGGACAGGCGACCCTACTCATTGTGACGTACAACAGATTGACTCAATGATAGGCTTTATGATACAGCACGTACGTGCCAACCATTCGGCCAACCAACCCCCGAATAGTAGAATAGCGGATTAGAGCAATTGTTGAGAACACGATTGTGCAGATTACTTCGAACACTAGGTATATATGTTTCTCTTTAATATTTTAGATGTTTACCATTGAAAGAGAGAGAAGAGAGAGATAGAGAGGGAGAGGTCAATTTTATTTCAATAATTCGCTTGCGCGTAGGGGTCTTTGAGGTTGTATACTATTGAAAGAATAAGGCATTAATAATTAATGGTAGATGCTAATTGTAGGCCGGTTGGGGAGGTTCGCGTGTTTCCGGAGTCCAAAATGGCCGCTTTATATAAATGAGTATTTTGGGGAAATCTAACCCGAACCCTAACCCTAACCCCTTTAAGAGGTGTAAAAGGTAAATTAGATCCAAGTTCAGTCTACTATAAAGGGTTAGGGTTAGGATTTGGGTTAGTATTCCCCAAAAATCTCATTTATATAAAGCGGCCATTTTGAGCTCCGGAAACACGCGAACCTCCCCTACAATTAGCATCTCCCATAATTAATAAAGATACAATATGGTCGCAAAGACAAATATCCTACGTTTGCGAATGTACCACTGAACTAATTAAGCCAGGCTGACACTTGCACGACTTTTGGCCACGATTTTGTCATGCCCATCAGTGTCCACCTTGACACGAACTCTCACGACGAGTTGACGCACAGTTTGCGCATTGTTTGCGCATTATTTACGCACTTCCCGCATTGGCACGACGAGTTTGCACAAATCGGACGGTGTCGTGCCGATGCGTGCCACTGAATCGTGCAAGTGTCAGTCTGGCTTAAGACATTCGTAAATGTAGGATATTTTTCTTTGCCACCACATTGTATCTTTATTAATTATTAGACCCCAACATTGTAGAGGAGTCATATGTCACGTGCTTATTAAAACATGATGGAGTAGTTAGTTGACACAACACATAACCAGATTTATAAAACTAGAACATAATTTGGAAAATAACTGATGTAAAGTTTATAGAGTCAGGGATGATTTATTGTGTAAAATACACGTAATTGGAAAATTCCCACTGCGTCATTTGGCTTAGTAATCAATCCTCATAATTCATTACGTAATATTTGTCCAATTAAATAATTGGCAGAGCTGTCTCAAGTATACTGTCAATGCTATAAGAGTGTTTTGTCCGCAGGTTTATCTTGTAGATTTGTTTTGCGTGTAGTGCGATCCTCCTGCACTAACTATTAAAGTAGAGTTTTAGCCCTTCGTACTGCAGTATGTTCTCAATGTCGGGCTTTGCTCCTGTTTGCTCACTACACTTATTATTTTAGCGTTTTCCGAGATTCTGTCCGGATTATCGCCCTTATTGTTAAAATTCTTTGACGTTCTAACACCTGACGTCAACTGGTAGACTATCGCCATTTAAGAGACGACCACTCTCAAGATTGGTCGCATTTTCTTGTTACGTCTTTTTTTTGTAAATCATTTTAGTTAAACCTGTACCATAACAGGCCCGGGACTGTATAGCGCAGTGAACGCTTACAGCTGACCCCGGACCCATTCACTTTTGGCTTTACTGGCTTTTTACATCTGACCATCGACCCATAGTATTGCATACAGGCATGGGGGTACAGGGGGTGGGGGGTATAAGTTATTCGCTATATGTCATAAGGTTTGTCATCGATTCAAGACAAGTGAAACTGTTTCCATCCTACAGTTGTACTTGACAACACGTATGATCGCCCCTTTAATTTTAGGGGGGGGGGGGCTTCTGGTACTTTAGTTTCAGCACACGGAGACCGAATTATATAAATGATGTTACACTATTAGTATTATGTTGTATTAGTCTCAACATGACTTAGTTTATGTCGAGTTGGTTTAAAGGGTCAATCCTGATAATGTTTTTGAGAATAAAACTGCTTAATTTTGTGTTAAAATCCATTAAGATCCCCTACCTTAGGGCCGAGCAACTAACTCAATGTATGTGATATGTTTTCAAACAACTTAAACCCACCAGTCTTCATCTTGAAATGGAGTCCGGTGTCCCAAACTGTATTATGCGGTGATTTACCCACCAGTCTTCATCTTGAAATGGAGTCCGGTGTCCCAAACTGTATTATGCGGTGATTTGGTAAAACCAGACTTTTATTTTATAAAAATAATGTGTCAGTGAAATTTACCTTTTGTTATCAAGTACAGCACATGGACCATTCACCGTGTAGACCTCTAAAGGATCGGGAATCGATTATCGGGTCACCCTACAAAAGAATTGACGCGAAATCTTAAAAGGGTTGCGTGTCCGGATAAGCTGTTTTAACGCCCAAGTCCAAACGACTCAATATTTTGAGCTGAAATTTTGAGTCAGGGTATATACACCATTCTTCTACATTTTGGCGTTTAAATTTCATACGTACTCGGACTTTTATTTTTGAGGCTCTGTTCTATTCGGGACAGTCCCTTTAAACAATATTTTATTTAAATAAGATAGATGTTATACATAAACTGTCAAAAGCGAAGGATTAAAATAAAAAACAAACAACCAAAGTCTTATATAAATTCGTCTCCTTATGTCGAGTTGACACCATGTTAAACTTATCAAAGGCTCATTACCACTCTTGTTGTAACTGAATAATATGTCCCTGTCTTTATTCTGGTCTACAAATTGTACTATTTACAATATTCTAATTAATTGATGATACAAACTTCATCTTACCACACCAAATTTAAAAAATTCGAAACATTCAACCTAATGATTCAAAAAGTCAAATAACATATAAGCCTTTTCAAATGTGACTTGGATTATAAATTATTTTTGAACCCTCTGGACAAGTTCTATAGGATGCAATGGACAATTTGCACAACAGGTAGGACACTAAAACATCTAGTTCTTAGAATAAGGCTATATTTTATTTTTCTGGGGCTGTCAAGCCAACAAGAGTGTTATTGTCCTTCTAACGTATCTTCAATCGATTGTCAGGCTTCCAGTCTCGATTATGTCAGTTAGAACAGCCGGCTTCACAGTTTGTTCAGATTTATACTAATTAAGGCATGGAAAATTCGATACATTAAACTCACCAATACAGTATCTTTCACTAGATTTAATCACATGATAGTAGCTTGTGCTATATTCAGGCCCGAAGCCAGAAACAAAAATTTAGCAGACATAGGGGGGCGAGGAAGATACATTTTCGACAACAAAAAATCAATGAACGAAGGTCATCGTCGACTGCCGTAAGCAGGAGGAGGGGAGAGCACGAATATAAGAAGCTGTGAGGGCGAATTTAGGCCTCTATATCGGAAAATTAAGACTTTCCGTCCGACATTAGCTATCTCTCTGCCGAATTTGAGAGGATATGTCGTACTAAAACTCTCTCCCGGCGAAAATGCAAGCATAGCTAACCTGCTTTTTTTTTCCGACGCAGACTGAAAAATTCCGACAAGGACGGCCGCCCCCCCCCCACTAACCTCGGGCCTGGCTATATTCCCTTCGTGGGCGTATCAGAGCACTTTCTTTTTTTAAAAAAAAACAAACTCCGTAGTGTTAGAAATACAACATTGTTTTGGACATAGATAACAGGTGTGCAGCAGAGAAGCTCTCGTGTATTTAATTATGTGGACTACGTGTATAAAACCTGCGTTCTATTATTCCATTCGGTAACAGAACACAATTCATGATTTTCTTTAAAGCGAGAATGTCATATTTTCTAAGAAAGTTAAAACATAATGATAACTATGTCTTTTGCGCAAAAGGTTATCAACTCACTATTATACGTCCATGGGCATTATTTCCCATCCTTAAAACCATTGACACGGGAAAAAATAACACAATAACCTCCCATTGCCTCCATGCATTAGCTTACTTCAAACGTTGGAATTTGAAATTAAAAATCATATTTTTGCCAATTTCTCAGTTGGCAATAGTGAATTATTGGATTAATAGGATTTATTCTTTAACAAGGTAGGACTGTTTATGGATACCATCTATTTCAAGGCTTTATTTTAATAAATCTTAAGAATATAACTTAAAAAGTTGAAATTGTAGCTTTAACAAGGAACCATTATAAGCAATAATATACCAAATTTATGTTTACGTCATCTTCAATGGAAGGCTTGATCTCGCTTTAACTGCGCATATCTTATCAAGTCCTTTACACAATACCCTGGATATTTTGGCACTAAAGTGATTGGGTATTAAGCCCAGCTTGTGAGCTTATCAGATTCCCCTGTCGTCGCGAATACCAAGTCTAATACTTTCAAGCGAAAATGTCTACCTGTGATAATCGAGTTTAAGGTTCGTCCAATGCCACGATCTCTGAGTGGATGCTACTGTTCAGGTGTCTGAAGATAACGTAGCTATAATGTCAGGAATGATAGTATTCTAAAGTTACGTTTACGTGTGCGTTAAATTCACTGATTGATTATTTCGTTTACGTGTGCGTTAATTTCACTGGCGGATTATATCTCATGATTTCCTTTAACCCAAAACTATTATATCTTATAATATTCTAAAGTTACGTTTACGTGTGCGTTAAATTCAATGAAGGATTTTATCTCATGATTTCTTTTAACCCGAAACGATTATACTTACTAATGTCTAAAGTTACGTTTACATGTACATTAAATTCATTGGTAGATTATTTCGTTTACGTGTGCGTTAATTTCACTGATTTACTTTAACCCGAAACTATTATACCTTATAATATTCTAAAGTTACGCGTGCGTTAAATACCCTGATGGATTATTTCGTTTACATGTGCGTTAAATTCACTGATGGATTATTTCGTTTACGTGTGCGTTAAATTCACTGAAGGAATATATCTCATGATTTCCTTTAACCCGAAACTATTATACTTACTAATGTCTAAAGTTACGTTTACGTGTGCGTTAAATTCATTGATGGATTAATTCGTTTACGTGTGCGTTAATTTCACTGATGGATGATATCACATGATTTTCTTTAACCCGAAACTATTATAGCTTATAATATTCTAAAGTTACGTTTACACGTGCGTTAAATTCACTGATGGATTATAACGTTTACGTGTGCGTTAAATTTACTGATTGGTTATTTCGTTTACGTGTGCGTTAAATTCACGGATGGATTATATCTCATGATTTCCTTTAACCCGAAATTATTATACTTAATAATATTCCCATTAATAAGTTACGTTACGTGTGCGTTAAATTCACGGATGGATTATATCTCATGATTTCCTTTAACCCGAAATTATTATACTTAATAATATTCCCATTAATAAGTTACGTTACGTGTATGTTAAATTTTTGAGAAAAAAGAATCAATATTGATGTGCGTTTTGATATAATTAAACAAGGTAAATACAAATAATTAATTCTCGGAGCTCAGACAACAGGCAGGATAACATGTTTTTATGTCATTCTGTTTTATTGATGTCTTTCCGCCATCAGCTGAACAATAAGGCAAATGATACATTCTGACAACTTCGTCTGCCACATTTTTCTTCAGTTGCCGATTTGTTTGTTTAAATGAAAACTTCCCATATTTGCATCACAAGTTTGGGGATATATTAAAACTTGCGCTAAGATAAATGATACATACTGATAACTTCGTCTACCATATTCTTCTTCGGGTGCCGATCTGTTTGTTTATATGAAACTTTCTCATATTTGCATCCAAGTTTGAGGACATATTAACCCGTTTCGCTGTGGTCACATCCTTCGTGATCTTGGCCAACAGGACGGGAGATCTTCACAGTATTTTATTGACTCGAGCTCGTCGTTAATATAGAGTGGCGGTCAGTTACACGAAGTATTTAATTGACAACCAGTAATTGAGCGCATTGTGTTTTCTGTATTTTGTGACAAACAGTACTTTTTATTTTAATAATAGAGAAGTGATTTGAGTTATTCTCTCTGCAGATATAAGTAATTTATTTTAATGTTCCCGGAGTGTGTTATTGGCGGACTAGTGTTACGTAATAAGCACGCGTTAGACGAGGAGTTTTACGGTATTACAGAGGGTGTGATAACACAAACTTCGCTCATCAATCGTGGAAAACAAGAGTGTCGTATTACGTGTTTTCTCTCTAGCTTAACTAAGGTGTGAGGGAATCTCAAGTGTTGTCAAGACTGACTAAATAAACACAGCAACCAGATAGGTAAGTGAACATATTTTGTTAATGAAATGAAATAACACGTGCACGCCAATGTGGACATTGTGCACCAGTGATAAGGAAAAATCACGATGAACTTTCTCGGTCAACACCGGGAGAGAATCCGCTATCTCTAGGGGTGGGTGGGGGAAGGATGGCCTAGTGGTCTAGAGTGCCGCGCTTCTACCTCGAGCTGGCCGGCCACCTCTGACTTGCGGCTGTGGTTTCGAGCCCTGGTGTGAGCGTATGTGGCATGGAGATAGGGGCGCCTTCTCAACCTCGTGGGTTTCCTCCGGGCACTCCGTTTTCCTCCCACTGCTAAAGACCCCTACGCGCAAGCGATTTATTGAAATAAAATTAAAAATCATGTGTTAAGTCCCGAAATGACCTAGTTGTGTTGAGTGGACGTTAAACCACATCTCTCTCTCTCTCCGCTACCTCTAGACTTTTGATTCAGCGACTTACCCACTTAACTACCGTAGCTCCCTATTGCTGACGTTGTTTCGATCGTAACCCATGAGTTTGACTTTCTAAGTCCTGATGTTATGGGAGCCTATAATTACAATTCATAATTTCTTCGTTTCGCCTCTTCAAAACACGAAAGTCGAAAAGTCGAAAAGTAGAATCTCGAAAGTCGACAAGACGATACACAAGCCACACTCAACGCGAAAATTGGAAATATAGAAATAGTTTTTTTTTTCCTAATTTCTTATTTTCGACCTGCATTTTGGCTTGTATACCGTCTTGGCGACTTTCGACTTGGTCATATTTTTGTATTTATTGATGTCAGTAAGAAGGCGAAAGTGGAAAATAGGAAATTAGGAAAAAACGAGTTATTTCTTAATTTCCTTTTTTCTACTTTTCGACTTTCGCCTCGGAAATTCTTGTATTCTCTGCCTTCCAGGTCACATTTGCATACGCACAATTCCTGTTAACAACAACGTCTGCAAAATATACTATTCAAACAAAGTAGGGGATATTTGGTTTTGGGGGCATAATACTAAAATATGAAAATGACCACGAAAAAAGTCACTATATAACCTAACAGAAGAAACATTTCTAGTTACATGTGACGCCCAAACGCACCAATAGCTACAGCATGGAATGCAGGTGATGCTTGGGATTATCACGGGGGTCCAACCCAAGATTTGCACGACTCTGACTTTGAATGTTATAACAGTCATTGTGGCATTGAAATCCAGGGTGGAAACATCAGTTTAATTGTTTTAGTGACCAGAAAACAAATTTTGTTTTGCGTCGGCTTACCCAAAATGAAAGGTTACGTGCCCTTGGCATGCTACAGATCGGCACAACACAGGCGGTTGTGGCGCGGACGATGAATGTTTCTCATGAGTCTGTCATAAGCAGGCTATGGTCCAGATACCGTGATACACAATCTGTACAGGACAGACCACGCTCAGGTCGACCAAGGGCGACAACTCAAGCCCAGGAGCGATTTAGTTGTACCTTGGCCTTGAGAAATCGTGTCATCACAGCAAATCAGATCAGCGCTCGTCTTCAAACAGACACTGGTGTGAGAGTGATTGGCCAGACCATTCGAAATCGACTGCATAGGGGTCACCTTCGCGCCCGACATCCTCGCGTGATCCCTTAATTGAGAGATCATCACAATCAGGCAAGACATAGGGATCGTCAACACTGGGATAATCGACGCTGGAGCAATGTGATGATTTCAGATGAGTCAAGGTTCATCAGACATGATCGATTTGGGGGTGGTTCTATTATGGTGTGGAGAGGCATCACTGTTGCTGGAAGAACGGCTTTACATGTTATTGCAGGGCGTGTTACAGGCCAGTACTACCGGGACAACATCTTGGCTGTACCTGTGGTGCCGTTCTGACGACGTCATGGCCGCCGTTTTATCTTCCAGAATGACAACGCAAGATGTCACAGGGCCAGGATCGTTACAGGTTACCTCCAACAACAGAACATCACCCCATTACCTTGGCTAGCACTGAGTCCCGACCTCATCGAGCATGTCTGGGACATGCTTGAACAGAGGTTACGTCCATGTCAACAACGTCCTGCCAATGTCCAAGAACTTGCTGCTGCATTGCAACAGGAATGGGATGATCAAGACCAAAATGACTCTAGACGCCTCATTAGGAGTATGCCACGTCGGATCAATGCTTGTTTGGCAAACAGAGGGGGATTTACCTGTCACTGACTTTGTTGTGATGCTTTGGTAACTTTGCTGTTTGACCCCGGGTATCATTTTACCCTTATAATGGTCAGTCTGTGCCTTACTTAGTCTAACGATCATTTGAAATAAATCGATTAATGTGAACTTCATTTCATTTTGTCATTTGTTTCTTCGTCAGTTTCATTAGGTGACTTTAATAACACTTAAAAATCAAATATCCCCTACTTTTTTGGAATAGTATATATACAAAATATGCAACAAAGATAATAATCAAATGCAATTAAAGCTTTACACCTTTGATTAATTGTACCTTGTGTTATCCCCATGATGTCTCAGAGCCAACACTGAGATGGAACAAGTTGCCTCTAGGTCAGCCAGACAACGTCTTACTCACTGAGATGGAACAAGTTGCCTCTAGGTCAGCCAGACAATGTCTTACTCACTGAGATGGAACAAGTTGCCTCTAGGTCAGCCAGACAACGTATTACTCACTGAGATGGAACAAGTTGCCTCTAGGTCAGCCAGTCAACGTATTACTCACTGAACCACAGCAGCACCATGCATTCCACGGAATCAAAATATCAAGTGGAGTTAAATTTCTGGGTTTGGCTTCAATCGAACAAAAAAGGATCCCTGGAAGTTTTCACCTAGATTGTGGTAGATAGTTCGGACAATTGACGGCGGGGGTGGGTGGGGTGGTGTTGAATGCTTAGCGTGCGCGCGCTGTCTCGTAAAGCTTGTCATTGAGTCGTCTGGTATGGTTTCGAATCTCCGGTTTAGAGACATGACAAGGTTTGGGGACGTTTGGAAAAATTTGACCATGAAATATTTTCTTTTTATTTCGATTGAATAATAATAGTTTATCATATCATCTTGAAAAACGTGAGGGAAATATATTCTACAAAAAATGTATTCTGTGGTGTTATTCACAACAAGAGTTCCACAATATATCGAACAACACTTCTTTTTTTCTTTCAAATAATCCTGCTCAAGATTTTCGACTTAAAATAATTTTGAAAAAGTGTTTTTCACCACAAGAGTTCCACAAGATATTGGACTTAGACATTTTTTTACCAAATTTCTTCTCATGCTATCTGTATGCCTCTGTGGTACCACATTCCACAAGATTTTCGACATAATAGTTTTGATACATTGTTTTGGTCTGTGGTGTTTTTCACCACAAGAGTTCCACAAGGTATTAGACTTAGAAAAAATATTTTTTTTTTACAAAATTTCTTCTCAGACTTATCTGTATGCCTGTGTGGTACCACAAGATTTTCGACTTAAAATAAGTTTGATACCACAGAGGCATACAGGTAGTCTGAGAAGAAATTTTGTAAAATATCTTGTGGAACTCTTGTGATGTAAAAAATCTTGTGGAATGTGGTATCACAGAGGCAAACAGATTGTCTGAGAAGAAATTTTGTAAAAAAAAGTCCAATATCTTGTTGAAATGTTGTGGTGAAAAGTTCCACACAAACACCCCCAAACCTTGCCATAAATGCCCGCTGCTAAAGAACCCTACGCGCAAGCTAATAATTGCTATATAAATTAAACCATATGTTAGTCCCGAAATGAACTAGTTTGGCCATAGTTTGTGTCGAGTGGACGTTAAACCCCACGTCTCTCTCCCCTCTCTCTCTCTCTCTCTCTTTATTTGCTGCTTAAATCGTTACCAATTCCTATTCATTATATTTTGTTGAATACTGAACAGAATCGAACCAATTCCAAATGACATTTCTTTTACACTGTGTCATAACCAATTTTTCCTCATAACATACTGTAAAGCTTCATTAGCCTATTGGGAATAGAACCCCATTTCATTTGAAATCTGTTACAATGATGAACATCTGAAGTGAAAAAACGGGCGCCATATTAAAGATAAATTCAACCCCGTGTACAAACTCTGTGATTTCAAGATATATTGGACTAAAAAAATGTTCGCAGACTAATTTATTTATCAAAAAAAATGAGTCATCCATTCTTTCGCAAAACATTTTAACCCCCATAAAAACTACCCCAGATTGAACGAATTTATAGGTTTATCATTGTTTATAGAGAATCCAATACAGCTTGTATTTGTCGTTAGTCGCAGTCCGCTGACCATAAATATCGACATCCTCTGCCAACTTCTTTTTCCGTTGTTTAATCGCAAATTGTTTCAATTGTTTCGCAATCATTAGCTAATAGTTCAAAACATGAACCGCCGCTTGGTTTTATGGTTAACCCTTTCTTGCATGTGGCCAGTGTTTAGGGGTGTCAACGGGGGGGGGGGGGCATACACCTTCACTTCTAACTACATGCTGGCCACAAACAGTGCCATTTTAGTTTATTTTATCGCTGCTAGATGGCCCTGTGGTAGCCTGGAACAGAATCAACATGTCTGCCCCCAATGAAAGTAGGTGAGTTTGACCTGCCGACCGACAAAGTGCAATAATGTCCCGATGGAGGGGATGCTAAGTAAAAATCTATATCAATTTAGTAAAATGTTTGTTTCAGAACATGTAGAAATGGTAGTCAGTATGTTTCAAAGAATTAGAAATAAACTAGGGGATATTTTCAGGGAATCTGACATGTTTCTAGTGAGATTAGGTTTCCCTGCTTTCTAATCGGATTACAATACAGATCTATATTTCCTTTCGGTTTTTTTATATACTTTCGATGGCCAGGGTCGTACGAATACAGTAATAGCAATAGATTCGATTGGTTTACATATTATGATTCGTTGTTTCTCCGCCAAGAAATTAACGCGTTGCTTAACTTGCTTTATATTTTATTACTGAGTAATTAACAACGCGTGATAAACCCAAGTCGCTGAAGTGAAAATGATTGTCTATTCCCGAGAAAGCGTTAACGAATATTATCACATCATTACTATTAATAGATGGACGATTGTGCAACTGGGCTACTTAATAGGCCTGACATTTTAACTCCATTCCACATCATCTATTTATGTTCTGTGGTTGCGATTTTACGTTCCGGCATTGGTTGTGACCCCGAAAGGTCAAAGCTTATTAGAACCCGAGTCACGCTACAAAAACATTGAAATGCCAGATTGTTAGCGCGTGCGTGCTCTATCATTAGGTCTGCCATTGCGTAGTTGATGTCGAGGTCGAGGGGGTGTTACAACCCCTATTGTAATAACAAGCCATATTGTAATACATTGTAATACATCTTCACCTAACCCCTGTTGTAATAAAATATCAATCCTATTATAATATCAACTCCATATTGCAATATCAAACCCTAATTTAATATAAACCCCTATTATAATAGCCCCTATTGTAATGTCAACCCTTATTCTAATATAAACCCCTAGTATATTATAAACCCCTTTTTTAATATAAACCCCTATTATAATATTAACCCCTATTATAATATTAACCCCTATTGTAATATCAACCACTATTGTAATATAAACCCCTTATTGATATATTAACCCCTATTGTAATATCAACTCCTAATGTAATAACAACCCCTATTGTAATAACAACCCCTATTGTATTACCAACCCCCTATTGTAATATCAAACCATATTGTAATAACAACCCCTATTGTAATAACAACCCCTATTGTAATAACAACCCCTATTGTAATATCCACCCTATTGTAATATTAACCCTATTGTAATATTAACCCTATTGTAATATCCACCCCTATTGTAATATCAACCCCTATTGTAATATCAACCCCTATTGTAATAACAACCCCTATTGTATTACCAACCCCCTATTGTAATATCAAACCATATTGTAATAACAACCCCTATTGTAATAACAACCCCTATTGTAATATCAACCCTATTGTAATATCCACCCCTATTGTAATATTAACCCTATTGTAATAACAACCCCTATTGTAATATCAACCCATAATGTAATTACAACCCCTATTGTAATAACAACCCCTATTGTAATAACAACCCCTATTGTAATATCAACTCCTATTGTAATAACGACCCCTATTGTAATATCAACCCCTATTGTAATAACAACCCCTATTGTATTACCAACCCCCTATTTTAATATCAACCACTATTGTAATATCAACCCCTAGTGTGGTATAAACCCTTTTGTAATAACAACCCCTATTGTAATATTAACCCCTATTGTAATAACAACCCCTATTGTATGTCAACCCCTATTGTAATATCAACCCCTATTGTAATATCAACCCCTATTGTAATATCAACCCCTAGTGTGGTATAAACCCTTTTGTAATATTAACCCCAATTAATGTATTTTACCATACAATACAATTGGCATCTAAATGTAAAAGTCTATGTTTTTGTTCCGTTTCCCTGTCAATATAGATGTGTAATGGTATGCGTTTATACTGCCTAGAATATTATAGGTGTAATGGTATGCGTTTATACTGCCTAGAATATTATAGGAGTAAAGTATGCGTTTATACTGCCTAGAATATTATAGGAGTAATAGTATGCGTTTATACAGCCTAGAATATTATAGGAGTAATAGTATGCGTTTATACTGCCTAGAATATTATAGGAGTAAAGTATGCGTTTATACTGCCTAGAATATTATGGAACACCACAATCGTAAACAGGATTAAAAGCCGTTAACGAGCTTGGGGAAAGTATTGAATTTGAATATCGACCCCTATTGTAATCACCGATATTTAAACAAACGTAAAGAATGTTCTCTGACAAATCTGTCTTTTGGGGATTACGTGAAAATACCAGATAACATAATCCTGCTGATGGCAATTTTTAAGATAAGCTTTAAGTGACATTTAGCGATTGGAAAACACATTAACAGAACTTTATGGGAAACCACTATTGGTTAATTCTAAAATCACGACGTTTCGACAAGTCTTTGCATCCTGCGTATGCTTCGATATTCTAAGACATATTTATTACAATAAGGGTTGATATTACAATATGGGTTCCTTGTGCGTATCAGATAAAATAATGTGATAGCTTTCTCTGCACTTAGACATATTTATTACAATAGGGGTTAATATTACAATAGGGATTCCGTGTGCATACGAGATAAAATACCCCACCTGATAGACACATTTGTTAAAATAGGGGTTGATATTACAATAAGAATTAAACGGTATAACCCCTATTGTAATAAAATCTCTGTCAACCCCTATTGTAATATATAATCGATGTCTACTTTTAGAAAACGAAGGATTGTAATCACCATTTCCGTATGGAAATAACAGTACTGCATAGATAGATTATTATGAAATAGCACCACCGAAAACGTGATTAGAAGCCGTTAACGAGGTTGGAGAAATAATTGAAATTTAAATTAACGTTCAAAGTACGTTCTCTGAAAGGGGGTTGGGCGGCCTAGTGGCTAGAGTGCCACGCTTCGACCTCTAGCTGGCCGGTCACCACCGACTTACAGCTTTGGTTTCGAGCCCTGGTGTGAGTGTATGTGGCATGAAGATAGGAGCGCCTTCTCAACCTCGTGGGTTTCCTCCGGGCACTCCAGTTTCCTCCCACTGCTAAATACCCCTACGCGCAAGCGAATTATTGAAATAAAATTAAACTATATGTTAGTCCCGAAATGACCTAGTTTGTGTGGAGTGGACGTTAAACCCCATCTCTCTCTCTCTCTCTCCCTCTCTCGCTCTCTTCTCTCTCTCTCTCTTCCTCTCTCTCTCTCTCAGATTGCATGGTAAATGAAGGTGAAAATCCTATTAGTGAACTATATGAAATGAAGCGTATAAGAGTATTAAATTAAATACGGATTATAAATATCTTGGAACTCGGCCAATAAAAGTAGTATGTAAACTATAAATATCTTGGAACTCGGCCAATAAAAGTAGGATGTAAACTATAAATATCTTGGAACTCGGCCAATAAAAGTAGGATGTAAACTATAAATATCTTGGAACTCGGCCAATAAAAGTAGGATGTAAACTATAAATATCTTGGAACTCGGCCAATAAAAGTAGGATGTAAACTATAAATATCTTGGAACTCGGCCAATAAAAGTAGTATGTAAACTATAAATGATCTAGATAACATCCCTGTTCTTTTAAACTGAGACTAACACAATATAATTTATGCAATAATGAAATGAAATGGGGTTTAACGGCCTACTGTTCTGCTCCGAACCTGGGCTAATGAAGATGGACATACGCCATACGGTGTGCTATGAGGAAAATGTTCCCTGGAAATCGGCACTACGGCCTACTCTTAAATCGAATTTCAACTGCTGAGGGATCTTTTACGTGCATGCCACACTCGGCAAATCTCGACAGATTCCGGTACCCTACATCTAGACTCGGCTGTATGATGAATTCCGCCATTTTGGAACTATTTTAAAGGACCCGGATATAACAATGGCTGCCCCCATAGCGATTATCATTCGGCAAACCTCGACAGATTCCGGTACTCTCCGTAATACCCCCATTTCACTGGGCCACAGAAGACTTGAGGAAGGAAATCCGTAAGTCTTTCCTCTCACTCCGTATGGCTCCACTATAGCCGGAGAGATATAATTTCTGTTTGTCAAGTACCGAGAACAAATTGCAAAAGAATTTCTTTCACTGAATTCTAGTAAAGGGATGTCTTAAGGACTCCCAACTCAAAATTGTCCGCTGAAACCCTGTAGCGTTTTTCATAATTAGCGTAAATCCAAGATGGCCGCCAATATGACTTTTTGGCCTCCATATCTTGGAAACGGCTCATTTTAGAAAATATAAATGTATATTATTAGATACAAAAGTGATGCAAACAAATCGGAAACAAGGGTGATCACGACGCCAGCAGGTCATGGTGTCACGTAATGACGGCATTGTGACGTAATGACGTCACATTGACGTTAAAACACCTAAAAGTCCGACAAGAACTTTGGCTAAACCTTGAAATTGTATACAATTTTGTTTATGATTGATTTTAGTAGCCTGTGGTGTCTTCTGTAGGAATCTGCCGGTTGAACCTGGGCCATCCTTGAGTGTTTTGAGAATTTCAAGATGGCGTCCAAGACGGTCGTCATTTCAAATAATCGCCTATCCCCCCCATACTATTTTGACTAGGATGATAATTTTGGTGGCTAACCGTATATTATGGGGGCCAATGAATACAGTGAAATCATTCATTAGGTTGTGGGGTAATTATCGTACTATAATAAATTCTGTGGGGGATTATTTGAAACGGCCGCCATCTTTGATTTCTCAAAACGCTAAAGGACGACCGAAGTACACCCACGGGATACTAAAATCAATCCTTTAAAAAACTCTGTAGACAATTTCCAGGTTCACTCGAAATATTGGGTTTGACGACCGTACTAACTGTTTTGGTACCGAATAAGCGAATTTTACGTGAGTTCTGATGTCTTAGATAACTTAGAATAAGCACGCTGAGAACTAGTTTGTTTTTCACAACAAAACACATACTTAAGTTTGTTTTTGTGACTGACTGGACTGGAATCCAATCTGGTGAGTGAAAATATGTCTGCGCTGTACATACACATGCCTTGTGCCACACCCGCCATAGCTGCATTCAAACTATTAGGAGAAATCTCGGTAAAATAGCGTGATTGGACAATGGACTATCGGTATGCAAACTGCACGTAATGAACAGTGTTAACGATGTAGTAGACAGACATTATCAGGGAGATAATTCAGTGATAGAACATGATCGATATATCGATAACTGAAATTAAAATGTTCTGACTAATCGTTTATTTGATTTTACGAGTGCCTGTATGTAACCGGCTTCGTAGGAATAGAGACAGGAATAGGCAAGCAAAGGTGCACAGTTGGTACCTACCCATGGGAATACCTACCACCCCTTGCGGATAATTTCCTCTCCAAATTCAACAAAGATATTATCAATTAAAAAATCCAACATCCCAATTAGCTTGTTGGCGGTGAACTTATTTTTGGAATCACAATGGTTCTTAACAACTAAATATTGATATGTAACATTTCCCGATTTAGATGAAAAGACACGGTAAATAATGTCTTTTAGCGAGCGTTTAATTTACTATGGGGAATTTTAGTGTACATAGTAGAAAATTCAAACGTTTGTATAGATGAGACTGAAGCAAGTGATCTAGATTGCAAACCATGACGGTTTTAACCAAATGTGTATATTAAACAATTCGAAAGAATTACTTGATTACTTGATGCCATCAAGTAATTCTTTCGAATTGTTTAATATACACACTTGGTTAAAACCGTCATTAGTATATTAATATGTCAATACCTTTGAAATGGGTTTTTCGAAACAACGGAATGAACCTAGTATAAAACGTTGCTTGTACGGAGTTTTATGTAGTTTAGGTATCCAATATAACAACGGCAGATCTGTATAGGTATCTCCACATGGAGTGCCAAATGAAGAGAGTACAGATCTGTGATTGGATATAATGCCATCCTTTATACGTAGCACTGTCAATTGATTTCCCGAAATAAGTTCTTTGAACAGACAGTTATAATGATATCGTTTGGATGCAGCTATGACGGTTGTGTCATACCAGACAGTGTAAGCTTACGCTTCCGGACACCCGTTAACACTGTTTTTCGTGTATTTTGTTCACGATGAACAGTCCATATGCTGATTACACTATTTTGCCAGATTACACTATTTTGCCTATACTGCTTTTTATGACTTTTGAATTCTGTCTAATGGTTTGGTTGGATTGTTCGTATTTGGTTTTATTTTATATAAACACTAAGTCATTGGACGCTTTGTCAGCCGGAACAATGACATACTTTTCATGTAAGGCGTTAAGATTTTCAACGGTGCTAACATCATTATTCATTGACAAACGTTGCATATAAATTCTTCGTTTAGGTAAACGACTGATATACTAAGTCCAATTTGAGAGAGTATCAGAGATAACATCTAGCGTAGTCCTCTACGGCGTCCATAATAAGTTTGAAATTTTGATGCCATGATAATGGTTGCGGTTCCCGATACTTGGGTCCTTTATCACGTAACTTATTATGCTGGACTATATTCAAATCACCAGTGACTACATGTCCAGCTGGTTGGTAAATGAAGGACGATGTAGAGCAAGAGCAGGATAGAGGGTTATCATATAATTTTTATGCATTGATGTTAGATAATGCGTTTCTGGATTAATTTTTTTGGATGCAATGGGTTAAGTATACGTATACGAAATCCTAGGAACAGTAACAGTTTTGAAGTAAGGAGGGGTGTATGCTGGGGTGTATGCTGTGGTGTAATATTTGGCTTAACCCGATAGCACCACTGCCTTTATTACCAAATTTCAGTTTTAGAAATGAATTGTTGGTGGTGTTAGACACATCAGACTCATTCACCATGTCCAAACAGCGGTTGACAATGCCAAGAACAATGGAAACAACCCTATATTCAGTGGATGCAGGATCGGTACAATTTGAATCCAAACATTCAGATTTAAAGGAACAATACCACTCTTGCTGGCTTGACAGGTGCAGAAAAAAATATAGCCTTATTGTAACTACTAGATGTTTAAGTGTCCTACCTGTTGTGTAAATTATCAATTACATCCTATTTTTCTTGTCCAGAGGGTTCGAAAATATGTTTAAATCTAAGTTACATTTGAAATTATTTACATAAACTTTTCAAACAATGTTGTTACCATGTAGTTAAATTTTTCCATTTTTTTAGATTCGGTGTGTTAGGATGAAATTTGTATTATCAATTAATTAGAATATTGTAAAATAGTACAATTTGTTGACCAGAATAATGATTGGGGCATATTATTCAGTTACAACAAGAGTGGTATTGGGGCTTTAAATAATTTCAAAAAGTAGGTGGAATCGAATATAATTTCGTACGGATATGGTGTGGCCCTAGTGGTTGTTGGATAATTTCCAAAATGGCATCAAGTGAAATAGTTCTTCAAGCTTGGGTGGTGTGTAGGGACGATGTACATGACTGCGTTTTCGACGAAGAAACTTTGGGAATAACAACATAACATTAACATTGCAACACGCAGGCCTAGAAAAATTTTTCAATACTAGTTGGGGAAAAACCAAACTGGATTGCAGGCCAATCACCAGACCTTAACAGCATCCCCACCATTATTTAAATTTTTTTGCCAATTATGCATGTATCCACTGCAAAAATACAACTCTTTTAACAAAATAAGCAACAAAAAGTTTCAAATATCTGGGGAAAACCCAGATTGGATTCGAAGCCAATCTTAAGAGCTTGACAACATCACCACCATTATTTAGGTTATTACCGCAAATTATGCACGTATATCCATGGCGAAATACTACTTTTTTTTACAAAATTAGCAAAAGAAAGTTTTAAATATCTGGATAAAACCAAGACTGGATTGCAAGCCAATCACCAGATTGGATTCCATTCCAATTAGTCAGTGTCACAAAAACAAAGTAGATCATAACCCGCCTATTCCGAGTTCTCTAAGACATTAGAACTCAAGTCAAACCCGCTCATTCGGTATCAAAGAATTGTTTTGACGTCAATATAATCGCAGTGTGACGTCATGACGTCACTGTGACGTCAGGACGTAGCACCATGACTTGCTGACGTTGTGATAATTTTATTTTCTGATTCGTTTATATCACTTTTGTATCAAATCATACTACATTTATTGCTCTAAAACGAGATGTTTCCAAGATATGGAGGCCAGAAAGTCCAATTGGCGGCCATCTTGGATTTATGCTAATTATGAAAAACGCTACAGGGTTTCAGCGGACAATTTTGAGTTGTGAATCATTTAGACATTCCTTTACTAGATTCAAGTGGAATAAATTCTTTTGCAATTTGTTCTCGGTAGTTTTTTATTTATCTCCGTCTACTACGAAGCGCAGTGGATCCGTAGTCATCCCTCGTCGTCCACAGACTTTTGTGAGCCCAAATAGTTCCGCGAACTTTCCTTTAAATATCGTTTGCGGACAAATTTTCGGTGCTCTTCCGCAATTCAACCGGGATCGATCCGAGAGTCTTCCGCTGTTATTCCGTATACAAACGTATTTGCCGAAAGTTGTCCGCATGTATATCGCAGGTATTCCGTTTATAGATATTTCTACCTCGACGGCAGAGCTGCGGGAAAAAAATCACAGAGAAATTGAGGAACACGTGGGAATGAGCACGGAAGACATAAGGATAATTTGCGGGTCACACTTAGCAGTAGCGAAATAACTGCGGAATGTGGCGATACTAATCCGTTTGGCACGGTAGAACTGTCGAATAATCGCTGAGTGCTGGCCTTCTACGCGGAATAAATGCGCAACAAGTGCAGACGATCTTCGGCAACAGCGTTTGGTCTCGGATCAATCACGGCGTACCTGCGGAAAAATTGGTAAAGAGCACATGATTTCGCCTATAAAGTAGCTGTTTTGAAGAGGAAAGCACATTATACCATGGACAACTTGCCGCAACTTCGTTTGTGTACGGAATAACAGCGGAAAACTTGCGAATATTAGGGATCGCTACCGGTTTAACTGCGGAAAAGCACGAACAAATTTTTCCGCAAACGTTCTTTTCAATATGTTCAAAAGAACGTTTGCGGAAAATTGTGGGCGCGCGGAAGACTGCGGATGATGTGGAATGAATTCAGATTCACTGCGCTTCCGAGCGGAACAATACGGTACAACAGGAAAGACGTACGGTACTTTGCGGTGTAATTGAGGTTTCGCTTCCGCAAGTCTTCCGCGGTCTAGTGAAATGGGGATATAAGTCCGTGCTTCTGCCTCCAAAACAGTGACTTTATCGGCGGAATCCGGTGTCATCCTTTGATCTTTACCGATTTTCCGCAAGTACTTGGCGATTGGTCCGAGACGAAATGCGGTTGCCGAAGATGGTCCGGGCTTGTTCCGCAGTCATTCCGAAGTTCTACCTTGCCAAACGAATTAGTAAAATCAGCTACCGCAGTTATCCTGCGTATTTTCCACCATTGCCGAGTGTAGCCCGCAAGTTGTCTGAATATCTTCCGTGACGATCCGGGCGCATTCCTTAATGTTCCGCAGTTTCTTCGCCGCTTCGCCATAATTTGTACCGTAGTTTACCCGTATGTGTACCGAAGATACCGTTACTGTTCCGAAGGTACTCCGAGAGCGTGAGAAATGGATATTTTCCGTGGAAATTTGTTTCCACTTTTCCGCGTAAAAATGCCGAAGCTCTTCCGTAGAAGCCATTCCGCGGACGTCCTTGAGTACCGCAGCTTTCCGCAGCCCAGTGAAATGGGGTATAACCCACATCTAGACTCGGATGTATGATAGTCATTGATATGTACCTACGACCATACATTTGCGATGCGGCTTATCGACTACCGATTTACTCTAACAGGAAAACGTTCCGCTTTTACAAAAATTCCCAAAATCTGGTTAGGCTGTCCACACCCGTTGGTGGAGTCGTCCACAGGACACATAGTGTATTTGTAAATAGTATAGTTTTTCTGCGTGGTCACCCTTTCTATCGGTAAATAAACAACAAAGTAAATAATTTCTGGATATTGTAATACGTTTTTTGGAGTCGTTCACACGATGTATTTTTAATTAGTATAGTTTTTTTCTGCGTGGTCACCCTTTCTCCCGGCAAATAAATAACAAAGTAAATCATTTTATTCCATAAATAACAAATTCATTAACAAATTCATAAACATATTTAGTTGTGGACGACATCACTAATAGTTGTTGGCGACATCACCAATGCCTTGTGGACGACTCCACCAACGGTTGTGGACGACTTCGCTTGTGGACGACTTGACTGGCACCCATCTTATGGGGGCAACCTTGTTTATCCGGGTCCTTTAAAATAGTTCCAAAATGGCGGACTTCATCATACGGCCGAGTCTAGATGTAGGGCACCGGAAACTGTCGAGGTTTGCCGAATGAGCGATTATATCAACAAACTAAAAAAAATGGCTGCCCCCATAGAGATTATATCTAGAAAAGACGCCATTTTGGGACTTTTTTTGTAAAAGCGGCACGTTTTCCTGTTGAAGTAAATCGGTAGTCGACTGGCCGCATCGCAAATGTATGGTCGTAGGTACATATCACTTACTATCATACATCCGAGTCTAGATGTAAGTTACGGAAGGTACCGGAATCTGTCGAGGTTTGCCGAATGGTGCATGCCAATGTATACACGGGACCTCGGTTTTTCGTCTTATCCGAATGACTAGATAACAGTCCTTGTAAGGCTCGTTCTGCACCACATGTAAGGGGAAACTACGTCAAAATATCCTGATGAACTTTCTTGGTTAACTTGGATCGAACTAACAGGGATCAAACACGTGACCTCTAACCCACCTAGTCACCGTGGCCCCCAATTCATTTAATACGTGTCGATAGAACACCTACTTTTGTTATAGGGGGCTGGGGTCGAATGGCCTAGTGGTCTAGGGTGCCGCGCTTCGAGTCGCGGTTGTGGTTTTGAGTCCTGGTGTCAGCGTATGTGGCATGAAGATAGGGGCGCCTTCTTAATCTCGTGGTTTTCCTCCGGGCACTCCGGTTTTCTTCCACTGTTAAAGACCCCTACGTGCAAGCGAATTATTAAAATAAAATTAAAACCATATGTTAGTCCCGAAATAACCTAGTTGTGTTGAGTGGACGTTATATCCCATTTCGCTCTCTCTATCTCTCTCTAATTTTGTCATCGCAGCTTGCTAGTTCAAAATGGTTGGAGAAAATATATAACGAGGATACCACAATGAAATTAAGTTTAATTATGAAGGGGGTGGGATGGAATCGTAAATACGGCAAACTGTGGGTACAAGACTTATGCTATCTTTGTTGTTGTTGTTAATGTTTAAAGTCCGCTTCAACCGGGGATATATCGCAGACAAGTTGTTTTATTTTCATTCTACTGTCTCAGCAAACGTTTGGAGAAACTGGAGTACCCGTAGTAACACGACGGGACTGCCAACACGCCCCTATCTCTAAGCCACATACAGTCACAGGAGGAAAGCACCACCGCAAGTTAGAGGTGGTCGGCTAGCTAGAGTTGGAAGCGCGAAACTCTAGGCGAAACTCGGTAATTATGAGACGTCAATTATTCTGTTTGTTTTGTCTAATTTATTGAAACAGGAAATGTTTATTAATCCTTATATGTATAAACAATATAATTTGGTCTTTTAACTGCATTCTGTGATCTTTTGGGAGGATATTTCCCGAACAGCTTCAAAAGCTTCTTTTAAGAACACGCTTACGTGAACATAGGAGTTCCGTCCCATCTGGGCTAAACGTTAATTCTAGTCCCTATCTGTAGCAATTTACAAGACGATAATCAGTTCAATCAACCAAAGTTGGCTCACTAACGTGCCTGTTCTATGTCCGATCCATGTATTTGCCGAGATAG
Source organism: Patella pellucida (assembly GCA_917208275.1). Lineage (NCBI taxonomy): Eukaryota > Metazoa > Mollusca > Gastropoda > Patellidae > Patella > Patella pellucida. The sequence continues at coordinate 345,246 of OU795039.1, read as the reverse complement.
TTTTAAAGGGAAATTTCCCACGTGGTACCCCCTTGTCAGCTGGTTCGAACACGTAAAAGAATCCTTGATAGTTAGAATGCGGTATGTTCGTCTTGATAAGCCCTGTCAGAGTTGAATAGTTGGACATTAAACCCCATTTCATTTCATTTCACATAAATATATAACTAGGTCATTTCGGGGCTAACGCTTTGTTCAATTTTATTACAGTAATGCTCTTGCGCGTAGAGGTCAGTAGCAGTAGGAGGAAACGGAAGGGCCCCGGAGAAAACCCCCGTGGCTGGACAGGCGACCCTACTCCTTGTCACGTACAGCCTGTTAAAGGCACCAACCGGACTAAGCCAACAAAAACCTCAGCTTTACATATAAATAAGGATAACTGTACAATTGATACGGTAATATTACCAATAACCATTGCTATGGACGCAGGCCCGGGGCTAGTGGGGGGGGGCTGGGGGCGAGCAGGCCTAAATTCCCTCTCACAGCTTCTAATTTTCGTGCTGTCTCCTCCTCCTGTTTACGGCAGTCGGCGATTACCTTCGTTCATTAATTTTTTGTTGTCGGAAATTTATCTTCCTCGCCCCCTATGTCGGCTAAATTTTGATTTCTGGCTTCGGGCCTGTATGAAGGTCTATAGCCACAGGGGTATTACACTATTACACTGGATTAATACTCAGAACTTTATGAATATTCAAAAGAAATTGGAAGAAAAGTCCTTTAAACCGAATAGATGAATGATTATGAATACTTTAATTATGCTTCTTATTTCAATGCAAGGTCTCCAAGGAGTTGTGAGTAAGGAGAGAATGTATGACAGATATACGGATATTGGATAGAGGGAGAGGAGAAGGACGGAGTGTCCAGATTTTGTCTAGATAGTAAACAGGACAGAAGGCCTCACACATTGACATGCACTTTAAAGATCCCTGGGCACATGGGATTCGACATAGGAGTGTGTGGCACCACTGCCCGGACCGGACAAAATATTCATCATAGCACACTGTATGGCATATGCCCGTCTTTTTTAGCCCAGTTTGGTGCCTAACAGTAAGACGTTAAACCCAATTTCAATTGTTAAAAATCACTCAGCGTTTAGATTTTGTCTCGATGTGTGACGAGTTAGAGAAACCTGTACTATTCGAGAATTTGGATTTTTTTGGGTTAATTTTACGTTCCTTATTGAATACTAATCCTGAAAGATAATTGATCGCTTGAATCCTAGACGTTATTAATTAATGTCGTCTCGGCGTTTCTTAATCTCAGATGGTAAGCAGGCCGGAGGGCCTGACAATGACAGCTCTCTGGACGTTTGGATGAAACGGAAAAAAAACGAGGTCCCGTGTACACATTGGCGTGCACTTAAAAGATACCTTGGCACTTGGAATTCGACATAAGAATAGGCTGTAGCGCCGCTTCCCGGACAAAATATCGCACTTTATGGCATATGCCCGTATTCATTAGCCCAGTTTAGGAGCAAAAGGGTAGGACGTTTAACCCCATTTTATTTTATTTCTCAACAATATGTATTTTGCCAGATTACACTATTTTGTCTACGCCGTTGTTTTAGGACTTCGAATTTTGTCTAATGGTTTGGATTGTTCGTACTTGGTTTTATTTTATGGTAACTTTTATGAACCACGAAACTAAAGTACACTGTTATACATGTGATAGCGAAATCCCAAGGAATTACCAATATTAGTGTTGTGTATGTGATATCGAAATGCCAAGGATTTAGAAATATTGGTGCTGATTTGTAAGTAAAATAGAACATATATATTGATGTCTGAACAACAATTTTAGTTCGCCCCCGGTTGTGACAATATCAGTTATTTTATTTCGTCCTGGCTAGAATAATAAAATATTCATTTTACTGGACGACTGAACTAGTCTACTCAAGGCCTATACAGATTCTGAAGCCGTATTGTGTCCTTCTTCCACCCACCCGACATAAGATAAAGATCGCTTTAACAAATCAGATAAAGATTGCTTTAACAAATGGCTTTAGGGTATTTCTTGACCATATCTCATTCTACGACCATCTGTTAAACCATTTTATTATTCCACGGAATCCAAATATCGATAACTGATCAAATCTTCGAATTAACCAAGTCTGATGTTCCCGATGAACTTCCTTATCTGTACTTATTTATTTTGGTCATTGATGACATGTTACCATGGAAACACGTGTAATGCAATGAAATGAGGTTTAACGTCCTACTTTTCTGTGTCAACTTGGGCAATGGAGACACTTGCGAAACCGGAGTGTCCGGGCACTCCGGTTTCCTCCCACTGCTAAAGACTCCTATGCGCAAGCGAATTATTGAAATAAAAATTGAAAAAAGTTTCTGTCGAGTGGACCTTAAACCCCATCTCTCTTTCTCTCTCGAGTGTCTAAAGGTGTGTGTAAGGTCAGGTGCGGGGAGGGGGGGTCGGCTGTGGGCAACTTGGAACAACCGGCATCAAAGTTATGCAACTGACAAAGGTTGATTTTAGCTCCATGTTTAATTTTCAGCAACTCGCAACTAGTTGTCATCAACATGAGCGTTCTTACAGCCATGTTATTTTCGTCAACACCTTTGTTAGTTTTATACAGAATTAATTTGCCAGAACCTTAACGATAATGGAACCCTGGTGTTCAGAAATGTATGGTTTGTATAAGCAGGAAATCAGCCAGGGCATATTGTAAGGTTAATTGACGAATCACTGTTTCCAAATGTTTGGGGTTCCGTAAAAAAGTTTAGAAGTTAACTTCCGGCAACACGGTATAAGTGTTTATTGTAAGGATTTTTTGACTAATCACGGTTTCCAGTAGTTTGGGGTCCCGTGTAAATTTCCAGAATTTTGACCTCCGATAACATGATACCATGCTCACACGTTCATTGCCAATATATAATCGAATTAATCAATTCATATTTATAACCGCGTGCTTTAAGTCGGGATGAAAACACGTCAACAAAACAAAAACCTTTTGAAACAGAAATCGAAAGTGGACGATGATTAAATGTAGCTCGTCAGTTTCCTATACAATTTACAAAGATTGCCAAGGTTATGTACGGAATTTTATTTTATTCAGAGACATGTCTGTGGGCACCTTGCCGGCATTCAACATTGTTTATCATTAAATACTGAACCGATATAAAATATGAATCACCATGGTTACTAAGAAGTTTAATATCCCGGTTCATTCATTTATATACAGAGATGAATACCCACTGAATATGCGTTCGATTGGTAAAATTAGACGCTCAACCGTTAAAGATAGATATCGCTTTACATGAATTTCGTTGGTCAATTTTTATTTAATTGACCTTGATGGAAACACTTGGCCAATATAAAGGACTTTGCAATGGTTGATTTGATGTATCATTACGCCATAATGTATTCAGGTTCAGTAAAAGTGAAATCTATAAGAAGAAGAATATTCTTTGATTTCTTCAAGGGAATAAAATCTCCTACTCGACTTTTTTTATAAAAAAATATCAACACAGAGCCTGTTTTTTTACATTATCAACTGATATCAAAAAAGACCCGTAGGAGATTCTCTATATATAATAATTGTTTTGCTTGCATTGTAAACTATATAAAAACAGTTTCTTATTACAATTTAATTGAAATCGATATTTGTAATTTGAAATAAATTTGATTTTACGCCTTACTTTTCTGCGCTAACATGGCTATTAAAGATGGGTATACGCAACGAAGTGTGTCGTCGTACCAGGGAAAGTTTGTTCGGACAGCAGCTTGCGGCAGGGATTTTGTACATTGCTATGATAGTAGGATTGGGGCACCGTAATGTGTGGCGTTTGTATCCATAGATAAGTTATTGTATCCCTGTATTCCAGTTTACACAGCTGTAAATCAGTACTGGTATATTCCAGTCTACCTAGCTGTAAATGGGTACTGGTGTATTCAGGTCTACCTAGCTCTGAAATGGGTACTGGTGTATTCCATGCTACCCAGCTGTAAATGGACACTGGTAGAATGGTGAATTCCAGGCTACCCAGCTGGTCTCGAAATCACCTAGTGTATGTCGAGTAGTGTCCAGTGAACGTTAAGCCGTCACTAAGAACCCTCCATTAAATGCCTATAAATCATATTTAAAATGGTATTACTGTCTGCTAAAAAGCACTAAATACTTTCAATTTTGTAACAGACAAAAGTGTTTTTGTTTTCTTTAGAAGTGTAGTTCATTAGCATCGAAGAATAAAGAAAATGTAATCTCGAGACATCTTCAAAACAATCAATTTGAAAAGAAAAAAACATTAAAACATTTCATGCTATCTTTCAAGTGCGCTTTGTACCGGGTTCCTATTTCAATATTTAACGTCCCATTCATGGCATATGATCGATCAGATCATTGAATTAAAATCCTTGACATTTAAAGGAGGCGGAAAAAAGATGAAATAAAAACAAAGAAATATTGTAGGTTAACATGACGTCACTAATACAACCGGAGACATATTCTCATAAAAACCAAGTTAGAACCGGAGGTAACTTCACGGTATACGCATTGAAAATTACACCCGCTTGATTTTTATGGGACAGCGAATTTCTCAAAATAAAAAACAACTCTAAGATTTAATAATATAATAATAATACTTATTTCTTATTATACGCATTATTGTAATATAATTGTAGGGAATTGGACTTTGGATGCGATGGTTCATTGTGACACGGCTCTCTTTCAAGCAATCTTGACATATTTATTCAGCCATTTTTGAGGTATTACAAAAACAAGTGGCGATAACTCTAACAATACAATCTGGAACAAGACCACTAATTATTACTTTAATTTGGAATGGACATACTAATTAATAATACTTATTTCTTATTATACGCATTATTGTAATATAATATACATAATCTCATTGATAAGGCATAAGATTTTAATACTGGAACATATATACAGGATAACATATTTACAAAGACTGGATAACATAATTTAATGTATGTCTTTCTGGGCGTTTTTTTTTCATCCTGCTTATTTTCAATGCCTGTGAAGTGTCCAGCAAGAGAACTGCGCCTTCTATCATCACAATTGAAATAATTATTCAGTATTCTAAATTATGTGTTTTGCATATTAATATAAATCAAATCAAAGTATGGAATAGATGCCAATTGATATGTATAATAATTGATTTTTGTAATATGTTGTTCTGTTAATTCAATGTCATTGTATATATTTTTGAACTGCCAGTTTGTTCCCCCGGTTTGTTTTGTTACTGTAATTGTGACTAGTTATTTCATGTCATTAGTCCAGCTGCATTGTATTAAGCCACTGTTATCATTGCGATCTGGGCCGGACTAAACGTCCGCTACTTATTGCTTGAATGGTATCTAAAACAGTGTAGAAGTGTTCGTTTGTCGGGAATGAACAGTACTCTTAAAAAGTGTACTGTTCATTTCTTATACACGGATACGTTTAAGCCTGTATTGGAAATAAACAGGCCAGTTTTATCAAAGGTTACCAATGGCAATGAGGAAGAAGTGGGATGTAAGAGTCGAATACATATAACATAACAACCTCGTGTAGGTTAATATCCTATACGTAGAGCCAGACCTGAACATCTGGATGAACTTTCTCGGCCAATTCTTGTCCTGGATTACGAAACTAAATACCCGTTTTCATGACGACGTCGTGTAATTTCTATTTCTATTGTCACGAATTGTGATACAGGTCGCCATGTCACCTATCCACATTCACAGCTCAGTCGTGTACTTTACTTTGTTATTGTCACCTATCTTTATTCAAGATGCGTGCCACGGAATCGTGCAAGTGTCAGCCTGACTTTAATCGTGTACTTTACGTTGTTTTTGTCACCTATCTTTATTCAAGATGAAGTAATGTATTTTAGATTGCTATAATAATGGCACCCAGTCATATTCACGAGCGAGTAATCGGATTTCTTTACGTCTGGAATTTTAATTTCTGTCCACAATTGTTTTAATGGACATTAAGAAGTTATAGTAATTCTGAACATGATTTCCATTTCTTCCAGACAAGGTGACATTTAAATATATATCTAAATAACATATCTAACGTAATGGCAGGTCAACCCAAAACAAGTTCTGTGAACTATAAAGAGAGAGATGGAAATGGGGTTTAATGTCCACTCGACACACACTAGGTCATTTCGAGACTAACGTATGGTTTTAATTTTATTTCAATAATTTGCTTCCGCGTTGGGGTCTTTAGTAGGGGAAACCGGAGGACCAGGTGAAACCCCACGAGGTTGGACAGGCGACCCTAATCCTTGTCACGTACAGCCGTGAATTCGAAACCACACCTGTTGACCCAATGACAAGCTTTATGATACAGCGCGCGAACGCTAATCATTCGGCCATCCAACCCCACAAGACAAAACAGGTTCGGTGAATTGTAAAGATAAAGCTTACATGAAAATGTTGGCGCATAGACATTCACATTTAAAGATTAATTAGTATGTTCCAGATTCTCAGTTACGGAGCAACAGGGCTCATTATCTGAGATCTCCTGTCCAGGATCGTCATGAAATATTTGATTAGAAAGACCCTCTGTGATACAATTCATTTGAGTTATTTTTGACATGACATTCTAATAAGATTAATTACAAGTTTAATCTTGCATAGTAATATGTAACAGCTTAAAGGTGGTATTCACTTGTATGGTCGGACCTATATATTAGATAAGATTTAAGCACAATAGATATTGCCACCTATTGTTTAAAGTTAGAATGGATGACCATTAATAATTAGGTTCATTACCTGCATTGTATATACTTATAAATCCCGCACGCCTTAAGACTTAAGATAGAATATTATGTAAGACGTGATAGCCTGTACAACCACGTATCGCTCAGAACCCATGACAGGTGTTCACGTTATGGCTTTAGAGTTTAAAGGTGTGAAATCTTAATGATGGGTTCCCATTGTTCTGTCGACCTGCTATAATAACAGACACCAAGTCATTAGGATGTTCTGATGTTCTAAATTAGCTATTGAATCTGTCCTCTCAATCAAACCCAACTGCCTAGAGTATCCAATCAGCTCACGTGTTTCTAACCTGACAACCAATCAGGATTGTCTGCCAAGAGCACGTGCCAATTGTGCCTGCTTATTATAAAAGGGCGTGGTTCGTCAGGTAACGATAATTCGGGTAACGGCAATTCGGGTTTTCTGCGACCCAGAGAGAACGCGGCCCAAACCACGGGGCAATGGGTCTCCGCCCCAGAGCAGATAGATGTCATGAAATGTAGTTGTTAAAGATGTTATCCAGCAGTTGTAAATTTTATTACAAATAATTCATTGATGCATACTTTCACCAGGAATGACCCAAGTTTCGCATTTCCTTTACACTAAAATTAATAATAATATTTTTGTTTTGTTTTACGCCAAGGGTATAGCAAGACGCACGTGTAAATACTACTCAGGTCGTCGTCTCTCCATTGCGAAATCATTCTACCATGAAATGTAACGTGAGGCTCAGAAAGGGATAAATGAAAGAGCATTTGTCACTTTTCGGTTGGCACGACTCGATAATAAATACTATTTTCACATTTTCCTTCACAATACTCGATAGAAATGTGATGTAAGTGACTTATTAGCACCTTTCCTCGGTGTATCGGTGAATATCAGGACAGCTTTGGTCGGGGACCGCCTCGGCTTCGCCTCGGCTGATCCCCCGACCAAAACTGTCCTGATATTCACCAATACAACTCGGAAAGGGTGCTTATAACTACTACATATTAACAAAAAACACAGAAATCAATTTGTTAGTGGGATAGGGTTTGTAACATAATTCCCATCCGTCGGCTTTTCGGGTAGAAATCATGGAATAAGCTTTATTTTGTAGGTTTCGATGTTTGATTACAAAAAACCAATGTTGACATTTTTTCTGAGTAGGTCTTCATAGTATGGGGGGCCATTATTTGACGGTGCCATTTTTCGATAATATTCCAACTTATGTTTTTATTTTCATCTTATTTATAATGTTATCGACATATCAACTGTGATCTGACAATGTATTAATATTGGCAGGGTTCATGACTATACTTTAGATTGTTTTCAATCATTTCATGATGATATTTCCAAGATGGCGACCATTTTTGTCGGGAAAATCGGTCAATGTGTTGATTTCGATTAAGTAGTAGTGTTTGGTGTCAATATATATGTTTTCGGGGTCACAGATTCGATTCCTGGCATTTACAACATTGTTAAATGATCGCATGTTCATATATTTAGCATATTTCCAAGATGGCGGTCATGTTTGACGGCAAAATAGGACGATGTGCTAATATTGATTAAGTAGTCGTCGTTGGTATCAATATATATGTTTTCAAGGGCACATAATCCATGTAAAATGATTATAAGTTCACTTATTTTGAAAATGTACAATATGACGGCCATTTTGGGCGGTAATACGGAACGATGAGCGGATATTGATTCAGTAGTCGTCTATGGTACTAGGATATATATCTTTCGGGGAGCAGATTCCATTTTTGCCGTTTATAACTGTGTAAAAATATCACATGTGTGCATATTTAGCATATTTCCAATACGGTATTCGTGTCTGAGCGGAAAATCGGACGATGTGCTGCTTATAATTACGTAGTCTCGTTTTTGTGTCAATATTTGTTTTGTGTCAATATTTGGCATAAGAAACCTTTACAGCATGGGTTACATTATCAACTGACCCCAAGATGCGTGTGGAAGGAATCGTTCAGAGCACCCAAAATGGAAACATCAAGTAAACTATGAAATGTTCTTTATTGCTTGACTTTGGTTGTTCTCTGCTTTGAAAGTGACTGGGGACGGGTGAGTATGACACAATCTCTATAGGCCTGGTAAGCACGTCACTGGAGTGCGGTGAGAACGTATCCCGGTCTGACTGGTAACCGCTAGATCATGGTGGGAACATTTTTCGCGCACAGCCAGATCTTGGCCATGAGTGTAGCAAGATCGTTTAGTAAGCGCTTGGCGTGGTCGTGACAGGCACATGATGGGCACGTGACGTAAGCACCATGCAACCGTTATACTCTCTTTGCCTTTGTGTCAGGAATAGGCTTTGCTTTCCCAGGAAAATCGATGATAAATAAATAATAATAATGTGTGCAGAAAACGTTCCACCATCTTGGAAATATGCTAAATTGGTGAACATACGACCATTTTACGTAGTTGTATATGACAGAAATCGAATCTGCCTCCCCGAAAACATATATATTGTCACCAAAGACAACTACTTAATCGAAATCAACCCATCGTCCGATTTTTCCGCCACCAGCAATATTGGAAATATAGTAAATATGTAAACATGTGATCATTTTACAAGGTTCTTAATGTCAGAAATTGATTCTGCACCTTCGTAAACATATATATTGACATCAAACACTACCACTTAATCAAAATCTGCACATCGTCTCATTTTCCCGCCAAAAATACCCGCCATCTTGGTAATATGCTAAGTATATGAATATTTGATTATTTTACAAGGTTGTAAATGCTAGGAATGGAATCTGTGACCCCGAAAACATGTATGTTGACACTAAACGCTACTACTCAATCGAAATCAGCACATCGATCGATTTTCCCGCTAAAAATGGTCGCCATCTTGGAAATATCATCATGAAATGATGGAAAACAATCTGAAATATAGTCATTAACCCTGCCAATGTTAATGCATTGCCAAATCACAGTTGATATGTCGATAACATTATAAATAAGGTGAAAATATAAACATAATTTGGAATATTATCGCAAAATGGCTACCCTCAAATAATGGCCTCCCATACTATGAAGACCTACTCAGAAAAAATGTCAACATTGGTTTTTTGTCATCAAACATCAAAACCTACAAAATAAAGCTTATTTCATGATTTCTACCCGAAAAGCCGACGGATTTACTTTAGACATCCCACTATGTATTCTTTTGACAATTGAAAATTATTATGGTACAGTTTGTAACATTCGAGACAGAAATAGACGACGTACTTATCGGCATATTTAAATCGGTTATCCATACTCGACCATGTCTAAGATATCTTTCAGAATCTTCTTTCCGTCCACACACACCACATTTTCTTTAGGCTTTGGAAACACCATCTCATAATTGCATGCGATTAAGTCGGTAATGTTCGTTATTTGACAGAAACTACCCAGCCGTTATCCAATCATTGTTGAATATTAATGGAAGAGTTCATTTAATTTGATGGTGGGCGTTGTATACGTCAGATATAAACCTATTGTCCCTCAGTTGATATATTGTCCCTCAGTTTAAGCGGCGCCCTCGGGTTCTATAATATAACAACCTCGGATAGGTTAATATCCTATACATACAACCCTCATGCTATCGCAATCGTGCAATGTCAATATATTACTTCATGTCTCGCACCCGACTATTACACAACACTTCAGAAAGATAGTATTGGAAGTTTATGCCGACAACTACATTATACAAAATTTTAGCATTGCCGTACACTGATGGAAAATGCGACGAATAATTAAGTGCAGTTGATTAAATCTGTAATTAACCCTTGGAAACAGAAGGCAATTATCTAAGCCTGGAGAAACTGGAATCAAACAAATTTGATTTAATTCAAATGATCCGTGTGCGCAATATTGCCAGCTAAAAGTACAAAACATAGCCGTGCCGAAAGAATGTGTGTGAAACACAACACAAGTAAACACTTCTCTCTTATTTATTGTAACATGCTTACGAGTGAACATCGCGTTTTGATTTGCCAATTATACACTGTATATTGGACAATATCACCCCTCTGTTTTAGTCATTTCTTTTAAAATCGTAAATGGTATATTATTTTACATTAAAACCCTCGACGCTACGCGTCTTGGTCCAAATGATCTCAGGATATGTCTATTGGACAGTAACACCCCTCTAAATGCAAAACAGTAAGTGTTCATCTCCTAAATAACGAATTGAATAGCAAGCAAAAAACAGTTTACGCCAGTTTACGACTAGTTTGCGCACTGGCACGACTCGAGTCGTGCCAATGCGTGCCACGGAATCGTGCACGTGTCAGCCTTGCTTTATTGTCCCTTGAAACAAAATTGACTAATTAAGAATAATTTAACTATATTATATGAATATTACCTGAGGTGGAAATCATCTGTCAAGACAGATCAGGTAAGTCAATAAATACCTGTTGTTAATTAGGAAACACGGCCAGTAATACGTCACGTCACGCTTCTCAGTTTACTGTAAATAATAATCTACACCTAACAGGTATTCTTAAGTGAGTTCATCTAGCGCAGATCTGTGAATGCTGGGTGAAGAGGGAGGGGAGGGGAGCTAGAGTGTCACGCCTCGAGTTCTAGTTGGCCGCCACCTCTGCTTTGTCAACTTTGTGGTTATACGGTTAAAACAAGTTCAGCTAGAGCAGATCTGAGAATGCTTGGTGGGGAGGGGGACATAGTGTCACGCTTCAAGTTGTAGCTGGCCGTCACCTCTGGCACATGAGCGTCTTGTAAACGTCTTGGGTATATTTAAGACAGGTAGAGCTAGAGCAAAGCTGAGAAGGACGAGGGGGGTGGTAAGAGTGTCACGCTTCGCTCTCTAGCTGGTCGGTCACCTAGCTGGAATGTGGCCTTGTCAACGTCGTGGGTATACTCATGGTTGCTCCCACACGAAAGACCCCTGCGATTGAGCTAAGATAATAAAAAAGAAATAAGGCAACATGTCTGCGAAATCACCTTCGGTAGAAGCGGAGTTAAACACTAACAACAACAATACAGAGTAGATCTTCCAACCAGACGTATACCATACTGTGTGGTATTACTGTATCAGGGATATTGCACCAGTACACATGTTCTTGTCGTCCGTTTTTCATCGACTTCCAGAGAGTAGGATTCCAACTGTCTGGTTATTGTCCTAATAAAACAACTAGACTTCTACCCCGAGTCAGTGATTTACTTACTGATCCAAGGCGGCTGCGTGTTATGTACATTGTAAGAAATTACAAGTGCCAAGATATTACTGGCCACCATTATAACCTCTTTGGTTTTCCTGGGTATTCCAGTCCATCGTTACTTGTCAATCTGATTAAAACACAGATCATTTTTATTCCGTTTTTATAGTTCAAAATTTCATTTTACTTGTCTTTAATACGCTAGGATCTGGAAGCGTTGTTATTATTGACATGTTCTGAATTGTGTGAGGTAATAGCCAATGAAACGGCAAGCTGTGGGTAATTCACCAGTAACATCAATGATGATTGGTAAATAAGATGTCTGACGTCATAGGGTCAAAGTCGCTCGAATGAACTCTGACGTGACCTGTCGCAACAACCGCTCATATCTTCATGTAGTGTAGATCATCGAAAGTATAAAAAAACGAAACCAAATATAGATTTGTATTTGAATCAGATTGGTTACCTGTTAATGTCCATATTTAACCTGGACCCGTTTTACGTAAAAAAATAATCATATGACGCCTTTGACATTTCCCTAAGTTTCTTCTACTTCAACATGTCCCTCTGAAATACCATACAGAACCATCTTAACGTCCCTCTGAAATACCATACTGACCATCTTAACGTCCCTCTGAAGTACCATACTAGCCATCTTAACGTTCCTCTGAAATACCATATTAACCATCTTAACATCCCTCTGAAATACCATACTAACCATCTTAACGTCCATCTGAGGTACCATACTAACCATCTTAACGTTCCTCTGAAATACCATACTAACCATCTAAATCTCCCTCTGACGTACCATACTAACCATCTTAACGTCCCTCTGAAGTACCATACGAACCATCTTAACGTCCCTCTGAAATACCATACTAACCATCTTAACATCCCTCTGAAATACCATACTAACCATCTTAACGTCCCTCTGAAGTACCATACGAACCATCTTAACGTCCCTCTGAAATACCATACTAACCATCTTAACATCCCTCTTAAATACCATACTAACCATCTTAACGTCCCTCTGAAATACCTAATTAGCCACCCTAACGTCCATCTGAAGTACCATACTAACCATCTTAACGTCCATCTGAAATACCATACTAGCCATCTTAACGTCCCTCTGAAATAGCATACTAGCCATCTTAACGTCCCTCTGAAGTACCATACTAGCCATCTTAACGTTCCTCTGAAATACCATACTAACCATCTTAACGTCCATCTGAAATACCATACTAACCAACTTAACGTCCCTCTGAAGTACAATACTAACCATCTGAACGTCCCTCTGAAGTACCATATTAACCATCTTAACGTTCCTCTGAAATACCATACTAACCATCTGAACGTCCCTCTGAAGTACCATACTAACCATCTTAACGTCCATCTGAAATACCATACTAGCCATCTTAACGTCCCTCTGAAATACCTAATTACCCATCTAAATCTCCTTCTGAAATTAATACATCTGAATCTCACTTTGAAATACTTTATTACCCATTTCAATTTCCCTCTGAAATTAATCCATCTGGATCTCCACCTGAAAAACATTATTGCCAATTTGAAATACCTTAATATTGCCCCCCCCCCCGAAAGTACCCTATTATCCATCTGAAACACCTTATTACCCGTTTATATCTGGCACGATGAGAGAGCGAGAGAGAGCTGTATTTTAACGTCCACTCGACACAAGCTAGGTCATTTCGGGACAAACATATGGTTTAATTTTATTTCAATAATTCGCTTGAGCTTAGGGGTTTTTAGTCGTGGGAGGAAACCGAAGGGCCCAGAGAAAACCCACGAGGTTGGACGGGCGACCCTACTCCTTGTCACGTACAAACGGGGATTCGAAACCACGCCGGTTGACTTGATGACAGGCTTTATAATACAGCGCCCGTACTCTGATCATTCAGCCACCCATCGACGAGCACTTCACGACCTCCAGTAAAATTTGACAGACGTGGTATTTAAACCTGTCGACACTTCACCCAGAATTAAAATATAGGTTTTTACGCAGCCTGTTTTTAAATTACGTTTGATCAATGACAGAAGGGGACTAAATTAGAAAGAAATTAGAAATTAATATTCGGGGAAGGAAAACAGGATATGGCGAGGGCAATATTTGACATGATGCCGTGATGAGATGGTGTGATACAGACAATCAGTGGACACTCGAAATGAAATGAAATGAGGTTTATAACGTTCTACTGTTCCGCTCCTAAACTGAGCTAATAAAGACGGGCAAACACCATGCAGTGTGCTTTGATGGAAAGATTACCCGGGCAGCGGCGCTACGAAGGAAAACCACGCCGTAAAATCTTCATGAACTTTCTCGGCCAATACAGGGATCGAAAACCCGACCTCCAGGCTAGTGTCTTTACCACTTAGCCACCGTGATCCCCATGCCACTAGTCAGATATATAGGGCTTTTTCCAAAACGTGTTGGCCATTCCCCTTTGCCCCCCTTCTGTTAATTGCATGTGAGGTGGTGGATGTGAATGTTTAGCTCCTGCGCGTTTTGCCATAGGATCTGTTATTGAGTCAACTGGCGTGGTTTTTGATGTCCCGGTTGTAGGAGTATATTGTCACCTGTCTAGCCTTGAGGGATTTGTCTAGGTTCCCCCTTCTGCTAAAGACCCCTACACGCAAGCTACAATTTATCACAGGCATATTATATCGTGCTACAAGCGATCAGTGGAGAATCCAGTAAGAAGTAGCTTGGTCGATTTCCTACACCTTATCTCTCACACTGATCCCGCAGTGAATATTCGCTTGGCCGCTAGTATCACTGATAAAGACGACATCTATGCTTCTTAATTCTGCCAAATATTAACTTTTTTCCTCCGACAAAATAAATTCTAAAATATTTTTTTGAAGTATAAGAAAAAAATAATAAAGGTGTTTGAAGTGTATCTGGATAACAAATATTCCATCTTAATTTGTTGGTAAACATTAGAATGTGACGTCACCCATTGAACTATAGCGCTCTGACCTTTCAACTGTCAGTCATCTTGGACAAAGATAAAAGTTGGCTGTCTTTAACTTTGTGAAACAAATTGCCCATCTCTACCCTACGAAGAACTAAAAGTTATTCAGACTTGCCTCGATTAGCATCGGTCACGATTTAATACTAGTATTTAATAACCTGGCGAGTTCATGTTTTAAATACAAATACAATAAAAAGCAATATTTGAAGCGACAAGTATTTTGTAATTTGGCGTGTTGTAATAATAACCATTAACCAATAACCAAGTTCGACTAGGTAGTAATTTTAACATGTCCTTTAATACAAAAAGGGATATGTCGTGCATATTTTTTAAGAGAACGAGTTTTTAATCAAGCGCAAACCTAATATTCGTTATTGTCTGAAACCGTTTTATTGAGATTGTTTTTTTTTTTGTTGACCAATAAACATTTATGTAAACTCACAAATGAAATGAAATGAAATAAAGTTCAATATCCTACTGTTCTTCTCCTATACTCGGCTAACGAAGACAGACATACGCCATACAGCGTCCTATAATCGCCATCATGACCTTCTCTTATATCACATCCCAACTGGCAAGGGATCTTTTACGTACACACCAATATATACATAGGACCTCGGTTTAAGGTCCCATCCGAACAACTAGACAACTTTAGAAGGACGAATAGCCGACTCAGCTTATCGACCATGTTACAGACAAATATGGGGGTGGGGGCTTCTCACGGGGCATCCCAACCCCCCCCCCCCCCTCGACTTACAGGACAGACATCAGACATCATCGAGAGAATATATCATCATTCGGGCCTAGAGCCAGGAGATGATGGGATAAAAAATACACGCGTTGTTGTCGCTTAGTTCTGATGGTAAAAAACACATATTTTATGATGTTTTTATATAGCGCATCTTTCACCTATATCGTGCCCTGATGCTCTTTACAAACTTAAAAAGATACAATACATACAAATAACAGTACATGTGAATAGTAGAAAACAAAAATAAAAATATGAAAACAACACCGTATCACATAATATTTAATGAAAAGCTTTGGTAAAGAAAAACGTCCTGAGATTTGTTTTAAAAGTTGAAAGTGAAGCACAGTTCCTTAGGTTAAGCGGTAATTTGTTCCACAATTTAGGTGCCTTTATTGAGAAAGACTTCTCCCCAACCTATACTTGTTTTGCGTTTCTTTCGATATACCTTGACTATTAGAATTCAATGTAGGTGAAACGACTGTGGCTTAGTGAGTAAGACGCTGGTTCGCTAGCTTAGAGGTTGAGGGTTCGATCCTGGTGCTGTGAGCGGTACAGGACAGGGGGCCTGACAAGGACGGCAATCTAGTCGTCCAGAAAGCCAAAAACCTGAGGTATCGTGTACGCATTAGCGTACATGTAAAAGGTCCCTTGGCAGTTGGAATTCGATGCAGAGAGGGAAAGAGATGGGCTTTAACCTCCAATCGCCACAAACTAGGTCATTCTGGGACTTACTTATGGTTTTCAATTTTTATTTCAATAATTCGCTTGCGCGTAAATGTCTTTAGCAATGGGAGAAAACCGGAGTGCCCCGGAGGAAACCCACGAGGTTGCGAAGGCGCCCCTATATCAGTGTACGCTCACACCAGGGCTTGAAACCACAGCCGCAAGCCAGAGGTGACCGGCCAGCCAGAGGTGGAAACGCGACACTCTAGACCACTAGGCCACCCCAACCCCAGGAATTCGTCGCATTAAGTGCATCACGTAGCGCCGTTGCTCTAGCAAAAAAGACCCTATGGCACACTACGTAGCGTATATCCGTTTACATTAGCCCAGTCGGAAAGAACAGAAGGACGTTAAACCCCACTTCATTCCATATCAGAACAAGTTGAAGTTATACGCCAAAGTAGGCATCAGCTATATCTTAGGATGAAATGAAATGAAATAGGGTTTAACGTCCTACGCTTCTGCACCTAACCTGGGCTAATTGAAGACGGGTAACTAGGACGAATGAACGCATTAAATTGTGCATTATAGTTGTTTTGGCACTTGGATTTTTAAAAGTCAATTTATATAAAACATTCAGAATAGGATTACATTCCGAACAGAAATATTGTTGAAACTAAACAGTTTTCTAAACGCCTCTTTTTATTGACAAAGATTATTTGTGTGGAGTTTTTTGAGAGATGATATTATTCGTGTGGTTTTAGAGATAAATATGATATTATGCGAGTGCTAATGGATTCCAATTGATATATTAAAAACGATATTAACTAACGTTAAAAAAAAGATATGACGTCACCGATTTTTAACCATTATATAGGAGAATGTACGCTTTTCTTTAACAATCGTCTATTATTTATAAAACTGTCACAGTTTAAAAAATAATAGACGATTGTTTGAGAAAATACCAATAATAGACACTTATCTGAAAAATAAAAATGTATTTTGGTACAATTTATTCTCTGAACAAATTAAATTACAGAACATAAAATTACTTTAATGACCGAATGTTGATTTCACGTGTTTTTCTACATAAAGAATTCCACTTAAATCCGTCCGTTATATATGTCACTTGTACGTTTAATAGTACGTTCGGAACTACATCGATGATACGTTTTTATAGGCCCAAATTTTCACGCACCTTCTTTGTGGACACTCTACAGGTCATAACTTGAAATATAGGCATATATCCCAAAGATCTTGGTTCCTTTCGATATTGGCTTGTATGCGACCGTAACTTCGTGGATTATGGCCCCTGACTGTACACACTAGAGGTCACAATTATTAGCCTATTTTGATGGAACTGAACATGTGTGTTTATAACCCACAGATCTCGATTCCTTCCAATATTGGCGCATATCGGACCGTCACTTCCTTGATCATGGCCCCTGATTGAACAAATCAGATTTAAAAAAAAAGGTTCAAATATATCACCGTTACACTATAATGACAGTTGAGTTTGGATTTCGTGAATTGGTTTGTGCTTTTGATACTGTGTCATGACACTTATATCACAATCTGATTAAAACAAATATCCTATTTCGTTTCGTTTTTATAGTTCAAAATCTCGTTTTACTTGTCCTTATTACACTTGGATCTGGAAGGGTTGTTATTAAACTCGAGTTCTGCTGCAAATGAGGGGTCAGCCAATAAAATTGTCTGTCGAATCGAGTGCTTCTTTTTTGCGCTGAACTGTGGGTAAACATTGGCCGCGATAAAAATCAAAACAAAGCAAATAGCCACTTGCAACATCGATTCTGATTGGTTAATCGAATGACTGACGTTATAGGGTCAAAATTTGGACGGCTAGTACCTAAGAATATTATTAATATCTAAATCATTCTCGCGAGCAGCCTTTCCATCACAACTTTGACGGCTATTATTCCCCATACGAAGAACATCACAATTTGTATTACCATCATCTTCCATATCGAGTACATCATGTAATCAGTATCCACATGCTTATCATATTCTCATTGTCGATATTTGTTTTCGACTGTGTTATAAATATGTCATCTCAATTTCTAACATTTTGGACTGCCCGTGCATGCTTGCATTGTATGACTGGAGTGTTTTGTGACATGAATTCAACGGCATGTGCACGTTGTTTTAAGAATATGTCCATTATTTTAGTGGCTTGTTGTTTTAGAAAACTATCCATTATTTGTATCTCTATGGTGCTATGTTTTAAGTTTGATAATAGCCTCGGACTGTCTATTGTGTAAATACAAAGAAAAACTTCGGGGCTAACGTCCCTCAGTTGTTCTTTCTATTTACATAATGGACAGTCTTCGGTCATGCTAAAAATGACATAAAATTTATGGGGGGGGGGGTAGAATCCTTTTTTTGTGCATTATATTATATTAAAGTACAACATCACATGTTGAATTTTCATAAAAGACCACTCCCCCCTCCCAAAATTTTTTTGGCTCGCTACGCTCGCCATACTTTTTATTACAACTACTCAGCACTCCTGGCTACATAAAATTTATGGGGGGGGGGGGGGGGGGTAGGGTCCTTTTTTTGTGCATTATATTATATTAAAGTGCAACATCACATGTTAGAAAGGGCTTTTCTCGACCTAAAACGGGTGTATCCAATAGCTGGAGTAGGGCGTTTCCCTAAGCAAAAAGGGCGTGGCTAAATAAAAAATTTGGGGGGCAAACCCCCAGGCCCCCATAGCTTTTTACCCCCCCACTCAGCACCAGCTGGCGCCGCCGCTGATTATCCATCACTTAAAGCTAAAATTTCAAATTTTAAATTTATATTTTTAAAATGTATTAAAAAATGCCTTAAAATTGATGGTATCCATAAACAGTCCTACCTTGTTAAAAATTATCCTAATAATCCTATAATTCCCTATTGCCAGCTGCGAAATTGGCAAAAATATCATTTTCAACATTAAATTCCAACGTTGAAAAATGCCCCCTATATATATGTTGGCAATCGCTAAACTGGGGCCTGTTTCACGAAATTTTAACTTAAGATAAAATCCAAATTTTAGTGTATACTTAAATCTGATTGGCTAAGCACTAAAATCCATCTAGTACTATCCAATCGAATTACTAAAATCGGATTTTATCTTAGTTAAAATTTCGTGAAACAGGCCCCAGGGAAGATAGTTGTGTTGTTAATTTGTGTTTCATAGATTTTTAAGGGTGGGAAATAATGCCCATGATCGTATAATAGTGAGTTGATAACCTATTGAGCAAAAGACATAGAAATAATTATGTTTTGACTTTCTTAGAAAATATGAAATTCTTGCTTTAAGGCGGCGCAGATTTCAATGTAACAGTGATCTAACAATAATTTAAGCAACATAATGTATCGGGATTTTCCGGTGTGGTTCCCCCTTGTCAGGGTTGCGGAATGGAGGGCCTGATGAGGAAAGCTGTCTAGTAGTTCGGATTGGACGAAAACCCGAGGTCCCGTGTACAGATAATGTACTGGATATATTAGAATATATGCCTAAATTAATTATTTCTGTAAAATTGGTGGCCACACGAAATATCTACAATGGACAGATGTATTATTTTATGGCTGGGTGTGTGTGTGTGTGTGTGTGTGTGTGTGTGTGGGGGTGGTAAATGGTTAGCGTGTGCGCGCTGTATTATAAAGTCTGTCACTGAGTAAACTGGCGTGGTCTTGATTCCCCGGTTTTAAGTGATAAGGAGTTGGGTTGCCTGTCCAACCTCGCTGGTTTTCTCCGGGTCCTCCGGTTTCCTTCCACTGCTGAAGACCAATACGCACAAGCGAATTATCGAAATAAAATTTACCTAGTGTGTGTCGAGTGGACGTTAAACCTATGTCTCTCTCTCTGCCCCCCTGATGCCATCAGAAAATAAAAACTTTCTTTGCCAACATCCCGATCGGTCTGGGACCCTCCGGATTTTTGGACTAATACCCCAAAGTACTGAGCCCCACGACTGTGTCGCTTTACAATTTGAATCTATTGGCTTGAATTTACCCCCCGCCCCCATCGGTGCCCATTCATTTGATTTGTTTCTCAATCATGTCGATTAATTGTCAAGCAGTAAATCACAGACGATTTAACACGAAGACGTGACAAGCATGTCAAGTTATATAATCGCCAACGTCATCTCACCTAAATGTCATCCGCATCTGTTTATTGAAGTCGGGAAAAACGATAATTATATTTCAAAAAAGGTAAAGTAATGTCCCAGGGCTTGAACTAATATGTACACATTTCTGAAACTAAACTACAAAAAAAATAAATGTGCCTTTTATAATTATCTGATGACATGTTTTTTTAAGAAGATACTTGCATCACTTTACATCATAACACATGTTCAACAAGCTGTTTTTTTTCTAGATTAAAGTCATTAAACAAACTAGGTCTTAGGAAATCTTGGATAGAATCAAATTTAAATGCCCACAGCACGATTCCGTTATCACACCACGAGCAATTGAAATACCTACGTCCGTTCAAGGAGAGATTAAAATACCTCGCGGACGAATCCACACCTGTTTGACGTTTTTTCCCCACCTAATTACTTGATTGGGTCATTTTACCTATAGTACGTAACTAACGTGACGAAATTTATGGTAGCTGGCCTTTTTTACGCACGTATCCAGTGAATGGCCATTTTGCTCAGTAATCCCAGCCAGAATTTTGCTATTTTTTAATATTGCTTTAAAGTTTTAAATTTGCGTTTAGAACTGAAATAAATTAACTATTAGTCAATCCCCGCGCAAAAAACATTAGCAGAAATCATTGTGTATGTGAAATAGACCCAACCGAAGCACAAAATACTGAAAATAGTGCCAATAGAGCGGCCCTCGCGTGTGTCAAATGTCCGTATAAACTTGCTTATTCTGTTTAAATGTCATTTTCTTCCGTGGATTATTATTCAATCTCCAGTTGTGTCCTTGTTATTGCACAGACAACCCTGATACGACGCAGGTTTTCTGTTCGTCAAAGTCATTGTACTTTCGTTTGTTTGTTTACAAATTGACTTCTGTGCGTTGACCTTGCGACCTGTGCGGTTTAGATAACGGCATGTAGATATTAGCATCGCTGTTCATTGTGTAAGAGTCACTTCTCTGCAGGTAGGGTGAGTCTGTCGTTCAGATTGATTACCTACGTCCGTTCAAGGAGAGATTTAAATTACTCCTCGGACGAATCCACACTTGTTTGACGTTTTTTCCCCACCTAATTACTTGAATGGGTCATATTTTCCAGTAAACTATTCATATATAGTCTTTATTTCTGGAAATTGTTTTGAACTTCTTGAATGATTAAATACACTGGACAACGAAACGTGTGCATTTCCATTTCAGCTAACCATCAGCATGCGGTTTTACGGTGGAATTAGGTCAGGTGATTTGGGGGACACGTGTTTTATTTATTTAGATATAAATACTTCATGTTGTTAAATACTAGTGTCAAACAGATGAGAATCCGGGTAGATGGTATGAAATTCATTGTTAAAAATTAGCTAATAAAAATTCAGCACCGTTCGATCTATTTTTGGTTGTCGGGTTCGAGATCTAGATCAAAAGAAAAATGCAGTCACAAGAACTCGGGAAAGAAACAAAATAATTAATTCTTACTTTCGACTCTGCCGTGGACAATGACAATTTGCGTCGTGGTATTCTTTAAATAAAACGCCATGGCTAAAGATGCCGTAGTTATTATTGTTTTTCTACGGCAATTTCGCTAAATACTTTAAACTTTGAAATACTACGGGTGCCGTCATGAATTTTGGCCCCTTTAATTGTCTCTTTGGTTAAAGGCGGTCGGGGTGGCGGTCTTTCACGTCACAAGTCCCCCATGTGCAGCGTAATACCATTTTGACAATAAATGTAGAAATAACTAACTTCCCACAAAGAACAACCTTGTTTGTTTGTGGGACACAATTGGCAGCCAATCTTGACCTACGCGGGCGTAATATAATCAAGCTCTCTGATTGGTCAATATCTTTACGGTGATTGATAGCTCGGAACCATGACTTGCTTGACGTTTCTTGTATATGGACCCACAACAGTGTATATATTTGATTGGAATTGCGATTCCTGGCAAAGAAACGCTAGTGCCTCTCAGTAGAGCCTTTCATCAACACTACTTAATTTAAAAAAAAACAGACCAAAACTTTCTTATTTTTAAAAACTTATAACAAATTTTAAGAACCTATTGTTTTGTCTATGGTACTTCGTGTATGTATTTTTTTTTTTTAAATAATTGCTTTATCAATGCATTTTTAACATTCGTTTGATACAATTTACGCTTTGAATGTATGTATTTGTCACAATATAAAGTGCCCTTGAACACATCTGTTAAGAAAGGGGGGTGCTATATAAATGTTGTAATAATAATAGTATAATACCGAAAAATACAGAAACAAAACCTTTTTGTCACTAATTACAGAAATAAATACAAAAAAAACTAAATACCGAAAACACTAAATACCGAAAACACTGAATACCGAAAAACGACACTCATTACCGAAATGAAATGAAATCTGTATGTAAACGTTAAACATTCCAATAGATGATTTACATGGAGATAGTTTGGAGCTAACTACTAGACCATCGCCTAGCCTACGACTGCTCTCGAGTCCTGCTAGACCTTCTCATGATGCTATTTCATTCTGAGGTTTAAAACCTTTCACAGACTAAGGAATATCATTAGGAATCTGGCTATAACTACTAGACCATCGCGTAGCCTACGACTGCTCTCGAGTCCTGCTAGACCTTCTCATGATGCTATTTCATTCTGAGGTTTAAAACCTTTCACAGACTTAGGAATATCATTAGGAATCTGGCTATAACTACTAGACCATCGCCTAGCCTACGACTGCTCTCGAGTCCTGCTAGACCTTCTCATGATGCTATTTCATTCTGGGGTTTTAAACCTTTCACAGACTTAGGAATATCATTAGGAATCTGGCTAGACCTTCTCATGATGCTATTTCATTCTGAGGTTTAAAACCTTTCACAGACTTAGGAATATCATTAGGAATCTGGCTATAACTACCAGACGTCGCCTAGCCTACGACTGCTCTCGAGTCCTGCTAGACCTTCTGATGATGCTATTTCATTCTGAGGTTTTAAACCTTTAACAGACTAATAGGCATCAGGGAAGATTTCATCAAAAGAACCAAGATTAAAGTTTCCAAGCACAAAGTCAACAGCCATTTTTTTGAATCAGTTGCAGGAACAGAAATAGTTCGCGAAACAAATACGCGGTTATTCGCCTTGCTAAAACAGAGGGTGTTTATTGTCCATTCGACCACACTTTTCGACCAATCAGAATCAAGGAAATTTCAAATTTGTGCTACACTATAGTTTATCAGACAGAGAAGTAAGATAAGACATGCCATCAACAAGTTCAAGTTACATAATGACATAAGGAATACTACCAAGATCTACAGGTTGATTTGACATTAAGATTTCTTTCACATGTGAAGATGGCAGGGGCATAACATCTGCCATTATGTAACATTAATCTACTGCCTGAACAATTTACGTTTGGTTTGTAAATAAAGAATCCCCAAGAAAACTATCCGTGTAAATTGTTGCCGCAATTTCTTTCGTTTTTTCGCTCTACCACAGGATTTATGTGAATGAGAAATGCGTTTCTTAGCGGTCGCACATTTCCTGTTATTTGCGAATGAAATTCAACAAATTACAAGCGGTAATCACCTTTTTACCGATTTCAAAAGATACTTTAATGTTTGTAAATTATTAAAGGGCAACATGACTTTCTTTCCACGAGTTGTCAAAGGACAATAACATCACTGTAAAAAATATATGTTTTTAAAATCCCAAATTTCTGTTATTTGAAGGAAATTATGCGTATTATCACAGAAATATATGTGATTTGTAATACAAGTTTACTATACAATCTGTTGGTTTGGAATCGTCTAGTGGTCTAGAGTGCCGCGCTTCAGCCTCTAGGTGGCCGGCCACCTCTGGCTTGCGGCTGTGGTTTCGAGCGCTAGTGTGAGCGTATGTGGCAAGGAGATGGGGGCGCCTTCTCAACCTCGTGGGTTTCCTCCGGACACTCCTGTTTCCTTCCACTGCTAAAGTCCCCCACGCACAAGCGAATTATTGGAATAAATTAAACCATATGCTAGTCCCGAAATGACCTAGTTGTGTTGAGTGGACGTAAAACCCCATCTCTCTCTCTCCCTCTGTGTCTATCTCTGTTGGTTTAGTTGAATTTCTATATTTGGACAGAATACATACTCTTATAGAAACTGTTTATTACCAATATAAATCGTATCATTAACCAACGGACCTGTGATAAATCCAGAATAGCATGTATGTTAACGGCACTAATCTGTTCATTCACATAGGTGGTGCTCCTTTCACAGCCCAGAACGTCAAGATTGGACAGAATTGCAATCGAGTGACTCGGATTAAATTTAATCCTGTCGCAATTCTGTGAGTCCCGACTGACAACTGAGGGGGTGTGAGTAGAATCGTAGCGTAATTAAAGACAACGAATATATTACAGCTGCATGATTGGTTGAGATATTTTCTTATTCAGTTGACGCATGCAGCATGCGTTATAGTCCGAGATACGCCCTTTTCACCCGATTGTCACTATTTTGGGGATTGAGAGGTTTCAGTTCCAGAACTTCTAAACGAGTACCCACTTAGTTGAACTGATGGCTTAGGTTAACGCATGCGCGTCGCAGATTTAACTTATGGCGGCGAATGTTCGACTATGCGCTGACGATACGGGATACAGGACAGAGGAAAATCAAGAACATGATGTGAAGGTCAGTCTTCTTAATAATATGTATGTGTGAAGGCAAATCTAGGAAGATATTGGGTATGTTATAATATGTATGTGTGAAGGCAAATCTAGGTAGATATTGGGTATGTTATTGGATTTGAAGATGCAGCCTTGGTACTGTATGTCGAGGGTTTAGAGCACACTTGTGATAAGTCGAAATGCCTGATTTTGAGAAAATTGCAATTTAAACTTTTGATTCACTACCAAAACTTCATTAATTAATATATGTTTTTGATATTTTCAGACATTTTGAAATGAGCGACGGTGTTGATTTATGCACCAAAAGAAAGAGAATTACAAGCTCTTCACTTTAATAGAATAAATGTTTTGGGGTTATTTTTGACTGATAACAATTATGTTTAGTTTGCTGTGTTTTATGTTTAGAATCTATGATCAATACATATATCTTGGTCAATCTTCAATAGAAGGTTTGATCTCGCTTTAACTAAGCACAACTTATAAAGCCCATCACTTAATACTCTGTATCGTCGGTGAAGTTGCAAAAGGTTGTATCTCCTTTTTTCCTAACTTTACAGGCGAGACTAAAAACTACAATTATTAAAAACAATTTAGACGTTCAAAACAAAATGTCGTATCTCTCTTTAAGCAGACTTTTATGAGAATTTTCGGCAGATACGACATTTTACACTTAAAAAAATGTTCTCCAATGGTCATACGACGATTTGACACATGATCATACAAAATTATTCGATTGGACTAGAGATACGATTATTAGAAAAAAGGTGTGCGATACGATGAGGAAATCAGAATTGCAAAAAATCATTTTTCATCAAAAACCCAAGATACGACCTTTTGCAACTTCACCGACGGTATATTTCGTTACTAAGTTTGTTTTGGTATAAGCCAAGCTTGTGAGCCTATCAGATTCATTGCTCGTCGCGAACACCAAGTCTCGAGCTTGTAAGCTAAATTGTCTTCATGTGATAACCGAGTTGCACAGTTCAAGGTTCGTCCAATGTCAAGGTTTCAATGGGGTTCTTTATGTCACAATCTCTGATTGGATGCTACTGTTGACGTTTCTGCAGATAACGTAGGTATATGTTCGGGAACTGTGAAGAAAACCAGCAACGGCCAGATGTTGTAAAACTCGGAGTCGTTTCTCCGGGAGCATCACCGGTTGTACATGGCAAAGAGTAGGGTCGCCTGTCCAACCTGGTTGGTTTTCTCCGGGTCCTCCGGTTTTCTCCGACTTCTCAAGACCTCAACGCGCATATAAAAAAATAAACCATATGTTAGTCCCGAAATGACCTGGATTGTGTCTTGTGGAGTTAAGCTCATTTTCCCTTTCTCATAAATTGTTTATCAACGTCCCGAATTGACCTAGTTTGTGTCCAGTGGACGTTAAACTCCATTTATCTCCCTCTCTCCCTCTCTCTCTCTCTCTCTCTCTATTAACCATTAGTCAAGAAAGCTACCGTGCTTTTTTTTGCAACCTGTCTTTCCTTGTCAGTGGCGCAGGTTCTGATTTGCTTAGTATAAACCAACAACTTGAGCCCTGTGTGCTATTGACCCTACATGTTAAAGAACCTTTAGTCCTAAACAGTTATCTCCGCTGCTTTGGCAATTAGTCGCCCAGGGGATACTCCTTTTGATTTCGTGTCCTGTATGTGCTTCTTCATAATGTTTCAGGTTTGTATTAAACGTTACAAAATTTGCAAGAAGACAGAGAAACAACAGAAAGCAGACAATAGTAAACCTTGGCTTCATAACACAAAATTTGAAGTATTCTAGATTTCTTGCTCTTAATTTCTGTTCATTTTTTAATATGGTTGTACATTCGTGACTGAAAAATTATATTAACAGAAAATATATATTTGTTTTTCACAATGATGTGTTTTTATAGTATACCAAAGCAATTATGTTAAAGAACAGAAATCATCTGCCAGAAGCCATTTTTTAACAGGGGATAATTTGAAAACCAATAGAAAAGGTTCTGCGCAGTAACAGTGAAAAACATTCTGGTAAACCAGCTGCCAGAACTTTTTTATGGTTCTAATAAGATTATTTCTTACAGTATTTGTATTTAAAGCAGCTGTAGTGGTTTTAACTAAACGTCGAAGACCTTCCACATACAAGTAATCCCTTATAGAGGTCATAAAACCCGACAATCTGTTTTACAGAGTTCAAACGACATCCATCCGTCTCTTATCTCTGTCCATGATGACTGGCCTTTAAAGATGGTTGAAAAACCGGTCGATTTAGTTTTAAAATACCAATTTTTATAAAGAATCCTTAATCAATAATAAACGATGTTAAAGGACCTAAGTCCGTAACTCAAAATTCCCCAAAATCTTCGACATCGAAAACACGAATTATTGGTCAATTTAAATCAACATTGATGATGTAAACTTACCAGGAAAAGATGAGCTTCTGATATCCGATATTTCAGATAAAATAATTTTTCTAACATTGGTACACGAATCGTGTACCATATTGCGCTCCGGTCCTAGTTTTATTAAGAGACTCGAGGCTAGACACATTACACTGTATCACACTGCATATGTGGACTGGAATAACCAGGCGCTAAAAAAAATGCACTAGGTTGAGACTGAATGGCTTGTTTCGCCGAACATAACTGATTTGAAATTGGAGTAAAACGAAAAGCATTTAATGTAAATCAGTTTATATACATTCATATTACAGTATTATATGAGTTTCGACCCACTTTTGTCAATTTCGGGATCCCAAATGTTAGCAATTTAGCTCCTTTAAACACAACATAGAAATAGTCCAAATATTTCAAAAGCAAGCAAACTGAAAAATAAAAAAAAAACCGTTAAATTGAGTTGTTTACATCGAACGTATTAATATGAACTGGCACGAGCA
Organism: Patella pellucida; assembly: GCA_917208275.1. Taxonomy (NCBI): domain Eukaryota; kingdom Metazoa; phylum Mollusca; class Gastropoda; family Patellidae; genus Patella; species Patella pellucida. The sequence continues at coordinate 317,271 of OU795039.1, read as the reverse complement.
GAATTATATCTTTTTTCCCATTTTACGCCTCCATGTACTATTTTCTGTACCTATTTACGCTAAATATGGAATATTTTCTGTCCAGATATACCTCAAACACCTTTATTTATATTTCTAATACTTCCAAAAAATGTTTTAGAATTTAATTTGTCGGAGGAAAAATTGTAATATTTGTGACTCATTAAATCGCGTCGATGTCATCCTTATCAAAGATTAATTTAAAGGAGCTGGTCAAATTGTCGATATGATAAATATGCGTCTCACGAAATTTGCTCACATAAGAAAGATATTAATGAAAAAATTACTTATTTATGCATTGACTAAATATATTTATGTATCTTGTAAATATTGTTAAAATGGGTCATTAATGTACGAATAAATGTGAAACAAAATAAATTAATAAATTATGAGGTCAAGCGAAAATTAACTGCGGATCAATGTAAAAACCCTGAAGAGTATTATTGCCTGGTATATATTCTACCCTCGACAACAGTATTAATAGATTGCTAATCTTGGATTTGGATACGCATCCATTTTTGTAACTCGTCGAATCTATTTCTTGTTTGTCCCGAACTTCCCTGTCCCACCCCACGTGCCATAAACTACTGCGCGTGCATATTTGGTTAATTAAGTATATGAAATGAAATGGAGTTTAACGTCCTGCTGTTATACCCTATTGTCAGGCCCTCCGACCTGAATCAATGATAAGCGAGAACCACGCCTGAAATCTGGATGAACTTTCTCGGCCAATAAAGAGATCAAACACCAGATGTCCAGGCTAGCGAACCATCTTGTTACCCAGTTAGCCATGCCCCCCATCCCATTATTGAAGAGGGCAATTTGTCAAACTGAATAGATGTAAACAGACTCTCATCCATGTCGTTAATTGTGGTTTCGAATCCCCGGATGTACTTAGCAAGGAGTAGGTTCGTCTGTCCAACCTCGTGAGTTTTATCCGGGTCCTTCGGTTTCCCTCCACCGCAAAAGACCCCTACGGGTAAGCTCTCTCTATCTCTATCTCTCTCTCTCATTCTATCTCTCTCTCTCTATCTCTCTCTTTATCTCGCCCTCTCTCATGTCGTTAATTTAATGTAACCCAAATCTAATTAGAAGTAATCACAAGTTAAACGTAATACGATACCTTTAATAGACTCGAAGATGATCTGAGGAAATTAAAACTACCTGAATTACTTTGTTTACAAAGATATACTTCTGTTTTATTATCTAATGTAATTAATATACAGATCTATAATTAGTTTCGTTATTTTATACTTCCGCTGTCCTACACTATGTAGAGATCTGACCATGTCAGTTGTAAAGACAAATAAAACGAACTTTTGAACTATAAAAAGCGAAACGAAATAGGATCTGTGTTTTAATCAGATTGTTTTATAATCATAAATGGTCTGGGGTTTAACGTCCTACTCTTCTGATCCGACAGAAAATCGCCCTTGCTGCACTATTAACAAATGAATTAATAAACGAATGGCATGGGGTTTAACGTCCTACTATTATGCACCTAACCTGGGCTAATGGAAGACGGGCATGCGTCAAACAGTGTGCTCTGAGGGTAATTTTTGCCCGGGCAGCGACTGCAAAGGGATCGTTTACGTGCACTCCAATGTGTACACGAGACCTCCGTATTTCGTCCCATCCGAACGACTAGGCAACTGTCCTTGTCAGGCCCTCCTTCTGCATCACTGACAAGGGGAATTCACGCCGAAAAATCCAGATGAACTTTCTCGGACAATGCAGGGATCGAACACCCGACCTCCAGGCTAGCGAATCAGCGCCTTTTCTATTTAGTCATTGTGATCCCCCACAAAGAACACCACGCGGGTAAATCCTGATCCACGCTGGGGTTGAACACGGTGCTCCAAGTTTAGCGAGTCAACGGCCAATTTACCGAGCCACCGCGACCCCCTTACCGCAAATAGACAGCCATGGAACAGCATTTGGTCGTTCGGGTTAAACGAGAAACCGGGGCCTAGGGTTCGCGTTAATGTGCACGTAAAAGACAACATGACATTAGAATTCGAAAAACAAATTAAAATCGTAAGAAAAGCTGCGTTCTATTTAAAGCCCCAATACCACTCTTGTTGTAACTGAATACTGTCCCAATCTTTATTCTGGTCAACAAATTGTACTATTTTACAATATTCTAATTAATTGATGATACAAATTTCATCTTAACACACCTAATTTAAACAAATTGAAAAATTCAACAACTACCTGGTTTGAAAAGCTTTACGTAAACACTTTCGAATGCAACTTGGATTCAAATATATTTTCGAACACTCTGGACAAGTAAAATAGGATGTAATGGTTAATTTTAACAACAGGTAGGACACATACACATCAAGTAGTTAGAATAAGGCTATTTTTTTGCTGTACTTGTCAAGCCAGCAAGAGTGGCATTGTCCCTTTAATATAAGATTATTGTTCTGCAATACAATTCTAGATGTCGTTCGGTTTACCGTCATAACATATAGCTGGTCCGTTACTAGTCTGAATCAATCCTGGAAATAACGCGCCTGAAATACACAGGTGCACGGAATAATATATTACGTTTTTCACCAGACAGCGTATTGTGATAGCACAAATTGTTATAGAGATTTTACTTTTTTGTTCTGTAGGTGAAGTTAGAACTGTATTTAATTATTATTTAAGAAATACTAACCAGAAGGGCTTCAGTTTTCCAGAAGGTTTACACCAGCTGCGAAGATGGAGGATTACAGTTTGTTTAATAGTACTGAACCTACATTAGAGACGTTAATCGCAAGGTAGGTGCCTAGCTTTTACAGCCAACTATTGTTCACGCGATTTCTTACAGCTAGGAAGGTGCCTTTTGCAGCCAACTATTGTTCACGCTATTTCTTACAGCTAATCTCCCATTGACACTTTCACGCAATCGTGGTACGCTTGGGTACGCTAAAGTTCGTACCAAGACGGAAACTAAGCGTTTCATCGCGGGAAACAGTCGTAAACTATGCGGCACGAACTATTTGATTGACAGGTGAAATATACTTGTTATCCATCCGCATTGGTACGCATTAATGATTACCATTGCGGATTCAAAATGCATGAAAGTGTCAATGATGCATTAGTAGGTGCCTTTTACAGCCAACTGCTGTTAACACGATTTCTTACAGCTGGCGTGTAAATAATAAAAAAAACTTACAAGACCGGATAGAAAATATTATTACAACACAGTACTGTCGCTGGAGAATACAATGTTACAAAAACACGCAATACAGTGCTGTGCGTTTAGAATAAAATATTACAATATTGCGCAATACAACCTCACGCAATACAATACTGTAGTCTTATGCACCGGGCAATAGGAATCTTGAACTACCCCTCCTTCTCAAACGTCATTTAGCTCAATATTGTAGGGTCAAGTTTCACCCTGCAATGCACCTGTTTCCAAGACACATTCACTAAAGATTCACTTTCTAACGCAGGTTCAAAAATAAACATTAGTTCAAGATTCACGCAAAAATCATCTTGAATTACCTACCCCAAGCAATCACCGACAAATCATACCCCATTTTGTAGTTTCGATTATCCAGATTACCACGAAAACATCACAAAGACCATCGCGTCTACAAATATACAGGTGGAATTTCCTGTATGACAGACAACGATAACAGATGGTAGTTTGTCCGTTTTCAGAATTTTTTTTTTATTAAAAATACAATATTTAATGAAATATGTGTTGGTTGAAGATTCGACGTCTATTTGTGTTTAGATTTTGTTAAAGATTCACCTTCAGCTAATTTTTTTTCACCAAAGATTCAGAACTCTTTCGCATTTAGCTGGCTATTTTGACGTCACGATTCCCCGTCGATGGGGGTAGTTAAAGATGCCTATCGGCCGGTGCATTAGAATATCATATTACAACCTCAAACATGTAATACAACCTAACGCAATACAATATTAAAGTGTTAGAATACAGTATTACAGCCTAACGCGGACCGTACCAGGTCCAGATTTGGGACCACATTAACTGTTCCGTACCAGGTCCAGATCTGGGGCTCGATTAAATAAATTGCATCGTATGTAGTGCAAGGGATCGAGATCACCCGTTACATCTATTTTAATTCATAGCCCTATAAGGGCGTTTATATTACAAATAGATGAATAATGAACACATTTATAAAACCGTATAGAGGAAAAATACAGAACATGTTGTTATACAGCAAAGCAAAAAACACATAATTGGAATTATGGAACAGAATGCAAACAGTGGTGTTGGTAAATGATGTTCATATTAATATGACAAAGTGAAGTTAAGTGATATTGACTTATAAACTTTTGATAACTCCTATAAAGACACGATTTTGATAAACTTCCAATTATTCAATTATTATTCATAAGCTACATATGAACACTAGATATAACTTCAAAGAGAATGTGTTGGTGTATACCATGACCCGACATTGACTTTCAGAGAAATATGCGGTGTAATTACAAACACCACAATTATCATCTATGATTAATATCTCTGCTCATTGTTGAAGGCTTTATAAGCAGGTGTTTACTGAGACTAAAGCAGACTTGAATCAGGGCTTTCTAACCGACGTATGTCTTATTTCATGTACATGTACTCGATAAAGGTATTATATACACCATGCCTTCCTTCTATTATCTCGTACACGGTGAAATAAATTAACAACATTTTGTCCTGACAGCGATGCTACGCACGAATCTGGACCAACAATGTGGTATTAACGACATTTTATTCTGCCCATAATTGTGTTTTAACAACATTTTATCACGATCAGACAACGTGCTGTTAGCGACATTTCATTCCGACGGCAGTGCTACAACTAAAGTGATGGAGAAATCCCAATCTCGCAATTTTTATGGACGGCTATTGAAAAAAAAACAATTTCATTTAACAGTGTTACAGAAATTATATTGCAAAATATTTCATGAAATTTCCAGACAAAAAATGATTAGGGGATAAAAATCATCAAGATCTGGTGGTTTTCGTCAAAAAAACACACCTTTTCTGTAAAACAATTACATGTTTGAAAATTAACAATTGTCAATGTATAGTTAAAAAAATATGCTAAATACGTTTCAGTTATTCTAAAACTGTATCTCCATAAATAAAAGAGTCATAGGCCTTCGAAAATGTTAGACCTCATATATCATATTTTGTTATAAAAATGGCGGGCAGGCTGGAGACCATCTTAAACAAAATGGCGGACATCCTCAATTGTTTGTTGCCCCAAAATGGTGGACCAACTCGATTTAAACAATATTTTATTCAGATAAGATACATATTATACATACACTGACAAAAGTAAAGGATTCGAAAACATCTATTTATAACGTGTAATGTAATATATTATATCTTATGAATAAATATTGTTTAAAACAAGCCAAAGGCTTATACTTATTCGTCTCCTTAGACCAACTCGGGTATTTTAGGGAAAATTTGGAGGGCACGAACATTTTATCCTGACAGTGATGCTACGCACGAATCTGGACTAACAATGTGGTATAAACGACATTTTATACTGGCCAGACAACGTGCTGTTGGCGACATTTCATTCTGACAGCAGCAGTGCTACAACTTATTCTGGATTAACAATGTGACATTTACAACATTATATCCTGACAGCGGTGCTACAACGTATTCTGAACTAACAACATGGTATTAACGACATTGTATCCCGACAATGGTGCAACGGACTATGTTTATTCCATTTCCAACTGTTAAGGGTTCTTTAAAGAACATGTCCTAGTTTTTCGGACGGGTCGTAAATTAACCTATGGTTGAATTTCCGTTACGAAGCGTAGGCGGAAACACCGCGGCTACCCATGACAAATTTCCACATCACTCCGAAGCGTGAGACCGTCTTATTTTTTTTGGTCATTGGTTTCGATTTTGTTTTTTTTTTTTCTTGGGGATGGGGGTATATATAAAGTACATGTTCATTTCTTTCAAAGCAGGAAATTCTAAAAAGTCCAAGCTACAAGAGGCACAATGTATGTTGTTATTTATAATATACATGGGGCGAAACTTGTAATTTCGTCAAATTTATTTTAAAGAAATTCAGTTTATTAAACACCTATTGTTTAGAGTCTATTTTAAATTGATTATAACATCTAAGCCGCTCACAATGTAAATGTATTAGTAAACCGATTTCCCCAATTTGCACAATCTACTGATAGTAACAATAATTAGAGTGAGAAGTTTACACCAGTGATACTAATTAAAGGAACTAAATCGCTAACATTTGGGACCTTGAAATTCACAAAAGTGGGTCGCCACGCATATTATACTGTAATATGAATGCATATAAACTGATTTACATTCAATGGTTTTCGTTTTTATTCCAATTTCAAATAAGTTATGTTCGGCGAAATAAGCGAGCAATTTCAATCAAGTGCACATTTCTAGTGTCTAGTTATTCCAGTCTACATAACTCCGTTTGGGTTGATGCTATGTTTCTAGCCTCGTCCCTTGAGTCACTCAATACAACTGGTGCTGAAGCGCATTATGGTACACGATAGGTCCTTTAAATAAAACAGACTATAGTCCTCTACCCACGGTCTTCTCTCCTCCTAATCCTTTATCAAAACAATTAAATGATGGGGGAAATGAGGTTAATCCATGTACACAATGTTTATACATTTCTACCCACAATAAATCCAATTAACCCACAATAAATCTCAGTGTTGTATAATTTACAGTATATTACAGAATAAATATAGATTTAATAATCAGGTCTACTGGAAGTTTAACGCGTTATTTATGGAATTAAATACATACTTATTAATATTTTAATTAATGAATGTCAGACATTTTCCTAGATTATAAATATTATATTATATTATATTATAAGTCTGAAGAGGTTCCGGTGGGACTGAAAGCGATAGCTTAAAATATGTAGTTTGTTTTCTTTTCAAACATATTATTAATATGGCCAGCTTGTTTCCCAGTGCCTGCAAGATTGCTGAGATAAGTTCATATTATTTTTGGGAGTCATCCAATAACTGTCAGATTGCCGAGAAAAGTTTATATTATTTTTGGGAGTCATCCAATAACTGTCAGATTGCCGAGAAAAGTTTATATTATTTTTGGGAGTCATCCAATAACTGTCAGATTGCCGAGAAAAGTTTATATTATTTTTGGGAGTCATCCAATAACTGTCAGATTGCCGAGAAAAGTTTATATTATTTTTGGGAAGACCTCGGATGACTGTCAGATTGCTGAGATAAGTTCATATTATTTTGGGAGTCATCCAATAACTGTCAGATTGCTGAGAAAAGTTCATATTATTTATGGACGTCCTCGAATTACTGCCAGATTTCTGAGATAAGCTCATATTATTTTTGAGAGTTCTCGAATGACAGTCAGATAAGGTTTATATTATTTTGAGGAGTCATCAAATGACTGTCAGATTGCTGAGATGAGTTGATTTGGTTTGGTTTTCCTAATAAAATAGTTGGGTAAATTAAATGGTGGATAAATATATTGAAATGGGGTTTAACGTCCTACAAATGGTGGAAAAAGACGAGAAACAGATATATATTACCGGGAAAGTACAAAGGGAGAGGGAGAGAGAGAAATGGGGTTTAACGTCCACTCAACCCAACTAGGTCATTTCGGGACTAACGTATGGTTTGATTTTATTGGAATAATCAGCCTACGCGTAGGGGTCTGTAGCAGTGGGAGGAAACCGGAGTGCCCAGAGGAAACCCACGAGAATGAGAAGGCGCCCTATCTCCATGCCACATACGCTCACACCAGGGCTCGAAACCACAGCCGCAAGCCAGAGGTGGCCGGCCAGCTAGAGGTCGAAGCGCGGCACTTTATACCACTAGGCCATCCCAACCTCCCAAAGTACAAAGGACGATGATTTTGAATATGTATAGCCGTTTAAAATGGGTTGTATATATGAAATCTGTATGCCTACTACCACAACCAGAGTTTTGCATACCCTTTCCGTGCTATAAACATCGGATAACAATTTTGCTAACCACACGGCATTTCTACTACATAATGTACTTTAACTGATTTATACTGTATCCAATATAACTTTTTCATTTATTAAATGAGAGTAAACCCACGTATCTTGTAACTTTATACTAGTTTGTTATTTATGATTATAATCTTATATAATGTATTTATAACTTATTGTTTAAAAATGTCCTCGGGAGATGAATTTATATACGCCCCGGATCGTGTTCAGATCCCACAATCATATAGTGTACTTTTATAAAAGGTGAATATTTATAGCATAAATAGTGTCAGAAAAAAAGTACACCAAGGTTTATTGGCCTTTAAGCGCATTGTTTATGTAATGTCGCAAAGTTCTATAAAACTGAAAGAAATGGTTTACAAATGGACTGAGTTAATGAACTGCAATCATATAGTGTACTTTTAATAAATAGAGTAATTCAATAAATAGAGTAATTGAATAAATGGGGTAATTGAATAAATAGGATATTTGAATAAATAGGTTAATTGAATAAAAAGGGTATTTGAATAAATAGGGTCAGAAAAAAAAGAAAGTCCACACAGACTTGCGATGAATTTGAGATTGAATAAATAGGGTAATTGAATAAATAGGGTAATTGATTAAATAGGGTAATTGAATAAATAGGTTAATTGAATAAATAGGGTAATTGATTAAATAGGGTAATTGAATAAATAGGGTAATTGAATAAATAGGGTATTTGAATAAATAGGGTAATTGAATAAATAGGGTATTTGAATAAATAGGGTATTTGAATAAATAGGGTATTTGAATAAATAGGGTAATTGAATAAATAGGGTAAATGAATAAATAGGGTATTTGAATAAATAGGGTCCGAAAAAAAAGGAAAGTCCACACATACTTGTGATGAATTTGATAATGAGTCCAGGGCCATCTATGATATCTATAATATAGGTTATTCCTGGAATTAATAACAAGCTTCTGGCATCAGTTTATATAATGAGAGACTAAAGCTGTGATAATAGGAGTTATCAGCATGCCAATTAATAAAATAAATATGTACAATCTTTTTTCCATGCCGAAAGGAGAGAATTTATAACGAGTTTATGAGAACAAATTAATTTCATATGGAGAGGGTGGGTTGGGTGGCCGAATGGTTTACACGTGCGTGCTGTATCATAAAGCCTATCATTGAGTCAACTGGCGTGGTTTCGAATCCTCAGTTGTATGTAACAAGGAGTAGGGTAGCCTGTGTAACCCCGCGCATTGTCTCCGGGTCCGCCGCTTTTCCCCCATTGCTAAAGACCCCTACGCGCAAGCAAATATGAAATAAAAGTTAACCATATATTAGTCCCGAAATTACCCAGTTTGTGTAGAATGGACATTAAACCTCATTTCTCTCTCTTGCTCTCTTTCATACGGAAGAATAGCCTTCAAAATTCTAGGATGCCCGACCAAAGATCAAATATATAATTAAGTATCACATCCAATACTATTCCGTGTGGAATCATCCGATGACGTAATACATGTCTTCTTCGGTAAATTTAAGATCACACCTCGGGCCATTCCCTGTCAATTACTCGAAGAGGTAAGCCGCCTAGGCATCAATAGATTTAGGATCACACCTCGAATTATTCCACGTGGATTCAAGTAAGTTAGGGTCACATCCCATTCCAGTGTGTCAAATCACGCAAAGGCGTAAACCGTATCGGCTTCAAGCACTTTAGGATCACATAACGAATCATTCCGTGTCGAATCACGCGATAAGGTAAATCAGTGCGCACAGGCTTCAATTATATAATTTCGTTTATTTTGTCAGCATAGGTTGATAATACCCCATTTTACCCTTCTTTTTTTTTTTTACATCAAACATACATTATACATTACATACTACGAATTATACTACATAATATGAGCCCCTCCCCTCACAAAAAACCCAATATCACTCGTGGAACCACTAACTACTGGGGTTCCGGGTAGAATACTTGTGGAACCACTAATCACTGGGGTCCCGCGTAGATCTCTTGTGAAATCACTAACTACTGGCGTTCCGGGTAGATCTCTCGTGGAACCACTAACCACTGGGATTCCGGATGATCACTTGTTGAACCACTGGGAATCCGGGTGATCACCTTTAGAACTACTGTAGTCCCGGGTAGGTCTGTCTAGAAACCACGTGGGTTCTGGGTAGATCCCTCGTTGACCACTAATGACAGGGGTTCCGGGTAGATCCCTCGTGAAACCACTTACTACTGGGGTTCCGGGTAGATCCCTCGTGGAACCACTAACCACTGGGATTCCGGATGACCACTTGTTGAACCACTGGGAATCCGGGTGATCACCTTTAGAACTACTGTAGTCCCGGGTAGGTCTGTCTAGGAACCACGTGGGGTCTGGGTAGATCCCTCGTGGAACCACTAACCACTGGGGTTCCGGTAGATCTCTTGTGGAACCACTAACCACTAGGGTTCCGGTAGATCTCTTGTGGAACCACTAACTACTGGGGTTCCGGGTAGATCTATTGTGGAACCACTAACTACTGGGGTTTCCGGGTAGATATCTTGTGGAACCACTAACTACTGGGGTCCCGCGTAGAACACTCGTGGAACCACTAACTACTGGGGTTTCCGGGTAGATCTCTTGTGGAACCACTAACCACTGGGGTTCCGGTAGATCTCTTGTGGAACCACTAACCACTAGGGTTCCGGTAGATCTCTTGTGGAACCACTAACTACTGGGGTTCCAGGTAGATCTCTCGTGGAACCACTAACTACTGGGGTTCCGGGTACATCCCTCGTGGAACCACTAACCACTAGGGTTCCGGGTAGATCCCTCGTGGAACCACTTACTACTGGGGTTCCGGGTAGATCACTCGTGGGACCACTAACTACTGGGGTTCCGGGTAGATCACTCGTGGCACAACGAATCACTAGGGTTTCGGGTGGATCACCTATGGAACCACTGGGTTTCCAGGGTAGATCCCTCGTGGAGCCAATAGGGTTCCTGGTATAGCCCTCGTGGAACCACTAACCACTGGGGTTTCGAGTAGATCCCCCGTGGAACCACTGCGATAGACATTATAAAAACTTTCTACAAAGTCATCTGTTGACGTCAGCATCACCTTCTCTTGTTACATAATCAATAACAATATTTATTTTGTTCGTTCAGACATGAACCACGTAATATATATTTCAGAATCAAACTTGACTTAGACGAAGTATCATGTCACAATTTTCTATTAAAAAACATATCATGAATCATTGCGGTTAATCTAAATAAATTGAAAGCGACTAAATGAATCGATTTTTAATTGAACGAACGTTTTATCTAAATGTTTACGGTTACATTTCTCTCTTTTTACTTGGACAATTATTCTACTAGTTTACGATTTGATCACCACGTGATGTCATTTGTCAGGACATAACGATGTAGTTTGTGTCTAGTCGTTTATTTTTTAATCGGATGAAATAAACGAAACGCAAATCTAATCTAATACTCTGTTCATCAAATTCTGCAATCTATTCTCTCTCTAATTCCCGAAACGAAATCTACATCGATCTTATACTATGCACGAAGATCTCCGATCTGTGTTCACGGTAATAATAGAAGATTAACTTAAATGTTGTTTTTTTCTGCGTGAGCGGAATACGTGTAAAGCGGTCATGGCCTGCAAGGAAATCTCGTCTCAAGACTTATATTGATGCTTGATGGAGTAGATTTTGATTCATGTTTCTTCCATCAGTTTGGATGACATTATCGTCCGTGTTAAACCGTCCAAACAACTAGACGAGTTGACCCGGGGCTGTCCCACATAGCGAGTTGTCTCCCCTATTCAAATCCCATTCCCTTTTGGGGATTTTTTGATCATATTATCGTCCGTGTTAATCCGTCAAACAACAAGAAGTGTCGACCCGGGGCTGTTCCACATAGCGAGTTATCTCCCCTATTCAAATTTCATTCCCTTTGGGACTAATTAGTACAGATCAACAATATGTCGATTACAACAAATAACGCTGGAAATGATACGACACATCCTCGAGGAATTACTATTATTAAGTATGATGGGTTGATCGATGACTGTTCACCAAAATATCCATTCAACGTCTATATATAGTTGCTCTTCAGATTCTAATTAACAAATAAATCGAATATCTAACGTATCGTTATAAATAGCGTCCTTAGGGACTGAGGGGTGGGATCAGTTGCCGAATGGTTACATGTGCGCGTTTCATTAAAGAGATGGGATTTAATGTCCACTCGACACAAACTAGGTCATTTCGGGAATAACATGTGGTTTAATTTTATTTTGATAATTTGCTTGCACGTAAGGGTCTTTAGCAGTTTGAGGAAACCAGAGGACCCGGAGAAAACCCATGAGGTTGGACAGGCGACCCTACTCATTGTCACGTAAGTGGCAATGAGATAGGGACGCCTTCCCTTCCTCGCTGGTTTCATCCGGGCACTCCGGTTTCCTCCCACTGCTAAAGACCCCTACGCAAAAGCGTAAATAAAATTAAAAACCATATGTTAGTCCCAAAATGACCTAGTCGTGTTGAGTGGACGTGAACCCCATCTCTCTCTCTCTCTCTCTCTCTCTCTCTCTCTCTCTTCCTCACTTTTGGCGCTATCTTATCTGGATCATCGCCCTTTCTACATTTTCTACATTTGCTTTTGTGCATTCAGTAATGTTTGTTTTTTACTCTGTTTTTTTTATGTGGTAAATGGAACATATATTATGCCATAACTGTATTCTATTCAATACTAGAAATACTAGATATATCGGCATAAAAATAAAAGCTGAGAGGATGAAGTCATCGTGTTTCAAAGCATGAACCAATCAGATTAATCATTAACTTGTCTACAAACATCTTTATGTTATTTTTAGATATATCTCGAGTCGTTATAGCCGTAACGTCCTGGGGCCGGTTGCTCAAAGCTCCGTTATCTTTTAACGATCCGTTTACTTTAACGGAGAGAAAGAATGTTGCTGGAAATAAAGGCCCCGAACATTCTATGATGCAAATCTTTCCTACAGATTTATGCTTATATTTCTAAAGGAAAAAATAAATTATTCTATAGTGTTTTCTGTAGTCAATTTAAAGGGACAGTCCCGTATTATACAGAGGCTCAAAAATAAAAGTCTGAGAATGTATGAAAATAAAACGCCAAAATATAGGGGAATTGTGTATATGCCTTGTCTCAAAATTTCAACTCAAAATATTGAGTCATTTGGACGTGCACGCCAAAATTGCTTATCCGGACACGTAACCCTTTTAAGATTGATGGTCATTTTTTTCATTTGGTGACCTTATAATCGATTAACGTTTCTTGAGAGGTCTATACAGTGAATGACCCATGTACTGTACTCGATAACAAAAGGTAAATTTTACCTACATATTATTTTTATAGAAAATAGTCTGGTTTTATCCAGATACTGTACGATACAAAGGTCTCCATTTCCAGATGTAGACTGTCAGGTTTAAGTTATTTACAAGCGTATCACAAAAATCGGGTTAGTTGATCGGCCTTAGATAATGGGTTTTAAATGATTTTAACACAAAATTAAGCAGTTTTATTCCCCAAATAGTTATCGGGATTGGCCCTTTAACAGTTTTCTGTAGTAAATTTAACAAACAACACATTACCAAGATATAGGTCCGTTAGAGTTTAACATATCGTTAAAATAACTTAGTTTTGAGCAACCGATCCCTGGTGGGAAAATTATTTGATGGCAATAATAGCTCATCCATATTCTAATGAACACTAGAATACTAAAACATTTTCAATTGACTTAGAGCATTTAGTTTTAGACTACCTGTTTATTTTTATACATTTCACCAGTGTGGTTACTTGAAAAGGTAATTAGTACTTCAATATGCTAACATTCATATTTCGTGTAACATACAACAGATCATGACTTATGCTGGCATATATAAACAGTGGTTCCTTTGGGTTATATTCCTGATTTCTCAAACTCAGAAGCAACACGTCTGGTATATAAAGGGAGACAACTCGATTATAATTATCGAGCCAGATGGACTCAGACTAGTAATTATTTGCCCATTGACTTCAATGTTAAATGGCTGTCACATCACTGGCTGTAGCTTTTTGCTCAACATTCTGTTGGTTCCAATATTTTTAGGCACAATGGGGACAACATTTGGCAATCTCCCCATCATAAACTTGTAGGGTTAATATGGTTTAGATTTTTTGCTACAGGGATTTGAAGTTGACTTGGGTGAAAATCTCACTTCCCATACATTTCATTGCTCCGCAGAAAGACATTTTACTCACCCATCCCTCCGCTGTAATATCACCAGTATTACCCAAAACTGCTATAAAATTGCAAATTTAATCCCTTTTCTCCTATTCTAGACCAAAAAGTCAACACAAAAATGCAGGAAGAGGGGAGAAAAAAATTAAGGGAAAGATTGTCTATTAATAACTCGCACTACAGGCAAATAATTACTAGTCTTAGTCCAGATGGATGTGTTGTAAAAGTTCCCCCGTTCTGACAGATTGACATCAACACAATGTAGTCAAGTTTATACTGTGCTTATTAACACTCTTACAACACATGTCTATGGTTTACTTCCATGTTCTCTTTATCAAACAATCTAAAGAAACAAGCCGATGATAGTGGACACGTTAAGTAAAGGTTCCACAAAACAGGTTTAAACAAGAGGGATGGGGATGAGAAAGAGGGGATGTGGCAAGAGAGTGGGGAGAGTGAGAGTTTTAGAGAGGTGAGTGGGAGAGAGAGAGAGTGTGTTAGAGGGGGAGAGGCGGAGAGGGAGAGAGAAGGATGGAGAGAGAGGGGGAGAAGGTGAGTGGGGAGAGTGAGGGTGAGTGGGGAGAGAGAGAGGGGGATGTGATGAGAGAAGGGGAGATAGAGATAGAGGGGAGGGGGTATGTGAGAGAAGGAGGTGGCGAGAAAGTGAGGTAGGGGGGAGAGAGAGGGGGGTGTGATGAGAGAGGGGGAGATAGAGATAGAGGGGAGGGGGTATGTGAAAGAGGGAGTTGGCGAGAAAGTGAGGTAGGGGGAGCGGGTGTATTAGAGAGGGGATTGATAGAGATATAAGGTGAGTGGGGAGAGAGAGGAATGGGGAGAGAGATATATGATGGGATGGGAGGGGGAGAGAGATAGATGATGGGGTGGGAGGGGGAGAGAGAGGGACCAAGGGAGATTAAGTGAGATCAAGAGTGGATTGGGTTGAAAGGAGTGTTTCTACCAATCTACATATTATTAGGAGATAGACGATCTATAGTATTTGAATGATCCGACTGTGTATTATATAACTTATCGGGCTGACGACCATATTCCTCGTCACGTATACACTTTAAAATAGAGGTGCTAACAACATTCACTTTACATGCAGGACTAACATATGGTAATCCTAATGCCAATAATTCACGTGACCTTTATCCTTGTCACGTACACGTCACACGAGTCAATTACAGACTTTAAAATCTAATGCTCAAACATTAGAGCACTCGTCTCCCGCCCCCGCAATCAGTATATATAATATGTATTGTATTATCAAAGCAGCCATTGCTACGGGATATCTTTATTGTTGATCGGAGACAGACTTCAGTCTCCTACGAACAATTATACACTGTTCTGAACATCACAATACGTTTGTATGATCTTGTCTATGAAGATAAGTGGGTAAGGAATGGCTCGCTAGCCTGGAGGTAGAATATTCGATCTCTGCATTGGCAGAGAAAGTTCATTCAGATTTCCCGGGGATGCAGAACGGAGGGCCTGACAAGAACAGCTGTCTAGTCGTTCGGTACGAACAACCGAGGTCCCATGTACTTATTGGCGTGCACGTACATAACGCTTGACTGTTGGAATTCGACACAAGAGTAGTCAGTGGTGCCACTGTCGAAGCACAATTTCCCTCTCCTCCATACTATGAGAGAGTAAACTATAAAAGACATTGCAATAAAGTAAACTCATTAATGTGTCAGTTGTCAAATGCCTGTCATTAGATTAGTAGCTTAACGCAGATAAATAGAAAAATACGAATAATAGAAATGTTTAAATGGAAGAATGAAATACAAACAATTCACAATATCATCACCACTATAATATTGTCCATCACCTTAAATATGTATGAATGAAATTGGGTTTAACGTCCTACTATGCACCTAACCTGGGCTCATGGAAGACGGGCATACGCCATATAGTGTGTACTATGAGGGAAATTTTGGCCGGGCAGCGGCGCTACGGCCTACTTTTATATCGAATTCCAACTGTCAAGGGATTGTTTACGTGCACTCCAGTATGTACACGGGGCCCTCGGTTTTTCGTACCATCCGAACAACTAGGCGGCTGTCCTTGTCAGGGCCCCTTCTGCATCACTGACAAGGGGAAATCACGCCCCTTAAATATGTACTAAGTTAAATCTGCCTATTGGAAGTTTTCCGTTTGGCCCAAAAAGCTATATACAATATTAATTAGAGAGAGAGAGCGAGCAATGGGGTTTAACGTCCACTCAACCCAACTAGTTCATTTCGAGACTAACATATGATTTTTTAAAATTTTATTTCAATTATTCGCTTGCGTGTAGGGGTATTTAGCAGTGGAAGGAAACCGGAGTGCCTGGAGGAAACCCACGAGGTTGAGAAGGCGCCCCTATATCCATGCCACAAACGCTCACACCAGGGCTCGAAACTACAGCTGCAAGCTAGAGGTGACCGGCCAGCTAGAGGTCGAAGCGCGGCACTCTAGACCATTAGGCCATCCCGACCCCCCAATATTAATTAGACATTGATTTCATCAATACACACTCACATGATATTGTCATTGATGTGAAATACATAAATTGTCAAAACGTAAGGATTACAAAAGCTTATAAATAAATATACAAAATTTAATTACTAATTACTATACGTAACTTGATATACAAAATAAATTACAATACGTAACTTTCATATACAAAAAAAATTACAACACGTAACTTCATATACAAAATAAATTACAACACGTAACCTTCAAACACAGAATATAGTTAAAATACGTAACTTCATATACAAAATAAATTACAACACGTAACTTCATATACAAAATAAATTTCAACACGTAACTTCATATACAAAATAAATCACAACACGTAACCTTCAAACACAGAATATAGTTACAACACGTAACTTCAAACACAGAATATCATTACAATACGTACACTTCATATACAAAAATATATTTAGTAGTGTGATAATTTGAATTGTCCATTAATCGTTGATGTTAATAAATGCAGTAGTAAGTTTTACTCGAGTTTATTACAATTTTATAATACACCTGCTATTATGAAGACGCCCGAGGCAAAGGAACAGAGAAATTAATTTTATTTGCGTTCTATTAAAAACTAAAGCTTACATAAACAAAATGAAATAAAATGGGTTTTAATTTCCAACTGTTTGCTATGACTTTAATTGTTATTAGTAACCTTGGTGTGTATTGTTAATCCTCAGATACCATTTTATCGTAAATACCGATTTGTACGTTGACAAAAATCTAGGTTTCATCCCCAGGACAGTTAAGCCGGGATTCCATGTGTACGTACTGCGTAATACGGAATGCGTAGTACGTAATGCGTATTTAACACTTTGCACTAAAATGGTAGGAGTTGATTCCATGTACACGTAATGCGTAAAACGTGATGTACAGCGCGTAGTACGTGTTTCTCGGGACGCTCACAAGAGTGTCCGAATACGCAATACGCGTGTATACGGTGACCGGAAACGGGAATTCCCCAGTATATAATACACCACTCACGCACACATGGACACTGACAATACGCTTTACGCAACATGCCACGTAACACGCATTCCGCACGCACTGCGTCAATATTGAATCCAGGCCCTTAGGTCGGTTCATACAAGATCCATATCGATAAACGTATGCGCATCCGTATCCGCGTTTTGCCGTTCAAATAGAAAACGCGAAAACGTCCGGCTGAACTGTCTGTCAGATATAACATATTGCCATTTGCAATCATGGAGTCTGGTAGTGACACAGAGGAAGTCTTTCGTTTGTATTTGTGGACCCAAAGACGAAAGAGAAAAAAGATAATGGAAGACGGGCATACGCCATACAGTGTGCTTTGAGGGACATTTGGCGGTACGACCTACTTTTATACCGAATTTCAACTGCCAAGGGATCTTTTACGTGCACTCCAATATGTAGA
Organism: Patella pellucida; assembly: GCA_917208275.1. Classification (NCBI taxonomy): domain Eukaryota; kingdom Metazoa; phylum Mollusca; class Gastropoda; family Patellidae; genus Patella; species Patella pellucida. The sequence continues at coordinate 299,117 of OU795039.1, read as the reverse complement.
GTAGGGGTCCATGAGATGTTACAAAGAAGGAAGAAATATGGAGAGTACCACCGCCCGGTGAAGAGTTGTATTTTCATCCCGACAAATTCAGACAAAGATTTCACTCTCTACACGGATGATTATTTCCTCTGTCTTGTCCATGTTGTGTTCTTGACAAGACTACTCAAATCCACAGATCACAAGGCCAAATTTTTCTTGGAATGGATTGAGTTTCTATTTGGGGATATGATGTAATACGCCGAAATGCCGGACGCAAAAATACGCCCTGGGAGTAATCAATCCGGCTTAACGGACGCAGTTGTTTTGGTACGCAATACGTGCCGGATAATATTTCAATGCTTTCTCTAAAAATGACTAAAGTATATCAGTACGTATTCACGCACGTATTTACAGATGCGGGTACGGATGTAGTATAAAGTGAGCTTAACTCTGCTTGTCGGACGTGCTATTCTCCGTATACGATGTTTAATGTTTTCCGGTAATAAATAGTCTCAAGGCTAGTTCCAGTCTTTAGTTATTATCGAGGAATTACACTGCTGTACAGCCAGATATGTTGATACCGTAATATATACTCTTCAAAAAAAGAAACGCAAAACCCATAATTTTTCATATTTTTTTTTTATTTGCCGAAATTTGTTTTTGCTTGATTGCATCAAAAGACATGAATTTAACAGCTTCGCGAGTTTTCGCATGAAACCTAAATCTAAGGGCTTTAAAGTCCCAGGGTTCTCGGTTTCCAAATCAGTTGCACGTCATCACGAAGACCACCGCATCAACGTTATTGGTCGATTATAAGCAGGTGAATCTCAGACAGATGTAACCAGGCTGCTGAATGTTTTCCTGAGTTCCATTTCTCGCCTTTGGGATAGGTACCGACAGCGAAGTTTAACACGTGACTGCACAAGCTCAGGCCAAACAAGAGTGACCCCACCTGTCCTGAATCGTCACTTCCGGTTACTTCATTGACGGAAGCGGTTCTCAACAACGACCTCTATTTCTGCAGCATTTGCCGGACGGCGTAGAATCTCAGATTAGGCCGTCGTAAACGCATACGTCAAACCGGATTACTAGCCAGTCGTCCCCGATAGAGCTGCTGTATTTGAAACACACCGACACCGTGAAATTCAACCTCCGTGAGTTCAGATACCGGGGGTATGGCCACAGCAACACCGGAGAGCAGTTTGGTTCAGCGACGTGTCGCGGTTCCTGTTGCAACAAGGCGATGGTAGAGCAAGGGTATACCGGCGACGAAATGTCATGTTGCGTTTCTTTTTTGGAAAAGTATATAATAATAATGCTTTATTTAGTAATAAGATCAGATGACCCATAGATACAACATATTTCTATATACATATTAGCCGAAACTATTTACAGGATTCCAAACATTAACAGTTAAACAATGATATTATAGTGCCTGCAACATAATTAGCTAATAGAAGCGGTATGACAATTTGAATATTTGACGTCAGAGAGAGAGAGAGAGAGAAAAAGAGTTTAACGTCCGCTCGACCCAAAACTAGGTTATTCGGAACTAACATATGGTTTAGTTATATTTCAATAATTCGCCTGTGCGTAGGGGTTTTTAGCAGTGGGAGAAAACCAACGGGGTCGGAGGAAGAGATAGGAATATAGGGACGCCATACATGATTTCAGGCACTACACTGAAATAAGAATATCCTGAAAAAAATCCGGAAACAAAATTACCATGAAATTTTTATCCGTATTTGTTTTCCTGTAATTTACAGAAATTCTTTCAATTAACATAATTCCATTTTCAAATACATGTACAGGTATAAATATCTGGTTAATTTTTATTTCCTGGTCATGAAAGTGATCAAAATTTCGTGACGTTATACGCGTGTGTGAATTATCTTAATTTAACGTCCGCTTCCACGGAAGTTATATCGCAGATAGTCTTTATACGAGACCTTTATTCGCTGATAAATGAATGAATGAATGAATGAAATGGGGTTAAACGTCCTACGCTTAAGCACCTAACCTGGGCCAATCGAAGACGGGCATACGCCAACAGTGTGCTATGAGGGAAATTTTGCCCGGGCAGCGGCGCTACGGCCTACTCTTATATCGAATTCCAACTGCCAAGGGATCTTTTACGTGCACTCCAATTTGTACACGGGACCTCGGTTTTTCGTCCCATCTGAACGACTAGGCAGCTGTCCTTGTCAGGCCCTCCTTCTGCATCACTGACAAGGGGAAATCACGCCGGAAAATCGAGATGAACTTTCTCGGCCAATGCAGGGATCGAACACTCAACCTCCAGGCTAGCGAACCAGCGCCTTATCCACTTAGCCACCGTGATCCCCTTATTCGCTGATAAAAGAATGCAAAATATCATAATCGAATGTGTCACAAAGCGTCAGTGATTCCGGTTAGAGGCTTCAGATGTAAGCTTGCGGTATTATCAATTTGCAGGTATAAACTCTGCGACAGAGACAAACCGGCTTACACGGACCAATCTGTTATACCATCCGGATGTAAGTGTGCGCAGTATTTCCAGATACACAGGAAGTTATTTATTATTATTATTATTATTATTATTGAAAAATTAATAAAGCGCATAGCTTCCACTGTTAAGTGCCCATATACAACTGGCGGTAGTTTTCTCTTTGATGTGCATATCAGTTATATCTCATAATAACCTGTCATGACGTCATCATAGGTTGATATTCTGTTCATATCAACCGCTGATGACGTCGTGACAGGTTGATATGAAATATCAACCGCTAATGACGTCATCTCAGGTCGATGTATTATTCGACTCCTATCAACCGCTGATGATCGAAATAATACAAAAAACACAGAAATATATTTTTATTCTTGTAACAATTAAAAAGTATTTTGGTAAAGTTTGTAACATCCAAGACAGAAATAAACGGCGTACTTATCGGCATATTTAAATCGGTTATCCATACTCGACCATGTCTAAGATACCTTTCAGAATCATTTTTCCGTCCACACACAACGCCTTTTGATCAAAATTTTCTTTAGGTTTGAATAGATCCTCATCGATAGTTGCATCCACATCAATTCAATCGTCAATTTGTTTGCTAAAGGGGTTGATTATTCGTCTTACTTCGTATTCCAATCAATTTTTTTTTGGTTCTTTTGCTATTCAATTCTTCAAAATGGCCAATTGTAAACAAAACAACTACGTAATTGCACGTAATTAATTCGGTAATATTCGTTATTTGACGGAAAGTACCGAGTAGGTAGCCCAATCGTCGTTGGCCTGTAATGGAAGAGTCCATTTAATTTAAGGGTGGGCGCTGTATATGTCAGATATTAACCAATCATACCTCGGTTGCTGTATTTATATCACCCTTGGACTGCGCCCGCGGGTTATATAATATAGCTACCTCAGGTAGGTTAATATCCTATACATATGGACTGTACACAGTTAAAGAGATACATAAATAGAAAATTACATTTAAATAAAAGGTTACAGAAAAAGGGTTTAGACAAATAACAACAAGTATAAAATGATAAGATAAAAAATAAAGGCAGCAATGTAAACCAACAACAAGTATAAAATGATAAGATAAAAAAAATAAAGAATATATTTAAGATGTTAAGTAAAACACAGGTTAAAAAGAAATAAATACATATTATATAAAAGTAACATATAAAACGTTTATATAAAAGCTTCTTTAAAAAAATGTGTATTTAGATGTTTTTTGAAAGTAGCCAATGATGGACATGTTCTAATATCTAGTGGTAATTTGTTCCAAAGTAGGGGGGCTTGTACATAAAATGAACGGTCACCAAATGGACTTAAATTTGCATAACGTGCAACAAGAAGACATGGATCAGAGGAAGAGCGGAGGTTGCGTTTAGGGGTGTACAATTCAAGAAGTTCTGATAAATATGCAGGACAAAGGTTGTTGAAATATTTGAATGTAAGAAGCAGAATTTTAAACTTAATTCGATATTGAATCGATAACCAGTGAAGGCTGTACAATATTGGGGTAATATGAGAGAACTGTTTTGTTTGTGTTGTAAGTTGTTGTAAATAGGCGTATTTTACGTCCGCTTCCACCGAAGTGATATCGCATACAAAAAACAGGAAGCGTTAAATAATGTTTGTATACATTGATGAAAATAATCTGATTAACGAATGATGAATAACAATACACTTTATAGATCTTATAAATAATGGAAATTAGATACAAATTACATGTATTATACCAAACTTGACAAAATACGATCCTTCATATTATGGTTAACAAATTGAGATGAATACTAAAATTGATAATTTTTAAGACTGATTATATATGTTTAGGATTACTTTTCGTTGCATTTGTAAAGAGAAATAATTTGTAATTTCCTGTTCATTTCACTGTTTATCTCGTAAATTAACAGTATTCAGTCGATCAACGAATGGGACAAAACATTTTATTCCTACATTTCACGGACATTCCTGGTCATTGAACCGTTTATTTCGTAAAATAACAGAATCAGTTCACTGTTAATAGGAATAAAACATTATATTCATAAATTTCAAGGGAATTTCCAGTTTAATACTGAATATTCCATAGAAATACCGGTACATAAAACACGTAATTTGAACAAATAATTTACACTTTTAACACAATTTCTGCAACAAAAGCCATCGATTTACAGAAAATAAAGGATTAAACTCAGGAAAATTCCATAGAAATAAATAAAACATGTAATTTAAAGAAGTAATTATAATAAACACGTTTAACATAATTTCTGCAACAAAAGCCATCGATAAAAGTGTTAAACTACGGAATTCGGCCACATAAAAAAATGACACTCACATGACTTCGGGGCGTTGGGATGGCCTAGTAGTCTAGAGTGCCGCGCTTCGACCTCTAGCTGGCCGGTCACCTCTGGATTGTGGCTGTGGTTTCGAGTCCTAGTTTGAGCGTATGTGACATTGAGAAAGGGTCACCTGCTCAACCTCGTGGGTTTCCTTCGGACACTCCGGTATCCCCCCACTGCTAAAGACCCCTCCGCACAATTGAAATGAAAGTTTAAAACCATACGTTAGTCCCAAAATGACCTAGTTTGTATCGAGTGGACGTTAAACCCCATTATTCTCTCTCTCTTCCCAACATGACTTCAGGTGCTATCCGTATGCCTACTGCATGACTTCCGTTGCTATTCAGTATGTCCACGACCTGATTTGAGAGGGAGAGAGGTTACTACAATTTGGCCACTAACTAATATGTTTATTATTTAATGGCCATGCATTACTGTACTGTCTTTTCTTTTACTTAAGGATGCTTGACGTCAAATATCCAACCTCGTTGGTTTTCCCCGGTTCCACTTTAAGGCATTGAAATTTGTAGCCCTACAGTCAAAAACCCAAATCGACGACTTGGAGTCGGACACCAGTGAATATTAAAAATGAAACAATTAATGGAGTCAGTATTACATCCATGAAGCCAAAATTCAAAACATTGTCTCTTGAGTCGCTCGAGTATTACTTAAAATACTGGCTCCAAGTTCACAAAGCATTTTTAATTAAGTTGAAAATTTACTCAAAATTGTTTGCCTTATTCTAACAAAAATATAGCCCTTTATTAAACGTGTGTTGTTTTAATATATTAAATACACAACAAAGATGCTAAGTGCAAAGTTTTGTGTTTCTGGATCAAAGATTTTTCTCTTAAAAAGTCATTGAAAGTTGGGTGAATTCTGAACTGAAGTCTGAGAATGCTTTGTGAACCTGGGGCCTGATTATACAGTGAATGGATAAATGAATGAAATGGGGTTTAACGTCCTACTGTTATGCTCTTAACCCGAGCTAATTGAAGACGGGCATACGCCATACAGTGTGCTATGAGGGAAATTTTACCCGGGCAGCGGCGCTACGGCCTACTCTTATATCGAATTCCAGCTGTCAAGGGATCTTTTACGTGCACTCCAATGTGTACACAGGACCTCGGTTTTTCGTCCCATCCGAACGATTAGGTAGCTGTCCTTGTCAGGCCCTCCTTCTGCATCACTGACAAGGGGAAATCACGTCGGAAAATCGAGATGTACTTTCTCGGCCAATGCATGGATCGAACACCCGAGCTCCAGGCTAGCAAACCAGCGCCTTATCCACTTAGCCACCGTGATCCCCGCCTGATTATACAAGCAGTTAATCAAAGTGCATCTGCTGTCTGGGTAAAGAGAAAAATGTATGAATAAATTCCTGGGGGATAAACCACGTGGATCAAGATGGTCGATGCATGTTTAATAATATCTGATACAAACAAGCTCGCATCATTATATTTGGTTTATTATCCGACTCATCGTATCCATAATCTCCATCAGGACATACGACGGCTTAATATCTGATTCGAGCAAGCTAACATCATTATATTGGGATTATTATCCGACTTATCCTATCCACAATCTCTGCCAGGACATACGTCGGCTTAAGTACCATTATTGGCATGCCTCGTTAAATCCTTGTTCTTCAATTAGAAATCAACAATTTGTATCATTTACTAAATTAGCTATCAAAGAAGATATAATTAAAGTAATTTATATATATCAATCGAATGATATTGCCAACATGTCTTTGTTGAATTCGCCTTGTTTACAACTCATATCGTTATTGAATTAATCTTTCAAATTATATTTATCAATAGCCCATCGACTCATCCGGAAATTGACGTCATGGTTTTGGTGGTATTTGTTGAAGGCTGATTGGATGGTCAACTTCATGCGATGCGATGTGGATTTTCCAAAGTTGGTCCTGGCAAGAAACAGATGCGCGCGTCTAAGCCTATCCCTAGTTGAATTTGACTCGGTGAATAGACGATTACTTACGAAAAACGAAATCCAGAGTTCAATCAGGGTCTTGACCCAAAATCTTCTAGTCTGTCTCCCCATATCACAGCGTCTTGGTGTTCGACGCCCAATTTAAATTCCAGTTAAAAGATGAATAAGAAAGAGATAGAGAGAGAGAGATAGATAAAGAGAGAGATAAAGAGAGAGATAGATAGAGCGCAATGGGGTTTAACGTCCACTCGACACCAGGTCATTGCGCGTAGGTGTCGTTAGCAGTGGCGGAAACCAGGGGACCCGGAGAAAACCATGCACGGCAAATAAGCGAAAACGCCACAGCCCGGCCAAATTTTCTCTATACATGTAAATAATAGGATTGTGTGACATTAAATACCGTGAGGGGATCACGATGGCTAAGTGACTAAGACGCTGGCTTTCTAGCCTGGAGGTCGGGTGTTCGATCCCTGCATTGGTAGAGAAAGTTCGTTCAGATTTCCCCCTTGTCAGTGATGCAGGACCGAGGGTCTCATAAGGGCAGTTGTCTAGTCGTTCGGATGTCCCGTGTACACATTTGCGTGCACATTCAAATCGCTTTGTAGTTGGAATTCGATATAAGAGTAGGTCGTGGTGCCGCAATTTCCCTCATAACACATAAGTCCAGCTTAGGAGACAAATGGGACGTTGGTCCAGCGACTTTGCAGACTTTACGAACTTTCGGACTCAAAAATATATATGCCCTCAACGTTTCGGACACGGGTTGGAGACGTTCTATTTACAAGTCTTGTACAGTACATTAGAACGCTGAAGACACTTTCATTCCATTTGATAGAGACAAATGTTGCCTGAAAATTGAGAAGAATCTACATTAAATGGCGTGACAAAGTTACAAGTGACACCGTGATTCTGATTATCTCAGCTGTAATCGAATTACTAACATTTCCTTGTGTAATCATTTTGTTTTAAAGATATTTTTTTCCCCTTCCATTAATTTCCGGCTTTCCTCAACATCATCTTATATAATTGTGAATCGAACCCTAACAGCTTAACCCTTAGTTATTATTGTTGAATTTGAGACAGATTCCTATTAAACTGAGATGAATTTCCCTTCGAGCGGATTTCCTGGATTCACAATATTTTCTTCAAATTACATCTTTTAATGGTGTGATGTTACCAGAATACATTAAACATAGTCTTTTTCAGCCTATTAAATGACATCTTATCTTGGAATTATCGTACATTAATAATTGACAGAATTATCGTACGAATAAAAAACAAGAACAACGAGAGAGAGATAGAGCGAGAGGGAGAGAGAGAAAGAGGGAGAGAGAGGGAGAGAGATGGAGAGAGACAGACAGTAGGGAGAGAGAGAGACAGATAGTAGGGAGAGATAGAGAGGGAGAGAGAAATGTGGTTTAACGTCCACTCGACACAAACTATGTCATTTCGGGACTAACATATGGTATTCTATTTAATTGACGGGATCAGGATCGGGATCATCGTACCAATAAAAAAACAAGAACAGCAGAAAAGCGAGAGAGAGATACAGAGAGAGAGAAAGAGAGAGACAGAGAGAAAGAGAGAGAGCGGTGGGGTTTAACGTCCACTCGACACAAAATATGTCATTTAGGGACTAACATATGGTATTAAATTTTATTTGCAAGAGGGAGAGAGAGAGAAAGAGAGAGAGAAAGAAAGAGAGCGGTGTGGTTTAACGTCCGCTCGACACAAACTAGGTCATCTAGGGACTTACACATGGTATTTAATTTTATTTGCAAGAAGGAGACATAGAGAGCGAAAGAGAGAGATGGGGTTTAACGTCCACTCGACACAAACTAGGTCATTTTGGGACTAACACATGGTTTTAATTTTATTTCAATAATTCACCATTTAATCACAAAGCAGATCGATATCACATCGCGGATGTAATACACCCTTTAATCAAATAACATATCGATAAACATCGGGAATGTAATACACCCTTTAATCACAAAACAAATCGATATAACATCGGGAATGTAATAACCCTTTAATCAAATAACATATCGATAAACATCGGGAATGTAATACACCCTTTAATCAAATAACATATCGATAAACATCGGGAATGTAATACACCCTTTAATTAAATGACAGATTGATATCATACCGGAAATGAAATAAACCCTTTAAAGGTACAATGGCACTCTTACTGGCTTGACAGCCCCCCCCCCCCCCCCTAAAAATTATTCTAACTTCTAGATGTTTAAGTGCCTGCCTGTTGTGTAAATTATCCATTAGATCCTATTTTACTTGTCCAGAGGGTTCGAAAATATTTTTAAATCTAAGTTATATTTAAAAAGGTTTCCGTAAAGCTTTTCAAACCATGTAGTTGGCTTTTTCCAATTTTTTAAATTAGATGTGTTAATTGTTATATTGTAAAAAAGTACAAATTGTTGTCCAGAATAATGATTGGGTCATATTATTCAGTTACAACAAGAGTTATTGGGCCTTCAATCACATAACAAATCGATAAAGCCTCGTGAATGTAACACACCCTTTAATAACATAACAGATCGATATACCATCACGGATTAACTTTAGTTTGACGTAACTTACAGCGATTTAGATAATTTTATCGATAAAAAACATCAGAGATAAACTCAATCTGTTGAGTATTTCGCTGTTACGCAGCACGAAGTAGTTAGCCGAACATTGTAATAATAAAATCTCCCGGAAATGTTTTTAGTGTTAAAATAATTTTAAATGTTCGGAGGTGGTCGACTTTGTTGGTTATTACCCAGCACGATTCTGATTAATGTTTGAACGGAAGTTGGTCAAAGAAGTTTGTTAGAAATATTTTATGAATTTACCTATTTTTATTGAACTATGTATGGAACAGTGGTAGTGTAACATCATACCTCTATCTCAGAAGCAGAGGAATGATGCTCTGTGGATGGGCGAATACTAGGAATTCAATGCTTGCTAATTCTACACTGAAACATTCGGCGACATATAAACAAAGAAAGAAAGAGAGATATGGGTTTTAACGTCCACTAAACACAACTAGGACATTTCGGGACTAACATATAGTTCAATTTTATTTCAATAATTCGCTTGCCCGTAGGGGTCTTTAGCAGTGGGAGGAAACCGGAGTGCCCAGAGGAAACCCACGAGGTTGAGAAGGCGCCCTTATCTCCATGCCACATACGCTCACACCAGGGCTCGAAACCAAGCCAGAGGTGGCCGGCCAGCTAGAGGTCGAAGCGCCGCACTCAATACCAATACCACTAGGGCATCCAAACCCCGAGATATAAATTACTAGTTCTTCAATGAAATAAACTTTATATATACTAGCGTACACATCTAACAAACAATTTACTACAAATATAAACAATTTACACATCCGCTCTCCTGTCAAAAGGCAAAACCTAGTAACTCTCTTTTGTTTTATCAAAATTGAGTTGGGTCCAAAATTGTAGTTACTATAAGAGTATGTGCTACATACTAGATATTCCAGTCTTTTCATTTTTTAAGCAGTTACATCCATGACGGTTACAACTAGCAACTTCCTTCAATTGCCTAGTATGCCACATACTTTTTCCTTTATTATCTGATTATTCAAGACCTGTTGACCGTTTCACTCAACGTACAAACCAAGCTCTCCTATGCATTAAATTAAAAGCTGTTGTGCAGTCATGAAGCAATCAAGATGTTTCTGGAAGTGGCCCCAGATCTTAGAATATTCAGCACATAAATTCGTATAGGCCTGCCATGCCAACTAAAACTCTACGTCATTTTGCAATAAGGTTGATCTTTATTCATCAAGTAGCTGAACTAGCCGTCCGTAACTCTAGTACAGTTCAATGGTGAGATCCCACCACACCCATATTCCATTCATTGATCAGAGAGAGAGAGAGAGGGGGGGGGGCGATGGAGAGAGAGAGAGAGATGGGGTTTAACGTCCACTCAACACAAACTAGGTCATATTGGGACTTACTTAAGGTTTTCAATTTGTATCGATCAATTAATTAATGTAACTGTTTCCACGACTTTTTTTGAATTAGTACAAAAAGGTGAAGGTCGTGACGACAATCTAAAGATATTACATTTTAAGGGGAGGGGGCACTAGTCCGTGGGTTAACTAGTCCGCCGCTATAAGAAATACCATAAAATATGGGTATCAATAAACCTTACCCTAACTCAACCCTAATAATATATATCGGTGGGCTAATGAACCCTAACCCTAATAATAGATATCGGTGGACTAATGAAACCTAACCCTAATAATAGATATCGGTGGGCTAATGAACCCTAACCCTAATAATAGATATCGGTGGACTAATGAAACCTAACCCTAATAATAGATATCGGTGGACTAGTTAACCCTAACCCTAATAATATATATCGGTGGACTAATACACCCTAACCCTTATAATAGATATCGGTGGACTAGTTAACCCTAACCCTAATAATAGATATCGGTGGACTAATGAACCCTAACCCTAATAATAGATATCGGTGGACTAGTTAACCCTAACCCTTATAATAGATATCGGTGGACTAGTTAACCCTAACCCTAATAATAGATATCGGTGGACTAATGAACCCTAACCCTAATAATAGATATCGGTGGACTAATTAACCCTAACGCTAATAATAGATATCGGTGGACTAGTTAACCCTAACCCTAATAATAGATATCGGTGGGCTAATGAACCCTAACCCTAATAATAGATATCGGTGGACTAATGAACCCTTACCCTAATAATAGATATCGGTGGACTAGTTAACCCTAACCCTAATAATAGATATCGGTGGACTAGTTAACCCTAACCCTAATAATATATATCGGTGGACTAATGAAACCTAACCCTAATAATAGATATCGGTGGACTAATGAAACCTAACCCTAATAATATATATCGGTGGACTAGTTAACCCTAACCCTAATAATAGATATCGGTGGACTAATGAAACCTAACCCTAATAATATATATCGGTGGGCTAGTTAACCCTAACGCTAATAATAGATATCGGTGGACTAGTTAACCCTAACCCTAATAATAGATATCGGTGGACTAATGAACCCTAACCCTAATAATAGATATCGGTGGACTAATGCACCCCAACGCTAATAAAAGATATCGGTGGACTAGTTAACCCTAACCCTAATAATAAATATCGATGGACTTATGAACCTCAACCCTAATAATTGATTTCGGTGGACTAATGAAACCTAATCCTAATAATAAATATCGGTGGACTAATGAGCCCGCGGACGAGTGGACCTATGCACTAGTGCATTCGCGGACTAGTGAACCTGCGGACTAGCGATCATTACCCTAAGTTTTCAAAAAAGTGGGCGAAACAAAGGATGTAGCTGTCGATGTTCTCGGTTAAAGGCAAACTGAAGACTTATAAACGTTAGCTTACCTATATTTGAAAACAAACATGTTCTGTTTAAATATAAACAAAAATATTAGCAGATGCCTGACAGCGCTTCACGAACCACAGGTTCGAATAACCAGACATGTAAAGCTTCATTGGTAGATGGAGGGGCACGATGGGATATCTTTGATGACCGAAGAAAGACTTCAGTCTACTCGTAACAATTATACACTGTTCTAAACATCAGAATAAATTTCTATGATCTTGTCTATGAAGATAGATAAGTGGGCAAGACACTGACTCGCTATAGTCTGGAGGTCGGGTGTTAGATCATGTAGAGTTAAGAGAAAAAAAATTGTGACATTTACATTTATCGCGGACAACGATATGAACATCATTTGTAGCGAAAAGATCCAAAGGGACGTCTCATTTGTCTCAAAAAAAAGACGAGCTCTCCGGGATTCACTTTTTGTGCGTTTAAAATAATTGATTAAATTGATTAAACCCTCATATTCACAAGTGTACACATATTAACGTAACAGATCTCTTGGTAGATGAAATTCCAAGATCTGACATAGCTGACATTCTATGCCCCATTCAATTCCACTCCGATTTCTAAAGACCTCATTGAAATAAAATTAAACCATATGTTAGTCCCGAAATGACCTAGTGTGTGTCGAGTGGACGCTAAACCCCATCTCTCTCTATATCCCTCTCTCTCTCTCTCTCTCTCTCTCTCTCTCTCTCTCTCTCTCTGTTGATAACGTTGAAAGAATACCACACCACATCTCGCTTTACGAATAGACAAAGCCTTGATGTGTCTACATCGAACGATGTTTAAACGCAAATACACAAACTAATATAATTTAAAATCGCGTGACGCTTATTATTTCTGACTCATCTGTCAATTTCCTATACAATTTAATGGATTACTTTGATCAAATACTACCTTGTCAGATGTAACCTCTCTAAACTGGAAAGATGATTGTTTATCAATAAAAACAAAGTTTTTGGTTCTGTAATTATCCTATAAATGGCATAACATCAGGGGTCGGTTGCTCAAAACTAACTTATTTTAATGATCCGTTAAACTCTAACGGTCATATCTTGGTAACATGTTGTTTGTTAACTTTCCGTTGAATTTTCCACAGAAAACACTATAGAATACTTTATTTTTTATGTAAGCATAAATCTGTAGGAAAAATTTTCACCACAGAATGTTCGGGGCCTTTATTTCCAGCAACAATCTTTGTCTCCGTTAAAGTTAATGGATCGTTAAAAGATAAAGGAGCTTTGAGCAACCGGCCCCAGGACGATTTCAATTTCAGAGATGAAGTCCACGCCCCGAGTTCACAAAACATTCTCAGACTTAAGTTAAGAATTTGCTCAAAATTGTTCGCCTTATTTTAACTAAACTGTAGCCCTTTATGTAACTTTTTTATTATTTTAATGTGTCAAATACATCAATAAGAAAATGTTTGTGTCTCTGGATCAAAAACTCAGAGAATGTTTTGTGAGTTGTTATAACTTGGGGCAAGGAATTCATTTCTGGACTCTTTCACCAATCTGGAAGAGTTATTATATTATCGGTGTTTTGCTTGAAGTGAGAGATGAACCAATGAGACGACATGTTACGTCGACTTCTTGACGCCCAATGCAAGGAACCTTGGGTAAACCATTAGAAACGTCAACGCTGAATGATTAATCAATGTATGAACGTCATAGGGCCAAAAGCCGGTCGTTGGACCCCAGACGTGAACTTCAAATATAACTTGTCATAAACGAAATATAGATCTGTATTATAATCAAGAATTTTCCGTCTTCATTAGCCCAGATAGAAGCAGAACATTCATTTCATTTGTATTCTAATCAGAATGCCTTTTTACGGACCTTGTATTTTGTTGGGAGTTGGGATGGCCGCGCTTCGACCTCTAGCTGGCCGGCTACCTCTGACTTGCGGCTGTAATTTCGACACTGCTGTGAGCGTATGTGGTATGGAGATAGGAGCGCCTTCTCAACCTCGTTAGTTTCCTACGGGTACTCCGGTTTCCTCCCACTGCTAAAGACCCCTACGCGCAAGCGAATTATTGAAATAAATTTAAACCACATGTTAGTCCCGAAATGACCTAGTTGTGTTGAGTAGATGTTAAACCCCATTTATCTCTCGGATGGTTTTTGTTTATGTTCATGGAACAAAAGGATTTATTTTTGATTGAAAACGAAGTCACTGAGATATTTTATTCATTTAACTGGGCCATTGAACATTAATAGTTGATACCCGGAGAAAACCCACGAGGTTGGACAGGTGACCCTACTCCAAGTAGAACCGGGGAATCGAAACCCCGCCAGTTGACTTAATGACGGACCATATGATACATATGACGGGCTAACCATTCGCCCACCGGTTTAGAGGCGGCTTCTCACCAATGCAACGAGGGTTCAATCCCAGCTCAGGGCAAGAACTTTATCGTTGTAAGTGAGAGGGATATTCGGTCTCCCTTCCGATCAGGCAGGTTTCTCCCGAGTTTTTCGATTTCTTCCTGCAGTAATGATCAACATCATTCGCACGATCTGTGCCAAGGGCCAAATTGAAAATAGGCCTCAGGCTTAATTTTCTACCCTTGTAAAATGACGAGATTATTATTATAGTTAGGAAGACTTTAAAGTTTAGTTACAATATGTTATAAGCAGGTGTTGTATTAGGAAGAATTTGTCGGCTACAGGTGATTGATTTCGAGATTGTGTCTGAACAGTTCATCGTGTCAGTGGTACAAAACGGGTGGCCTATCAAGGGAAAGTGTATAGTCGTTCGGTACCAAACCCCAAGACACCGTGTATACATTGGCATATACGTAAAATAACCCATGCCCGTTGCAATTTGATTTTAGCACACTTCATTAGCCCAGTTCGGAGCTGAACAGTTAAGAAGTAAATCATGGGGTATTTGTATCGAATTTGTCGTCTACTTGTGATTGATTTAGAGATTTCGTCTGCGAGAAGATTACGTCGCTAATTGAAATGTTAAATAAATTACAACATGTAGCTATTAACGTCTAGAATCACCGAGTGCGTGTATCTTTAATTATTGTCGACACCAAAATTGCGTGCGTGAACTGGAAACCATTCTGTGGTTAGGGGCCACCCGGGGTGTCAATGGGGATTGATGGCGCTTATCTTGAATCGCAAATAACATTTAATTACATCACCTACATTCTGCCGACCTCAAATTTACACGTTTCATAGCAACGGAATAATCAGTGATATGTTGACTTTTATACATAGATTGGTTATTGTCCTTTTGTAACTGCAGGGGTTGGATGGTCGAATGGTTAGCGCGTGCGCATTGTATTATACGGTCTGTCATTGAGTCAACTGGGGTGGTTTCGATTCTCCGGTTGTACGTTACAAGTTAATGGGCGCATGTTCGACCTCGTGGGTTTTCCCGAACTGCCGGTTAACCCTACGTAAACGTTGAATAAACATGAACCATGTTAGTCCCGACTTGACCTAGTTCGTGTCTAGTGGATGTTAAACCCAAGTCCCCCCTCTCCCTATCTCTCTCTCTCTTTGTGTCGAGTGGATGTTCAATCCCAGCTCTCCCTCTCTCTAACTTCTCTCTCTATCTCTCACTCTCTCCTCTCTAGAGATAACCATTGTGCATGATGGATGTGTTTATTGATATGGATTTTACATTTGTCGCACACATGACATCACATTTCACTCGATTACCGCCACTCGGAACAACCCAAATTTATGTAGGCCTTATTATTTACTAATATTCCATCAATACTACAGCGTATTTTTGGAATCGGGGCAATTCAATTCCAATGGCCAATAATCAAAGAATAGTTCGTCTATTTGAGCCAGTACAACTTTATTGTTTAATCGAACATTCCAAAACTTGACATCATTTAATCAAAGATAGATGCAGTTCATTCAGTGAATACATGGCGTTTGCTAAGAATAGAAGTTACTTTGGTTATAAAATCCTAACGATTCAGACAATACATTGAGCAATCTGTATCAGACATGTAATAACCGTGCAATTAGCTAATTACATCTCCCAGTGCTTTCTCAGCGTGATAGGAATCTACATGTATGTAGAATAATGACAATCTCTATAAGGGAGGTTAAACGTGCATTCGACACAATCTCGGTTATTTCTGGACTGACACATGTTTCACTTTAATATAAATAAGTCGCTTGCGCGTATGGTCGTTGGCAGTAGGACACAACCGGGGACCAAAACAAAGCCGACCAGGTTGGACAGGCGATCCCATCCCTTGTCATGAGTCGCTTGGGCGTATGGTCGTTAGCAGTAGGACGAAACTGGGGACCCAAAGAAAGCCCACGAGGTTGGACAGGCGAGTCCACCCTTTTCATGTAAAGCGCGGAATCGAAACCCCACCACTTGACTTAATGAATGAAATGGGGTTTAACGTTCCACTTCGACCTGGCCAATGAAGACATACGCCATACAGAGTGCTATGAGGAAAATTATGTTTGGACAGCGGCCCTAAGGCGTATCTACTCTATATCGAATTCCAATTGTCAGGCACTTGACCTCGGTTTTTCGTTCCATCCGAACGGCTAGACAACTTTCCTTGTCAGGGACCTAATGAAAGACATATACTTATCCAAGGCGCACTCGTTAACTACCCCCCCCTCCCAATACGTAACAGATAAACTTAAATTAACGACCAAATAAAATAAATACCACTGTAACGTGGACCTGTAGCGGAGCGTGTCGTCAATTACCCATTTCGAAATCGTGACGTTATAACAAGTCCACCGATACGCAGTTGTCCAAGGAACAAGCGTGCCAATTTGTTTGGTTGAGTCTTGTTTCAGGGTGAGCGCCGACCGCCTCTAAGAACAAGAACGCGACGTTCACTCTATACAAATTATTTGCCCGTAGGTTATGATTGAGCGAGTGGCTGTAACCGGAGTAATGGATTCAGTAGGTTTTGTTTGAGCAAGTGGCTGTAACCGGAGTAATGAATTCAGTAGGTTTTGTTTGAGTAATTGACTGTAACCGGAGTAATGAATTCGGTGAGATCATTGGTAATAGATGAATGTCTTTAACCGAGTCATCTACACACCCCAATTGATAATTACTCACATATTTTAAACAAACGACCGCCGTTATATCAATATTGTCATTATACTAACATGTTGGCAGACCGAACTATTGGAATCTCGTCTGGTATTCAACGTTGTAATAAGACGACCATTAACACGGAAACTAGAGATTTATTATAATAAGGAAAAGTTAATACTAGTCGGAAAAGAAGAAAACAAAACATCTTCTAAGAGAGAGAGAGAGAGAGAGAGAGAGAGGGGGTTTAACGACCACTCGACACAAACTAGGTCATTTCGGGACTAACATGTGTTTTACTTCAAAAATTCGCTTGCGCGTCGGGGTCTTTAGCAGTGGGAAGAAACCGGCGGACCTGGAGAAAACCCACGATGTTGAATAGGCGACCCTACTCCTTGTCGCGTACCACCGGGATACGAAACCACACCAGTTAACTCAATGACAGGTTTTATGATACAGCGCGTACGTGCTAACTATTCGGCTACCCAACCCCGTACATCCTCCAGCATCTCCAGCCATAAAAGATTATATCTCTCCATTGTAGATATTTCGGTGCCCCCTCCCCCCATGTTACAGAAATAATTAATTTAGACATATATTCTAATGACCAGTAAAGTAATTTGAATAAAAGCTTTAATGTTCATTAGTTGGGAGCTATTATGACAAAACCTTTCAGGCTTTGTTGTTTATCTTATTTTTACACAATGCATCGTTGACGTCATAATAAAAACACGCCATGCCGTTTCCGTGGAATACACTTCTTGCACCATTACAATAATTAACTTAAGTGGGCCGTGTTAGATCTCAAATCAAATAAATGTTGTTCCAAACCGCAGGGCTGCAAATAATCAGAGAATATATCAATCAACAGCGCCTTGGAAACTGTTCTAGAGTGTTAATATGTATCTCCCCATTTGTCTGCAACACAAGTTATACAATGAGGAAATGAGCCACGCAGTAAATAGTGATGACAATGTTCTCCAGCCGCATGTCAAGCTGTCCAGGTCAATTCTCATCGTACGGGCACGCAAACGAATATATTGTTACATTTTTGGTTTTGTCTTCCATCCAAACGCCAAGAAGGCAATGTTTTGCCTGTAATAAATAACGCGTAAATACCGAGACATATTTCGGACACCAGCGGAATCGAACCCGGGACTGCTTGCTCCCTGAAATATTAGTCTTCAGATTAAGTATACTACCCCGCTAAGAATAATGATACGTTTCCTGCAACGAAACTGAGAGTTATAACAGGGAACCTGGATATGTGATGGTTTTATAAACTAGGACCGTAATCGGTCGGTGGGTTTGGATGGCCTAGTGGTCTAGAGTGCCGCGCTTCGATCTCTAGCTGGCCGGCCACCTCTGGCTTGCGGCTGTAGTTTCGTGCCCTTGTGTGAGCGTATGTGGCATAGAGATAAAGGCGCCTTCTCATCCTCGTTGGTTTCCTCCGGGCACTCCGGCTTCCTACGACTGCTAAAGACCCCTACGCGCAAGCGAATTATTGAAATGAATATTAAACCATATGTTAGTCCCGAAACGATATAGTTGTGTTGAATGAACGTTAAACCCCATTCTCTCTCTCTCTCACTCTCTCTCCCGTATTAGATCGTACATTTCACGCACACAGATACATGTGTGGGGACAGCCAAACAGTCACACTGCTACAGACTTTCACGAGCACTGTGATGAATTTTCGGTGAAACGTTATTCATTTCCGCAATATTACTCTTCTTGTGCACTAATGGAAATCAGTACGGCGCTAAATAATCAGCCTCTGCAAATGAAATGAAAAGGTGTGTAACGTCCAATAATAAGGAGCCAACCGGTCTAATGATGGCAGGTCAACGTTTAGAACTGACGACTTCAAATATGACAGTGAGTGATGACTGAATGGTTAGCACGTGCGTTCTGTATCATAAACCCCGTCATTGACTCAACTGGTGTGGTTTCGAATCAACGATTGTACGTGACAAGGAGTTGGGTCGCCTGTCCAGCCACGTGGGTCCACCGGTTTACTCCCACTGCTAAAGACCTACGGGCCAGCGAATTATTGAAATTGATTAAAACCATATATAAGTCCCGTGGACGTTAAACCCATAAGTCCCCAAATGTGTGGAATTTGGAATAGAGATATTTGATGTCATTACTAGTATCAGATGGAAAAATTCTACACCATCGCTGAAATATTATCTGATAATCATTACAGCTCAGTTACAGTGTTTTTCTCCAACATGTGATTTTATAATTTAATGTACGGCAACATGATACCCAGTGTCTGTCAATCGGATGACCTTCTCCTAGATCTTTGAACAAAAACACGCCATTCAAGAAATTATCAGATGCAATTTTAAGACATTCCGCCCACCCAAAACAACAAGGATTGGGGCCGCCTGTCTAACCTCGTGGGTTTTCTTCGGATCACCCGGTTTCCTCCCACTGCTAAAGACCCCTACGCACAAGCCAATTATTGAAATAAAAATTAAACCATAAGTTAGTCCCGAAATGACTTAGTTTGTGTCAATCGAGTGGACGTTACACCCCATTTATCTATCTCTCTCCACCGAAAACAAACAATTATTTATTCATCTATAGCAAGATAGAGAGATAGAGAGACAGAGAGACAGAGAAAGAGAGAGAGAAAGAAATGTGGTTCAGGGTCAACTTAACACAACTAGGTCATTTCGGGACTAACATATGGTTTAATTTTATTTCAATAATTCACTTGCGCGAAGGGGTCTTTAGCAGTGGGAGGAAACCGGAGTGCGATTAATTACTATTACCCATTGCTTTAGACTATATTGATAAAAAAAACCAACATTTTTCATAGAAATTAAAAAGACAACCTTTTTGTTCTGCTGTGAAACGCCTAAAAAATCAAACTTAAAATAATCCTTGACTTATCACTTTAATAAATATTTGTTTATGAATTGTTATTTTTATAAATTATAACATCAAAACACATTTTCAATGGTGACAAAAACTGATATTTCCACTGTATGACTTAAAAATGGATCAAAAGTAAACTTAATTAACCGTATTTTCTACAAAAATGGTGAAAAAACTGGTATTTTCACTGTATGATTTAAAAAATGGATCGAAAGTATAGTTAATTAACTATATGTTCTACAAAAAATTGATGAATCACTACGCCATAATGTATTCTGGTTCAGTAAAAGTGAATTATAAAGCAAAGAATTATATATTTATGTCTGCAGGTAAGAAGGGATTGGGTGATAAATAAAATCTCCTACTCGTCTTCTTCGATATCAAAAATTATCTCGTTGAAATTGTTTGATATCAAAAAAGTCTTGTTGGAGGTTATATATATGTGATGATTAACAAGCCACTGATGAAAATGTAACACTTCACTTTCTTACAACCCCGTTAAACAAATCTATCGATCATTTTCCACTGATTCAATTTATTGACATGGAATATTCCTGGAAGCTAATTGGCAGTTTTTTTTGTCACAGTTGCGTTATCGTCTGATAAGAGTAACACATTAGTCTCATATTTTGGTATATAATTCAATTTTTGTTGTGCGCATGCTAGAAACCTCTACGATACCGTGCAATTCTGACAGAGAGGTTGGCTGAAGATAGGTTTAAATGAGGTTTAATGTCCACTACACACAGACTAGGATATTTAGGGACTAACAAGGTTCAATTGCGCGTAGTGGTTGTTAGCAATGGGAAGCGGAGTATCGACACTTGCGTCACTTGACACAAACGACAGACCTGGCAATATCGGCCCCTTTTAATGTCAACGAGTTACCAGAAAATTAACCGGTGCTGGATATCCAGTTGAATGTAAATAAAAATAGATTAGTTGCTGGCCATCTAAGTATAAGATCAATACTTTCAAATTAAAAAAAAAGCGAGAGGGAGAATTGGGTTTAACGTTCACTCGACACAAACTAGGTCATTTTGGGACTAACGTAATGGTTTTCAATTTTTTATTTCATTAATTCGCTTGTGCGTAGGTGCCTTTAGCAGTGCCAGGAGGAAACCCACGGGGTTGAAAGGGCGCCCCGTTCCCCATGTCACTTACGCTCACAAAAGGGCTCGAAACCACAGCCGCAAGCCAGAGGTGACCGGCCAGCTAAAGGTCGAAGCGCGGCACTCTAGACCATCCCACCCCCCCTAACATCGAAGCGTCTACAAGTAATCTTTTTATATATACTCTACGCTGATAACCTAAAAGAGGCTCATTAAGATAATCCTTACTGGAAATCAGAAATACACAGTTATTGTTTTAATCCATAATATCGGTGTCCCCCCACTGCTAAAGAACCCTACGCGCAAGCGAATTATGGAAATAAAATTAACATGTTAGTCACGAAATAACCTAGTTGGTGTCGAGTTGACATTAAACCCCAAATCTATCTCTCTCCCCTCCTCTCCCCCCTCTCTCTCTCTCTCTCTCTCTTCCTCTCATTCATTAATCTTTGTTACTTAGATTAAACGGGTTCATGGTGTCAACGGCTTAATTTTGACCTAACCATGTTTAGTGAAAATAGTTAAGTTGTTCCTGTTTTTATCAATTGTGTTTTCGGAGGAAACCTTTTAGTTTATTTGATTTAGTCATATACGTTCATCTCCGAGTTCAGATGTCACCGAAAGTAGTTTAGTAGTAAAGTAGAACCACAATGAAATTGATTAAAGACTGCAGTATGAGGTTACTATAGTTCTTGTAAACTTCCTATAGACTGTATAAGGTTACTTTACTTCTTGTAAACTTCCTATAACTCTATTGGTTAGGATTTTCCTGAAAAATATTTTAAGAAATAAATCATGACATTGCTCGCTTTGTTTAGCTCGGCTCGTAGCAACTAAAGTTGGACATAAATATATGTTATTTAAAACAACATCTAAAGACGCCTAAAGAGGGTAGGAACCCGTCTTCATTATCCCAGTCGTGGCAGAATAGCAGGACGTTAAACCTCATTTTATGTCTGACTTAACGTCTATCTTTGACAGTTGGAGTTCGATGTGAGAAAGCGGTATTGCCACTATCTTGGCAAACTTTCCCCCACCCCGTGGTATACTGCTTGGCGTATGTCTGCCTTTATGTTTTCAGTCGGTACAGAACAGTTGGGTTAAACCCCATTTCATTTCATTCCTCGCACAGCAGTAGCTCGTCTATAAACAATTTCAGAAACACTATTAAACATAGAGCATTTATTAAACAGTTGTAGAAACACTATTATCAAGGGAGTATTTATTAAACAGTTGTAGAAACACTATTATTCAGGGAGTATTTATTAAACAGTTGTAGAAACATTGTTATTCAGGGAGTATTTAATCCCTTGTATTTACCTTCCTGTTTCCCGCTGCCCCCTGATGGTGTTCTCGCGTGTAAGATTATAAGCTAATGGTTTTAATCGATGCCGTTTGGTTTGCGTGATGTCCCCTCTCGTTATTGTGGATTTCTTGACGTCCGGAGTGTTACCGCTAGACGTATACAGACATTAGTTATGGCGAATATGAGTTATTGTAATACCAGATATTGTCTTCGGTACAGTTATGTTGTAGTAGGCCTAAATAATAATTAAACGTTCGTTAGGTGTGCTGATAACCGGTTCGATAACTGATGTAATACGCCCTTTAATCACATTACAGATCGATAAAGCATCGTGGAAGTAACAACCCTTTAATCACACAACAGATCGATATAACATCAGGAATGTAATACACCCTTTAATCTTTTACAGACCGATAAAACATCGGTAATGTAATAACCCTTTAATCATATAACAGATCAATAAACATCGTGAATGTAATACACCCTTTAATCACATCATAGATCGATATTGATGTAATACACCCTTTAATCACATGACAGATCGATATCACATCGGGAATGTAATACACCCTTTAATCACATAACAGATTGATATCACATCGGGAATGTAATACACCCTTTAATCAAATTACATATCGATAAATCATCAGGGGTGTAATACACTCTTTAATCACATTACAGCCCGATATCACATCGCGGATGTAATACACCCTTTAATCAAATGACAGATAGATATACCATCACGAATTAACTTTAGTTTGACCTAACTTACAGTGATCTAGATGATTTTGTCGATAAAACATCAGAGATAAACTAAATTTGATGGTTATTTCGCCGTTACGCAGCACGATGTAGTTAGCCGAACATTGTAATAATAAAATCCCCCGGAAATGTTTTTAGTGTTAAAGTAATTTTAAATGTTCGGAGGTGGTCGACTTTGTTGGTTATTACCCAGCACGATTCTGATTAATGTTTGAACGGAAGTTGGTATAAAGAAATTCGTTAGATATGTTTTAGAAATTGAACTATTTTTCTTGAACTATGTATGGAACAGCGGTAGTCCAACAGCACATCTCTATTTCTTAAACAGCCAAACAATATTGGCAAAGGAATGATGCTCTGCGGATGAACGAATACTAGGAATGCAATGCTTTCTAATTCTATACTGAAACATTCAGCGAGATGTAAACAGACAGAGAAAGATATTGGTTTTAACGTCCACTAAACACAACTAGGTCATTTTGGGACTAACAAATGGTTAAATTTTGTGTCAAAAATTCGCTTGCGCGTAGGGAACTTTAGCAGTGGGAGGAAACCGAAGTGCCCAGAGAAAACCCACGAGGTTGAGAAGGCGACCCTATCTCCATGCCACATACGCTCACACCAGGGCTCGAAACCAAGCCAGAGGTGGCCGGCCAGCTAGAGGTCGAAGCGCCGCACTCAATACCAATGCCACTAGGGCATCCAAACCCCGAGATATAAATTACTAGTTCTTCAATGAAATAAACTTTATATATACTAGCATACACAGCAAACAGTACAATTTACTACAAATATAAACAGTTCACACACACCCTCTCACGTCAAAAGGCAAAACCTAGTATCTCACTTTTGTTTTATCAAAATTGAGTTGGGTCCAAAATTGTAGTTACTATAAGAGTATGTGGTACATACTAGATATTCCAGTCTTTTCATTTTTTAAGCAGTTACACCCATGACGGTTACAACTAGCAACTTCCTTCAATTGCCTAGTATGCCACATACTTTTACCTTTATTATCTGATTATTCAAGACCTGTTGACCGTTTCACTCAACGTACAAACCAAGCTCTCCTATGCATTAAATTAAAAGCTGTTGTGCAGTCATGAAGCAATCAAGATGTTTCTGGAAGTGGCCCCAGATCTTAGAATATTCAGCACATAAATTCGTATAGGCCTGCCATGCCAACTAAAACTCTACGTCATTTTGCAATAAGGTTGATCTTTATTCATCAAGTAGCTGAACTAGCCGTCCGTAACTCTAGTACAGTTCAATGGTGAGATCCCACCACACCCATACTCCATTCATTGATCAGAGAGAGAGAGAGAGAGAGAGAGAGGGGGGGGGGGGCGATGGAGAGAGAGAGAGATGGGGTTTAACGTCCACTCTATAAATACGGGTATCAATAAACCTAACCCAACCCAACCCTAACCCTAATAATAGATATCAGTGGACTAATGAACCCTAACCCTAATAATAGATATCGGTGGACTAATGAAACCTAACCCTAATAATAGATATCGGTGGACTAACGAACCCCAACCCTAATAATAGATATCGGTGGACTAATGAACCCTAACCCTATTAATAGATATCGGTTGGCTAATGAACCCGCGAACGAGTGAACCTATGCATTAATGCATTCGCGGACTAGTGAACCGTATGAACCTACGGACTAAGGAGCATTCCCCTAAGTTTTCAAAAAAGTGGGCGAAACAAAGGATGTAGCTGTTGATGCCCTCGGTTAAAGGTAAACTGAAGACTTATGAACGTTATCTTACATATATTTGAAAACAAACATGTTCTGTTTAAATATAAAAAAAATATTAGCAGATGCCTGACAGCGCTTCACGAACTACAGGTTTGAATAACCAGACCTGTAAAGCTTCATTAATTGGTAGAGGGAGGGGGGGCACGATGGAATATCTTTGATGACCGAAGAAAGACTTCAGTCTACTCGAAACAATTATATACTGTTCTAAACATCAGAATAAATTTCTATGATCTTGTCTATGAAGATCGATAAGGGGGCAAGACACTGACTCGCTAGTCTGGAGGTCGGGTGGACAACGATATGAACATCATTTGTAGCGAAAAGATCCAAAGGGACGTCTCATTTGTCTAAAAGAAAGACGAGCTCTCCGGGATCTACTTTTTGTGCGTTTAAAATAATTGATTAAATTGATTAAACCCTCATATTCACAAGTGTGCACATATTAACGTAACAGATCTCTTGGTAGATGAAATTCCAAGATCTGACAAAGCTGACATTCTATGCCCCATTCAATTCCACTCCGATTTCTAAAGACCTCTACGCGCAAGCGAATTATTGAAATAAAATTAAACCATATGTTAGTCCCGAAATGACCTAGTGTGTGTCGATTGGACGTTAAACCCCATTTCTCTCTCTCTCTGTTGATAACGTTGAAAGAATACCACACCACATCTCGCTTTAAGAATAGACAAAGCCTTGATTTGTCTACATCGAACGATGTTTAAACGCAAATACACAAAACTAATATAATTTAAAATCGCGTGACGCTTATTATTTCTGACTCATCTGTCAATTTCCTATACAATTGAATGGATTACTATGATCAAATACTACCTTGTCAGATGTAACATCTCGAAACTGGAAAGATGATTGTTTATCAATAAAAACAAAGTGTTTGGTTCTGTAATTATCCTATAAATGGCATAACATCAGGGGTCGGTTTCTCAAAACTAACTTATTTTAATGATCCGTTAAACTCTAACGGTCATATCTTGGTAACTTGTTATTTGTTAACTTTCCGTTGAATTTTCCACAGAAAACACTATAGAATACTTTATTTTATTTTTTAGCATAAATCTGTAGGAAAAATTTTCATCACAGAATGTTCGGGGCCTTTATTTCCAGCAACAATCTTTGTCTCCGTTAAAGTTAATGGATCGTTAAAAGATAAAGGAGCTTTGAGCAACAGGCCCCAGGACGATTTCAATTTCAGAGATAAAGTCCTCGCCCCGAGTTCACAAAACATACTCAGACTTAAGTTCAGAATTTGCTCAAAATTGTTCGCCTTATTTTAACTAAACTGTAGCCCTTTATGTAACTTTTGTTATTTGAATGTATCAAATACATCAATAAGAAACTGTGTGCTTATTTTTGTGTTTCTTGATCAAAAACTCTGAGAATGTTTTTCGAACTTTGGGCAAGGAATTAATATCTGGACCAATTCACCAAAGAGTTGTTATATTACCGGCGTGTTACTTGAAGTGAGAGATTAACCAATGAAACGGCATGTTACGTCGACTTCTTGGCGCCCCATGCAAGATGTGTGAACGGCATTGGGTTAAAAGCCGCTCGTTGGACACTAGACGTGAACTACTAATAAAACTTAGGGCGCGGGGCAGTTAAAGCATATGGTTTTAATTTTATTTCAATAATTCGCTTGGGCGTTGATATCGAGATTGTGTCTGGACAGTTGATCGTGGCAGTGGTACAAAACAGGTGGCCAGGCAAGGGAAAATATATAGTCCTCGGTACAAAACCCCTTGGTACCGTGTATACATTGGCATGCACGTAAAAGAACCCTTGTCCGTTGCAATTTGATATAAGAGTAGGCCGTAATGCCGCTTACTGGCCAAAACGTCTCTCTTATCACACTTCATTCGCCCAGTTCGGAGCTGAACAGTAAAATAGTAAATCATGGGGTATTTGTATCGAATTTGTCGTCTACTTGTGATTGATTTAGAGATTTTGTCTGCGAGAAGATTACGTCGCTAATTGAAATGTTAAATAAATTACAACATGTAGCTATTAACGTCTAGAATCACCGAGTGCGTGTATCTTTAATTATTGTCGACACCAAAATTGCGTGCGTGGACTGGAAACCATTCTGTGGTTAGGGGCCACCCGGGGTGTCAATGGGGATTGATGGCGCTTATCTTGAATCGCAAATAACATTTAATTACATCACCTACATTCTGCCGACCTCAAATTTACACGTTTCATAGCAACGGAATAATCAGTGATATGTTGCCTTTTATACATAGATTGGTTATTGTCCTTTTGTAACTGCAGGGGTTGGATGGCCGAATGGTTAGCGCGTGCGCATTGTATTATACGGTCTGTCATTGAGTCAACTGGGGTGGTTTCGATTCTCCGGTTGTACGTTACAAGTTAATGGGTCGCATGTTCGACCTCGTGGGTTTTCCCGAACTGCCGGTTAACCCTACGTAAACGTTGAATAAACATGAACCATGTTAGTCCCGACTTGACCTAGTTCGTGTCTAGTGGATGTTAAACCCAAGTCCCCCCTCTCCCTATCTCTCTCTCTTTGTGTCGAGTGGATGTTCAATCCCAGCTCTCCCTCTCTCTAGCTTCTCTCTCTATCTCTCACTCTCTCCTCTCTAGAGATAACCATTGTGCATGATGGATGTGTTTATTGATATGGATTTTACATTTGTCGCACACATGACATCACATTTCACTCGATTACCGCCACTCGGAACAACCCAAATTTATGTATTTATTTACTAATATTCCATCAATAATAGAGCGTATTTTTGGAATCGGGGCAATTCAATTCCAATGGCCAATAATCAAAGAATAGTTCGTCTATGTTCGCCAGTACATCTTTCTTGGTTAATCGAACATTCCCAAACTTTACATCATTTCATCAAAGATAGATGCAGTTCATTCAGTGAATACATGGCGTTTGCTAAGAATAGAAGTTACTTTGGTTATAAAATCCTAACGATTCAGACAATACATTGAGCAATCTGTAGCAGACATCTAATAACCGTGCAATTAGCTAATTACATCTCTCAGGGCTTTCTAATTAAACGTGGCCAGAACTTAGTAATAAACTTGGAATTTATATAGAGAGTGATAACAATCTATGTAGAATGATAACAATCCCTATAAGGGAGGTTAAACGAGCATTCGACACAGACTAGATTATTTCTTGACTAACACTTTAATATCAATAAGTCGCTTTGTGCGTATGGTCGTTGGCAGTAGGACACAACCGGGGACCCAAAGAAAGCCCACGAGGTTGGACAGGCGATCCCACCCCTTGTCATGAGTCGCTTGCGTGTATGGTCGTTAGCAGTAGGACAAAACCGGGGACGCAAAGAAAGCCTACGAGGTTGGACAGGCGATCCCACCCCTTCTCACAAACAAGCGCGGAACCGAAACCCCACCACTTGAATTGATTAAATAAATGGGGTTTAACGTTCCACTCCAACCGGGCTAATGAAGACGGACATACGCCATACAGAGTGCTATGAGGGAAGTTATGTCTGGACAGCGGCCCTAAGGCGTATCCACTCTATATCGAATTCCAGTTGTTAGGGGATCTGTTGCAGGCAATATACCTCGGTTTTTCGTACCATCCGAACATCTAAGCCGCTTTCCTTGTCAGGGACCTAATGAAAGACATATACTTAAACAAGGCGTACTCGTTAACTACCCCCCCCCCCCCAATGCGTAACAGATAAAGTGAAATTAACGGCCAAACAAGTCATAACAAGTCAATCGATACGCAGTTGTCCAAGGAACAAGTATGCCAATTTGTTTGGTTGAGTCTTGTTTCAGGGTGAGCGCTGATCGCCTCTAAGAACAAGAACGCGACGTTCACTCTATACAAATTATTTGCCCGTAGGTTATGTAACCGGAGTAATGAATTCGGTAGGTTTTGTCTGAGCAATTGGCTGTAACCGGAGTAATGAATTCGGTAGGTTTTGTCTGAGCAATTGGCTGTAACCGGAGTAATGAATTCAGTAGGTTTTGTCTGAGTAATTGGCTGTAACCGGAGTAATGAATTCGGTAGGTTATGTTTGAGCAATTGGCTGTAACCGGAGTAGGTGATGTACGAGCAATTGGCAGGATTGTAACCGGAGTAATGAATTCAGTGAGATCAATCGTAATAGATCAGTGTCTTTAAACGAGTCATCTACACACCCCAATTGATAATTACTCACATATTTTACACAAACGACCGCCGTTATATCAATATTGTCGTTATCCTAACATGTTGGCAGACCGAACTATTGAAATCTTGTCTGGTATTCAACGTTGTAATAACACGACCATTAACACGGAAACTAGAGATTTATTATAATAAGGAAAGGTTAATACTAAACAAAACATCTTCTAATATCTCCAATTAAAAGAGAGAGAGAGGGAGAGAGAGGGAGAGAGGAGATATAGTTGAACGTCCACTCGAGGTCATTTAAGGACGAACGTATGTTTTATTTCAATAATTCGCTTGCGCGTCGGGGTCTTTAGTGGGAAGAACCCGGCGGACCTGGAGAAAACCCACGATGTTGAATAGGCGACCCTACTCCTTGTCGCGTACCACCGGGATACGAAACCACACCAGTTAACTCAATGACAGGTTTTATGATACAGCGCGTACGTGCTAACTATTCGGCTATCCAACCCCGTACATCCTCTAGCATCTCCAGCCATAAAAGATTATATTTGTCCATTGTAGATATTTCGGTTGCCCCCTCCCCCCATGTTACAGAAATAATTAATTTAGACATATATTCTAATGACCAATTAAGTAATTTGAATAAAAGCTTTAATGTTCATTAGTTGGGAGCTATTATGACAAACCTTTAAGGTTTTGTTGTTTATCTTAATTTTATACATCGTTAACGTCATAATAGAAACACGCCATGCCGTTTCTGTAGAACACACTTCTTGCACCATTAGAATAATTACCTTAAGTGCGTGGCCGTTTTGGATCTCAAATCAAATAAATGTTGTTTTTAACCCCAGGGCTGCAAAAAATCATAACATATATAAATCAACAGCGCCTTGGAAACTGTACTGGAGTGTTAAAGGGACAATAACACTCTTGCTGGCTTGACAGGTCCAGAATTTTGTTTTAGCCTTATTCTAACTACAAGATGTTTATGTGTCCTACCCGTTGTGTAAATTATCCATTATAACCTATCTTACTTTTCCAGAGGGTTCGAAAATATGTTTAAATCCAAGTTGCATTTGAAATTGCTTACGTAAGGCTTTTCAAACCATGTTACGGCATGTAGTAAAATTTTTCCAATTTTTAAAATGAAATTTGTATCATTTTTTAATTAAAATATTGTAAAATAGTACAAATTGTTGACCAGAATAAAGATTGGAACATATTATTCAGTTACAACAAGAGTGGTATTGGGGCTTTAATATGTATCTCACCATTTGTCTGCAACACAAGTTATACAATGAGGGAATGAGCCACGCAGTAAATAGCGAGGACAATGTTCTCCAGCCGCATGTCAAGCTGTCCGGATCAATTCTCATTGTACGTGCACGCAAACGGATATATTGTAACATGTCGGTTTTGTCTTCCACCCGAACGACAAGACGTACATGTTTTGTGTGTCATGAAATACGTGTAAATACCGAGACATATTTCGGGCGGAATCGAGCCCGGGATTGCCTGCTCCCTAAAATATCAGTCTTCAGATTAAGTATACTACCCCGCTGTGAATAATGATACGTTTCCTGTAACGAAACTGAAAGTAGGAAACCTGGACATCTGTTAATTTTATAAACTAGGGTCGTATTATAAGATCGTATATTTCATAGATCCATCCACGCACACAGATACATGTGTTTGGCCAGGGGTCCACGCAATAAACAACGGCCCAGATACATGTGTTTGGCCAGGGGTCCACGCAATAAACAACGGCCCAGATACATGTGTTTGGCCAGGGGACCAAGCAGCATACAGGCACACAGATACATGTGTTTGGCTAGGGACATAACATTGCCAATGTAATTAATTACATTACCATTACTTTGTAAATGTAATCATTACAATTACTTTCTCCAATTACCCATTACACTGAAAAAAAACAACATTTTTCATATAAATTAAAAAAACAACCTTTTTGTTCTGCTATGAAACGCCTAAAAAATCAAACTCAAAATAATCCTTGACTTATCACTTTAATAAATATTTGTTTATGAATTGTTATTTTTATAAATTATAACATCAAAACACATTTTCAATAGTGACAAAAACTGATATTTCCACTGTATGACTTAAAAATGGATCAAAAGTAAAGTTAATTAACCGTATTTTCTACAAAAATGGTGAAAAAACTGATATTTCCACTGTATGACTTAAAAATGGATCAAAAGTATAATTAATTAACCGTATTTTCTACAAAAATGGTGAAAAAACTGGTATTTTCACTGTATGATTTAAAAAATGGATCGAAAGTATAGTTAATTAACTATATGTTCTACAAAAAATTGATGAATCACTACGCCATAATGCATTTTTGTTTAGTAAAAGTGAATAACAACCAAAGGGTTATATTTATTCATTTCTGCAGGTAAGAAGGGATTGGGTGATAAATAAGATCTCCTACTCGTCTTCTTTGATATCAAAACATATCAACGGTCGTTGAAATTGTTTTATATCAACAACGTCTTGTTGGAGGTTATATATATGTGATGATTAACAAGCCACTGATGAAAATGTTACACTTCAGTTTCTTACAACTGATTCAATTTATTGACATGGAATATTCCGGCATGCTAATTGGCAGATTTTTTTGTCATAATTGCGTTATCGTCTGATAAGAATAACACATCAGTCTCATATTTTGGTATATAATTCAATTTTTGTTGTTCGCATGCTAGAAACCTCTACAATACCGTGCAATTCTGACAGAGAAGTAGACCGAAGATAGGTTTAAATGAAGTTTAATGTCCACTACACACAAACTAGGATATTTAGGGACTAACAAGGTTTAATTGCGCGTAGTGGTTGTTAGCAATGGGAAGCGGAGTATCTTCACTTGCGCCACTTGACCCAAACGACAGACCTGGTAATCTCGTTTTATTTCAACACCATTTAATCTATTTTAATGTCAACGAGTTACCAGAAAATTAACCGACGCTAGATATCCAGTTGAATGTAAATATAAATAGATCATTTGCTGATCATCTAACTATCAGGTCAATACTTTCAAATTAAAATCAAAGCGTATACTTGTAATCTGTTCATTTATACTCTACGCGGATATATCCTTAAAGAAGCCCATTAAGATAATCTTTACTGGAAATCAGAAATTCACAGTTTTTGTTTTTAATCCATAATCTCTGGTCCCCCCCCCCACTGCTAAAGACCCCTACGCGCAAGCGAATTCTTGAAATTCAAATAAGCCATATGTTAGTCACGAAATGACCTAGTTGGTGTCGAGTGGACGTTAATACCCATCTCTCCCTCTCTTTCACTCTCTCCCTCTCCCTTCCTTAATCTTTGTTACTTAGATTAAACGGGTTGATGGTGTCAACGGGTTAATTTTAGTGAAAATAGTAAAGTTGTTCCGTTGTTATCAAAAATTGTGTTTTCTGAGGAAACCTTTTAGTTTATTTGATTTAGTCATACGTTCATCTCCGAGTACAGAGGTCACGGAAAGTAGTTTAGTAGTAAAGTAGAACCACAATGAAATTAATTAAAGACTGTATGAGGTTACTTTACTTCTTGTAAATTTCCTATAACTCTATTCGTTAGGATTTTCCTGAATAATATTTTAAGAAAAAAATCAGGACATTGCTCGCTTTGTTTAGCTCGGCTCGTAGACAACTAAAGTTGGACATAAATCAATATTTGTTATTAATAACATCTAAAGACGCCTAAAGAGGGTAGGAACCCGTCTTCATTATCCCAGTCGTGGCAGAATAGCAGGACGTTAAACCCCATTTCATGTCTGACTTAACGTCTATCTTTGACAGTTGGAGTTCGATATGAGAAAGCGGTATTGCCACTGTCTTGGCAAACTTCTCCCCATACGGTGGTATACTGTTTATCGTATGTCTGCCTTTATTATTTCAGTCGGTACAGAACAGTGGGGTTAAACTCCATTTCATTTCATTCCTTACACAGCAGTAGCTCGTCTTCTATAAACAATTTCAGAAACACTATTATCCAGGGAGTATTTATTAAACAGTTGTAGAAACATTATTATTCAGGGAGTATTTATTAAACAGTTGTAGAAACACTATTATCCAGGGAGTATTTATTAAACAGTTGTAGAAACATTGTTATCAAGGGAGCATTTATTAAACAGTTGTAGAAACACTACTATTCAGGGAGTATTTAATCCCTTGTATTTTTATTCCTGTTTCCCGCTGCCATTTATTACACTTTGCTACCCCCT
Organism: Patella pellucida; assembly: GCA_917208275.1. Taxonomy (NCBI): domain Eukaryota; kingdom Metazoa; phylum Mollusca; class Gastropoda; family Patellidae; genus Patella; species Patella pellucida. The sequence continues at coordinate 265,645 of OU795039.1, read as the reverse complement.
GATGGTGTTCTCGCGTGTAAGATTATAAGCTAATCGTTTTAAACCGATGCCGTTTGGTTTGCGTGATGTCCCCTCTCGTTATTGTGGCTTTCTTAACGTCCGGAGTGTTACTGCTAGACGTATAATGACATTAGTTATGACGAATATGCGTTATTGTAATACCAGATATTGTCTTCGGTACAGTTGGGTTGTAGTAAATAATAATTAAACGTTCGTTTGGTGTGCTGATAACCGGTTATATAATCAAATACAGAGAGAGAGAGAGAGCGAGAGAGAGATGGGGTTTAACGTCCACTCGACACAAACTTGGTCATTTCGGGACTAACATATAACCAAATACAACAATAGGCATGATATCGAATGTTTTTGCAAGGAACTTTACTAGACACCTGTGCGAATTATATAAGTCTAGTTTTTTGATAGGATATGGTAAAAAAAACTATTTCTCGGGAAGTTTGTCTTTAGATGTGACTAAAATGTGACCGATTGTTTAACTTGACCCCTATGCGTTAATAAATAAATGAGTGCCCCATGAGTAAGCCCAAAATGGTCATAGTTTGTGATGAGTCGACGTTAAACCGATCTCTCGCTCTCTCCCTCTCTCTCTCTTTCTCTCTCTCTCTCTCTCTTGTAAAATGTTACTAAGGGTGGGCTTTGGTCTGGGATATTAAAGTGGTTCGTGTTTTGTACCAACAGAGAACAGAGTGAATGATTCTATAGAATCTATTAAGGTTTGAACTCGTGTAAGTTGCGGATTGGTTTGACTGGGAACCGAGTGGATGCTTTTCTAGAATCTATTAAGGTATTAACTCGTGTAAGTTGCGGATTAGTTTGACTGGTCGATTCTACCAGTATATCCATACTATGCAGACAAATCACGTTCGATGATTCAACAAGTTAGCAGTCCAACTCCTGGTCAACTCATGGTGGTCAATTAGGTTGGAGTTAATACCGGAATTATGTCGGTACTAAAAATGGTGTACATAGCGGTCAGTAGCAGTTCAAGGACGTTAGGCAGGCGAACCTACTCCTTGTCATGTACATCACACAATTCTCTTATTTAACGTGCGCAACGTTTTTTTCTTCTTTAGGTAACTAAAGAACAATAAGACCGGGCTTACCTGAAAGCAAGTTTATGAAAATAAATTAAAAAATCGATTCTAAGCGGATTAATTATCCGTATGCAATGTGTCTGTCGGGTATTCGGATATAGTTTTTAATCTATAATCTGTTAGTGGCATTCGGCTTTTGGAGACATAAGAGATAGATAATGTGGTTTAATCTGTGAGCCTTAAGCTGCGTTCACACTAGGGCTTTAACCTTCATTGAATTAAATCCGAACTGAATCTGAATGAACGAATCCGTATATTTTTTCCGAACTCAACCCGGAACAATTATTCTGAAAGGTTTATTCGCAGTCAACGTAATTTTCCAGCTGTTGCAAGGCGGAGGGCCTGATAGCTGTAGTCGTTCAGATGGTAAGAAAGACAGATTTTCCGTGTACTCAATTCAATCCGAATAAACTGTAATTTGACGCACCACTTTTAATGTGGGAAAAACCAATCCGAATTCCGGAGGCCGGTCTCCGGAATTCGCCTCGATTGCGCGTGTAGTGTGAACGTAGCTTTATTAATCTCCATCTTCGATAAATACACCCTAAAGCGGGATCAGGATGCTAAGCGTGTACTCTATTATTTGTAATAAATAGTGAGCGATTTTAAATGAGACAAATACTGGTTAATCCCTTCCAATAAATAAGAGGATTGCAACCCAACTAATTGGTTTGAAAGTCAGTTACTTTACAATAATGAAGTATTAACTTAAACCCGACAAGGTTTTTTTTCTTCTCTTGAAAGGTTGGATTAGACAGGTAGATTTATATATCAGTTTAATATGTTATATTATTAAGAATGGAGGATTAATTAAGATGTGTCGAGGTTGTGGGGTGCTGGAAAGGTTGGAATTAGACAGATGCACATGGGATTTTAGTGAGAACTAAAACGAATGCAGGCCCGTATCTAGCCCAAAAATGTTAGGGGGGCAAGGGCTGCTGGGGGCGCCGAATGGGCTTCTGGAGGCGCCGGTGTACCTACAGTTGACGGTCCACGGAGAAGGGTCTACCCCCCCCCCCCAGGCACCCGAAAAGATTAGAAAATATGGTTTGCACCTGAGGAACTATGAAAATGTCAGAAATTTTAATTTGCAATATTGGCGTATTATAAACATTATAAAAATTTGAAGGAAGGAATACGACTTCAGCGTACCTATATTAATTAATAAGAAAAACGAAAAGTTTTGAATAGGGTTAGAGTGCGACTTGTTTGAATTTTGAAGATTATCACTCCTGGCGCGGGCTTGAATCAATCTCATCACCATCAGGTATTTTACCTGAACATTTCCTACAATCTCCAGTTGACTTTCTTATAGTGGATTTCTTCGGGCGTCGGTGTGTGGTCGTTTAGTCGCGTTTCCGTCATTGTAGATATCTGACGCAACACTGCCCGACTTCTTTTTCGGGGGCATGTCTTCACACTGTTTAGTATCGTACGTTATACAATATCGATGCTGTATTTATCGGGGACCGTTATATACTTGGCAGTATACACTTTACACTTAACGACAGATTCTGGGCAGAAAAATAAACGCGAATTCTAAAAAAAATCCCTAAAATACTGCGGAGAACGGGTAAGGACTCTTTGGGTTCTAGCCTAAAGTAAGTTTTATAATATCTGAAATACTAATATGAAAGGGACGCTTCCAACCCGGAAAAGGGGGCGCGCTGAATCTATACTTGAAACAATGCGCCCAGATTTGCGGCAGTATCTGACACGTTTGAAAAAGATCGAGCGCAACCCTGCCAGATCTATTGTCTAATGCGCTATAAACGGCAACAAGATCGGTGTGTACCTTGAAAGAGTTCAATATCTAGAATAATTTTTGTAATGAATTCACTAATATACGAAGGATGCCAGTGAAATATTAATAACTGGTGAGATTCGCTAATAATTCGAGTGGCAGACCATAAACAGCCCCTGCTGACCTACGATACTAGCTTAGCAATACGAAGCGACTTCGAGTCTATAAACACAAGATAAAATGAATTGTTTCCCCATGAGGTGCGCTGTATAACGGGCGAATATAACACAAGCCCTTCAAGGGGCGCCCATTGACCATTGGTTAGGGGTCCCATCAATCTAGTAGTAGGCGCCTAAGCAAAGTCACTCGCCTTTAAAGGGCGCCCATACTGAATATGGACTCGTTAGTCGCTGGCTTCGTATTGCGTCCAATAGAAAGGGCGCCCTTTACATTTTTCTCGCAATGGATAAAGGCATTATACATTATGTGCGGCCAAACAATCATATATTGTCATAATAAGGCGCCCCACCAATCATGTCATTATGGAAGGTCCTCTGGGATAAGGTGCACACAGATCACACCGTTTTGACGCCCCATCAAGTCGTGATGTTTATCGTGTGACTCATTGTGAGGCGCCCAACCATTTGAGGGGCGCCTCATATATAACGACATGATTAATGACGCTCCCATAAAACCAACTGACATTGGTTGGGCGCCCTGTCACTCGGCTTTATGGGACGCCCATACTGATATGGGCATGTAAATCGATGGCCTCGTATTGTGTTCAATGGGAAGGGCGCCTTCGGCGCCCATTAGGGGCGCCCGCTTTTTCGAGGTGGGGCGCCGATTTTTCCCAGGGGGGGCAGCCCCCCGCTAAATACGGGCCTGGAATGAATGAATGAAATGGGGTTTAACGTCTTACTATTATGCACCTAAACTGGGTTAATGGAAGACGTGAAAACGCCATACAGTGTACTATGAGGGATTTTTTGCCCGGTTTTAGTGAGGAATGCCAACTCGTTATCTTATTTCCAATAAATGTATCCTTAAGGTTGGAATTGGACAGGTGTTCAGGGGGTTTGTGTATAGTTGTTTTTACTTTTTTACTAATTTAAAGGTAAATTGTAAAATATTAAATTGTTACGTTAGTGTAACGTTTTGAAATTTTATTTTGTTGGAAATGGCTTTGTCATAAAAAAAATACTATTATTCATAGGGGATATTCGGCAAGGTTTTCTTCTCGGGCCCCTTAGCCTATCCCTTTCTTTGATGCCACACTCATGTCTCGCATTATTTGGCTAAGAAACTGTTCTGAGATTCCTTTATTCGCTCTTTTCATCAAATGTTTTTACAATATTTTAGTGCATTAGTATTGGTGAAAAACGAAAATAACGAAAAACGACCCAACTTCACACTGCCCATTAGTAAGTGGACCGCATTACAAGCAAAACAAAATCTACAAGATAAACCTGCGGACACAACAGAAATACATATTACAAAATATTCTGGATCCGAGGCCAGATGTACGCCGTCCACTGTGCTGTACGTCCAGGGTCAGTAATAGTGCAAGCTTCACTCAAAATAATAAAAAAGCGGTTTACAAAAAAACCCACAAAAAAACCCCGTAATAATGAGACCGTGTTTTCGTATAAAAATGATTTTTTGCAAACATCCTTTATCACACCTCCCTGTTACTTGTCGATTTTGAAATTTTTTAACCGCAAGCGATTCATTTTATTGATATAAATAGTTGCGAAGAAACGGTTGTCAGTTGCTACGATTTTTATATTCTTGTTGGGCAGTTGTTCAATGTACGGTAAATATGATTTAGCAATTCCCTGAAACTTGTTTAACAGTTGTTCAATGTTCAGTAAAAATGAGTTTAATAATTTCCTTACATTTGGTTAACAGGCTCTAATATATGGAAGACCAAATGGGACAATATTCATGACTCTTGTTTCTACATTCCAGTTTAAGACATGCACGCAACATTCTAAACTAATACTTCGTGTTTCTACATTCTTATGTCAGCCTGTCATGCACAAACGCAATATTTTAAAAAAACAATTGCCTCTATATTTCATTTTCGGCGTTTAAGCGGTAACTTTTATATATCATTTGGTTTTTATTCATTTATTGTTATGTATATATTGTTCATCCGGATCGTCAGGCGTGGTTCCACCTTGTAAGCTTCCAGAAAAGGACCAAAGTAGTGTCCGGATTGGAAGAAACAACGAGGTCTCGTGTACACTTAGGTATACACGCAAAACGGTCCTTGACATTGGAGGGTAGACTGTGGCGTTATGTCAAGGTAAAATTACTCCCACAGCACACATAATTGTTTGGGCGATGAAGTCAACTCTACCTTGAAGAGAGTGATAGAAATTGAAAGAGAGAGAGAGGGCTTAACGTTCACTTAACACAGAATAAGGTTTTGGAGAAAGAGAGAAATGGGGTTTAACGTCCACTTGACACAAACTAGGTTATTTTGGGACTAAGGTATCGTTTTCAATTGTTATTTCAATAATCCGCCTGTGCGTAGGGGTCATTAGCAGTAGGAGGAAACCTGAGTGCCCAGAGGAAACTCACGAGGTTGAGAAGGCGCCCCTATCTCCATGTAACATACGCCCATACTAGGGCTCGAAACCACAATCGCAAGCCAGAGGTGACCGACCAGCTAGAGGTCGAAGCGCGGCACTCTAGACCACAAGGCAATCCCAACCCCCCGAATAAGGTTTCAATTTGCGTGTAGGCGATCCCAGTTCTTGTCACGTACAAGCGTGAAATCGACACCACGCCACATGCCTCAATGACAGTATTGGCGATCCAACGCAGAAGCGACGTGTTCTTGTATTCGCTAAACACATTGATATCGACTTAAAAAAAACAATACGGTTAGCACGTTGACATTTAAATGGTTAATGTCTCCCCTTAGGTTTAACAGATTTGTTTTTAATTTGTTCTTCCAATCCAATTTAAGCTTGTCACATTTAATCGTCGAGTCAAGGCATGTTCGATACAACTTAAGAATAAAGATACAATATATAAGAGATAAATCATTACATTACACGCATGTCCTTCGATAGCCTTCAAATGGGTTAAAACAAAAATTTATCTGAACTTTTATAGATATCATTAACTTCTAATCAACGTTCGAGATTTAAATGTATTTGACTACCCGCGAGATTTACCAGTCCAATCTCATTAAAACACAGATCGCATTTCGTTCAAAATTCTGTCTAACAGGCCTTTTTACATTAAGATATGGGAGAGCTGCTATATTACCCGCGTTCTGGATGATGTGAGGAATTAGCCAATAAAACGGGATATTAGGACGAGTTTTGGGCAGGAACTATGGGTAACACACTAGAAACATCAACGTTGATTGGTTAATCAAATGTCTGACGTCTTAGGGTTGGTCAAGAGCCACTTATTATACCATGTTTTGTTTGTACATATATATATAAAAATTATCCTTATTACTCCACTAAACACACTGTAAATATTATCACCATACATGTATAAAATAGTCTTTTGTACATTGATACCCCGCAATGTCACCAAAAACCACCTAACAATTTGATCAAGAAATAACAATAACTTCCTCACTTAAGCTGGAAGACAGTAAGCTGACAGAAAACAGTCGGGTTGTCAGTTAGGGATACCGTGACATTTACATCTAGTACTTGCCCCATGGGCGTCTTTCGGGTAATCCAGTATTTTTCTAGTAGGATTGCGTGTCTATACTTTCCATAAATATACCAAATTTGACATACTTTACCACCCGATAAATCCTTTTCTGGGAACCCATCTTTAATCTGACAACGATTCGGGTCGATAAATATGCTATCGATTAGTTTGTTCTGATAGACAGTATAGACAATCAAATTACTTCATTCATATGAATAATGTAACGAAAAAATCAGGGCAAGAAGTCCAGATAAACAGTAAGTACAAATCGAGCATAGAATAGAGAGAGAGAAATGGGGCTTAACGTCCACTCAACACAACTAGGTCATTTCTGGACTAACATGGTTTTATAATTTTATTTCAATAATTCGCTTGCGCGTAGGGGTTTTTTGGAGTGGAAGGTTGAGAAGGCGCCCCCATCTCAATGCCACCTGGGCTCGAAACCACAGCCACAAGCCAGATGTGGCCGGCCAGCTAGAGGTCGAAGCCCGGCACTCTAGACCACTAGACCATCCCAACCCCCCAAAAAAGCATAAAATAAGTGGGAGGTTTAACCCTTTGAAGCCTGACTATCCATCGAGTGTTGTACGTCCCTCCCTGGAGTTACAGGAACGTCATACTAATTATGACGTCAACTTTATTGGAGCTCGACACGCCCCGAGCTGTAAAACAGACATGTCGGTTATATGCGATACATGTTTTACAACGTCAAGCTGGTTTTGCGGCATTTCGGATTCTAAGGGTTAATAAAACAATCATGGAACGAAGTAAAGAGTCAAAATATACAGAGAAACTACAAATATTTTCCAGCCAATTACCCACGAATTATCGTAACTCTTTCGTAAACTATTCGTAACTTCCTCGCAGATACTTTAGATTCCCTACAATCTTTTTGATTATTTTTGTTTGCCGAATCACCACAAATTTCGATTCGTTGCTATTTGTAGCCTTAGTTAAAGCCAGGCATAACTTGTTTTTGGGAAACTCGGCATACTGTCTCTGCACTGGGATTAGGGCAACCTGTTTTCTTTACAAGCGGGGAATTGGATGACCGAATGGTTAGCACGTGCGTGCTTTGTCATAAAGCCTGTCATTGAGTAAACTGGCGTGGTTTCTAATTCCCGGTTGTACGTGACAAGGAGTAGGGACGCCTGTTCAACCTCGTGGGTTTTCTCTTGGTCCTCCGGCTTTCACCCACTCCTAAATACCGGTACGCGCAAGCGAAGTATGGAAATAAAGTTAAAATGTCAGTCCCGATATGAGCTAGTTGTGTTGAGTGGACGTTAAACCCCATATCTATCTCTCTTACCCGCCTCTCTATCTCTCTCTCTCTCTCTGGACAAGCATGTCTTCTGATCGATGATACACATCGTAGGTTGATTGATGGTGTCTTGACAGGCTGTTGTTCATCTCCTCTATCCACAGCTCAGGTTCTAATATTCTTCCGTCAGATATTCATGTTTCTACCGTCTTGAAAAGCAGGTGGTCACGTGGCTAAGTGAGTTAGACGCTGGCTCGCTAGCCCGGATGTCGGGTGTTCCGACCCTGCATTGGCCGAGAAAGTTTGTCCAGATTTCCCGGCGTGGTTTCACCTTATCAGTTATGCATGACGGCTGTAGCGCAGATGCCCGGGCAAAATTTCCCTCATAGCACACTGTATGACGTATGCCCGTCTTCATTAGCCTAGATTAGGAGCAAAACAGTAGGACGTTAAACCCCATTTCATTTCATTTCGTCTTAATTAGCCCTGTCGGAGCAGAAGAATATGACGTTGAATCTCATTTGATTTGATTTCATTTCTAGTCATAATACCATAATATGTATACGAACTTATTACAACTTGTGATTAATTAATTAAGACTAATCATCGCCTTCCCCACCTCGTGAGTTTTCGCCAAGTCCTCAAGTTTCCCCCCTCTGCTAAAGTCTCCTACGCGTAAGGGAATAATTGATATAAAATTAAACCATATGTTAGTCCCGAAATGATCTAATTTGTGTCGAGTGGAGATTAAATCCCATATCTCCTATATCTATCTCCCTTTTCTTTTTAATATTATGTAAACATTTATTGAATAAATTAAATCGTGTTAAAAAAAAAGATACATTAGTTCAGAGTTTAATAAAGACTCATTCTTGCTTTAATTCCAAAATAGATGGATAATACAAAAAGAAATTCGGAGCCAAATTGTCACTGTTTATTGTTTTGATAAAGGTAACTAGTGCACTGGTATATTCACGTTTTTAAATTAAATGTCGATGCGTTTTAATCTAGTTAAAATTGCGAGTATCTGATGCCATCGTGAGTTGATTATGGACTTGGTTTGTTAAAAAATGTTCTGTCATTGAGTCAAATGACGTGGTGTCTGGTGATTCCCCGCTCCTACTTGAAAAGGAGTAGGGTCGCCTGTGTAGCTCCTTTTCTCCGGGTCCTCCTGTTTCCTCCCCTACTGGATAGCGAATTTATCAAATAAAATTGAGTCATATGTTAGTCTCAAAATGTCCTGGTTTGCGTCAAGTGGACCTTAAGTCCCCCTTTCTCTCTCTCTCATATTCAATAATGCTGTAAACGTATTTACGCCGTTAGCATTTTTAGACATTGTTATAAAAAACATCTATTTTTTAATTAGAACCAAAAATACTTCACACATCTGGTCATTGTAAGATCCTAACGGCGTGATTATTTGCTATCTTTCAACTTCCCGTTTTTATTAATTGTATGTTAGCAACTGTGTCTGAACTTCTTTTGTCGAACAAAACCAGGAACTTTCTTCACCACGAGAACTATTTGGAGTTTTAATTACAAGTAACACCAAAAGAAAAAAAAATGCACCGAATGCCAATGAAGTGGAAATATGTCTGGAGTACTGTATACTAATTAAAAAACATGTTCAAGTGCATTTTGTTCAGGGTTCTGTTTAGTGTTTACCAGAGAGATAGAGAGAAAGAGAGATAGAGAGAAAGAGAGATAGAGAGAAAGAGAGATAGAGAGAGAGAGGGGGGAAGAGAGGGAGATGGGGCTTAACGTTCACTCGTCACAAACCAGATAGAGAGAGAAGGGGGAGAGAGTGGGGGAGATAGAGAGAGAGAGAGGGGGAGAGAGGGAGATGGGGCTTAACGTCCACTCGTCACAAACGAGATCATGTCGAGACTAGGCAAATGAGCAAGCGTCTTTATCACCGATCGGCCGTGGTCCCCTTTGTATCTAGGACACTTACAAGGCAATATAGGCTTATAAATTCAATACAAACGGAGGGACTAGCGAGGACAGCTATCTAGTCGTTCGGATGGGACGAACAACCGAAATCCCGTGTATACATTGGCGTGCACGTAAAAGACACCTTGGCAGTTAGAATTCGATATAAGAGTAGGCCGTAGCGCCGCTGCCCGGGCTCAATTTCACTCATAGCACACTGTATGGCGTATGCCCGTCTCCGTTAGCCATGGTTAAGAACAGCACAGTAGGATGTTAAACCTCATTTCGTTAATTTCTGGAAGTTGTACCACCTCCACTTCTGTATAATTATAATTTGTGTAATGACGCGAATCTCGCGGTGCTAATACTCCTGTTAAAAACCAATTAATGCCAGACGTGCAGTGCTATCTTTTGAAGGATGGTTCTGAGAGAAGATTGTTCGACATCCCAGCCGTCCTGTACTTAAACAACACTTGTTCGCCTTTAAAATATTTACTAGGTTCGCCCCCACATCCCAAAAATAACCTTCTAAGTTGACTTGGAGAGGCTCACATCCAATCTTGTACGTTTAGTTTCCCGACATAATTAAATTACGGCGAGTGGGATGACAGAATGGTTAGCGTGCGTGCACTGTATCATAAAGCCTGTCATTGAGCTAACTGGCGTGATTTCGAATCCCCGTGGCAAGAAGTAGGGTCGCCTGTTCAATCTCGTGGGTTTTCTCCGGGTCCCCCGGTTTCCCCCCACTGATAAAGAACCCTAAGCACACGCGAATTATTGAAATTAAAAAAAAAAACACATATGAAATGACCTAGTTTGTGTCGAGTCGACGTTAAACCACATTTATCTCTCTCTCTCCCTTAAACACCAGCGAATTATTGAACTAAAAATTGAAAACCATACGTTAGTCCCAAAATGGCCTAGTATGTGTCGAGTAGACGTTAAACCCCATCTCTCTCTCTACCTCTCTCTTTCTTTCTTCTTTGGGGATAACGGTGGCTAAGTGGATAAGGCGCTGGTTCGCTAGCCTGGAGGTCGGGTGTTCGATCCCTGCATTGGCCGAGAAAGTTCATCTCGATTTTCCAACGTGATTTCCCCTTGTCAGTGACACAGAAGGGGGCCTGACAAGGACAGCTGCCTAGTCGTTCGGATGGGACGAAAAACCGAGGCCCCGTGTACACGTTGGAGTGCACGTAAAAGATCCCTTGGCAGTTGGAATTCGAGATAAGAGTAGGCCGTAGCGCCGCTGCTCGGGCAAAATTACCCTCATAGCACACTGTATGGCGTATGTCCGTCTTCAACTAGCTCAGGTTAAGTGCATAACAGTAGGACGTTAAACCCCATTTCATTCATTCATTCTTTCTTTCTTCTGTGCTTTTTTATGTCCAAATTATATAAAAATCTTCTACTTAAAGTTTTCATTTCGGCTTTACTCATCACTCATGTAACTAGTATATTTGTCGCAATAAAGTGAAATGAAATGATATGGGATTAAACTGCTCCGAACTGGGCTAATGAAGACGGGCATATGCCATACAGTGTGTTATAGGGGAACTTGTGTATGCCCTACTCTTAGATCGACTTAATAACCGAAGTCTCGTGTACACACATGCGTGCATTTTAAAGATCTTGGCAGCTGGAATTCGATATAAGAGTAGGCCGTAGCACCGCTGCCCTGGCAAAGTTTCCCCCGTGGCATAATTATGTCCGCCTTCATTTTGGTTCACACACCGGTAATAACTCTGGTTTTACTACAAGTACACTTAATAAAGACAAACGAATATCTATCTTTAGGCGGAATTGACCGATATATTCTTTTATATCTTTTTGGTTCAAAGTATAGGTTAAGTCCATATTATTTCATTTATTCCATGATTTAAAGAAAATGGAATTACTTTTCTTCAAGAAATAAGCTGCGATGAGTATGCCACATGATATGTTTAAAGGAGCTGAATCGCTCTCTTTTTACCTAGAATAGAGGCAAATGGAACAAAAATCACATTTTAATGTAATATGAGTGTAGAAAAACTGATTTACTTTATTTTGTAAAACCTTTTATTGTTTGTGTAATCTTTTATTAGTTTTGTTCCACAAAAAAAGGAGCAGTTCAAATTTAATGACAGGCGGTGTCGCCTTGTGAGGTCGGCCCTACGTCTGAAGTGCGGTTTGGAAACTCACTTTATTTACCACCGCACCTTAATTATGACAAATTCCGCCCGAGATCATAGAATACACGTCGACGCGTATCGGTTTTAAATTATTAACTATTTTTGTCCCATCTGAAGGACTCGATGAAGCCGACTTTAATGAGATTTTTTAGTATGGTATTTAGAATAAACGCTTGTTTTTTTCTTATTAAAGACAAATTAACATAAATCCAACATTCCGTCACCTAAGTAAACATGACTGCCTTTTTAATGCAGACTAGGTGGGGTGGAGGGGAGGGGTAGGCGGGATGAGGAGGGGAGGGTCGAGTGGTTTAAAGCCCGTCCCATCCCGTGGGTTTCGCCCGGTCCTCCGATTCCCCCCCTACTGCCTCAGAAACGTATGTTATTTCTCTCTCTGTTAATAAGAGATGAATTCCCTTTAATGCATATACAAAGTGGACCACGATGACCTAATTTGTGACGAGTGGACGTTAAACCACAACCTTTTCTTGACCTCTCTTCTATCAGAAAAAAATGCAATTTATCATCTTTTTTAAATTACTACGCCCCTTTTTTTCTTTGGTCGCTACTTGTAATTAAATCTCTAGGTATTTCACGTTGTAAATAAAGTTCTTGTTTTTGTTCGACAAAAGAAATTTAAACTCATTTGCCAACCTACAGTTAATAAAAAATGTCAGTTGAAAGACGGCAAAGAATCATGTCGTTAGCATCTTACAATAATCAGTTGATCATCTTACAATAAAAAATGGTGCTTCAAAGATGCGGGACGCCGGAAAACCGGGAGAAAGCGAGTTACACAAGTGATCCTGGTATCCAACATTGTGGGTTTTCCCCGGGTCCTCCGATTTCCCCGTACTGTCAAAGACCCCTACGCTCGAGCGAATTATTGAAAAAAGAAAGGAACATTATGAAATGACCTAGTTTGTGTCGAGTTGGCGTTAAACCCAATCCCTCTCTCTCTCTCTCTGTAAAAAAAGATGAATTTCCCTTTAATGCAGGTAGGACTGTTTGTGTCGTTTGGACGTAAAACCACACCTCTCTCTATCCACCCTCTCTCTCTATCCCCCTTCCTCTCTATCCCCAATCTCCCTATCTCTCTGTAATAAAAGACGAATTCCCCTTTAATACAGGTTAGATGCTATGATGATAAAACAATTAGATAAATTTTCCATCTCAGTTCTATATCTGCGTGGTCATCATACAGTTCAATACTTCCAGGCGAACCAGCAAGACATATATATATATCTGACTGTGCTGTTTCCATACAGTTGTTAGAACCGAATCAGCGAGATCTATCTGACTGTGCTGCTATCATACTACAGTTGTAAAGAAGAACCGACTCATAGTTGCCGCTATCGCATCAACAACTTACACGTGCTTGTTCTACACAACATTGATATTCAAATAGTTTATTTAAACATTGATAATATTGAGATCAGCCAACATCTAAACTTTTCAATTGTGTCACGTTCTTGTATTTTCACATTTTTTTGTGATTTTTTTTGTTTTTGTTTCAAATCTACTGATTTGAGCTCTTTGAAAATTTCATAATTTCAAGATAGAGTATTGAAACATAGTTAAGGTTATTAGATAGAGTATTGAAACATAGTTAAGGTTATTAGATAGAGTATTGAAACATAGTTAAGGTTTGTGGTGATTTTTTTTGGACCCAGTGACAAATTTGTTCAGCACTTCACAATTTCAAGGGACAGAATCGAAAGATTTTCTGAAACGTCGCCAAGATTATTATTGTGTTATTTTTCACAACATAGTCAAGGTTTATGGTGTTTTGTTTGGACCCAGTGAAGATTTTCAAGACTTCACAATTTAAAGGGACAGAATCGAAAGATTTTCTGAAACATCGCCAAGAATATTATTGTGTTTTTCTCACCTGGTGAAGTTTGTGGCATCATTTAGAGACTTAGCTTTGATCAAACGTTTTTTGCGAATTCGACAAGACATATATTGACTTTATTCTTGGATCCAGTCGGAGAAGTTGTTCGTACTAACTCTCTTCGGCTTTTGTCACGTTTTACAATTCCGAGATATGCTATAATTCGCACGTCTGGTACTTTCTCGAGATAATTCCGTTTATGTGTTATTTTGAGATTCTGTGAAGTTTTTCTTCAAACATATAAAACTGTTTCTGTCTAAAGCTGTCCCAATCTGTTGAAGAACGTTTAACTGAAGTCGAGATTATTATTTGTATGTGTTATTTTGAGATTCTGTGAAGTGTTTCGTCAAACATACAAAACAGTTTCTGGCTAAAGCTGTCCCAATCTGCCTAAGAACGTGTTACAGAAGTCTGAGATTTTTTCCTTGCATTGTTGAAACATCTAAAACAGTTTCTGACTAAAGCTGTCCCAATTTGTTGAAGGGCGTTTTACATCAGTCTGAAATAATTTTCTGGCTTTGTTGGATCGGGTTATCTGCTAAGGTGGAGTCGTTATTTAACTCAAGGTAAGCCAATATTTGATATAAATTTAATTATATTTTTTATATTGCCAAAACGGAAATTGTTTGTAATGGATACTACATATTGTTCATCTTATGGAATTCGCTGCCTTACAACATTAGAACCATTGACTACCTAGATGCATTTAAATCTCGGCTAAAGACGTTCCTGTTTACAGAAGGGTTTCCGTGGTTCAATTGAGAAAACTTGAAAAGCGCAATAGGAACTTTAGTTTTAGTATTATCGCGCTATATAAATAGAGGATTATTATTATTATTATCATTATTATTATTTTCGTTTTGTGTTGTGTTTTGCGTAGAGTGCAGCTTACTCTTCCAGACACCTGTTACCATTGTTTGTCGTGTATTTTGTACACGGTGAACAGTCCATTTACTTATTACACTATTTTGCCTATATCATTTTTTTAGGACTTATAATTTTGTCTAAAGGTTTGGATTGTTCCGTACTTGGTTTATTTTATTAGTACAAACAACAAAGGAGAACAAAACGCGATACATATTGTTCTTTTTTATTTAGTGTTTTGTTTTGCGTGCACTTAAAACCAAATGCGGATTACAATATTTTGCCTATACCATTTTTTAGGACTTCGAATTTTGTCTAATGGTTTGGGATTGTTCCGTACTTGGTTTATTTTATAAGTACAAAAACAAAGTAGTACAAAACACGATGCATATTGTTCTTTTTTATTTTGAGTTTTGTTTTGCGTGGAGAGTCGCTCTGCTGCCCCAGTCACCACAGGCTATATCTAAGCGAATCACAAGTATATCAAATTTGTAAAAAATACAAAATGTCGCAGAGAAAAATAACTACAGATTGGGATAGATATTAGACTCGAAAAACAAGAATATATGCACATACAAGATCCCTTGGCATTTGGAATTTTATATAATTTCAAATATCCATCTTCTTTTAACCTATCTCAACAACAACTTGAGGACTGTATTAGTGAATTAAGACTATTGATGTCTAATAATTTTCTTAAATTAAATGACGATAAAACAGAATTTCTTCTTTGGGATCGAAATATGAATTAAATAAACATGTACATTCTAATTTATCCATTGTTATAGGTAATTGTGAGATTAACCCTACTGCTTTTAGTCGAAATATTGGTGCGATGTTTAAAAATATTATGAATAGGGGGGGGGGCACAAGTTAATCATATATCTAAAGTTTGTTATTTTAATATTGATAATATTGGTAAAATTACCGTAAGATACGAAACTTTTTATCAAGAGATGAAACACAGTCTCTTATTAACTCCCCTGTGACGTCAAGACTCGACAATTTCAACCCTCTATTAGCTGGCTTACCCCTTAAACTTATTAACAAACTCCAACGAATACAAAATCCTGCTGTTAGATTAATAACCTTGTCGAATAAATATACAAGTATAACCCCTGTTCTCTTTCAACTGCACTGATTGCCCATTAAATATAGAATAGATTTTAATATTTTTCTTTTAACTTTTAAAGCAAAAAATTGTAAACCTTTCTGGTTATGGGACACGTTCTTTTGGTTATCAAGCGCCTATTCGATGGAATCAATTACCTTTAAATATTCGAATTTATTCATCACTAGTTGCTTTTAAAAAACAGACGAAAACTTTCTTATTTTTAAGGGCTTATAATTATAACAAATTGTAACACCTAATATTTTGTCTATCTTAGTTCTTTTATGTATGTTTTTAGAAATAATTGCTTATTGAATATATTTCCAACACTCTTGATGTTTTTTACTTTTTGGATGTACGGTTTTTGTTACACTGTAAAGTGCCCTTGAACACACCTCTGAAAGGGGTGCTATAAATTTTTTTTATAATAAAATAAGATTTGAAACCTCGATTTATTTTATTTCTTAGATACAAAACAAATATATAATATCCATTTCTTAATTCTCTAACAGAAACGAGAGTTCAATCCCAGCTCAGGGCAAGAACACTATCGTTGTAAGTGAGAGGGATATTCGGTCTCCCTTCGATAAGGCAGGTTTCCCACGAGTTCTTCGGTTTCTTCCTGCAGTAATGATCGAAATCATTCGCACGATCTGTGCCACGGGCCAAATCGAAAACAGGCCTCAGGCCTAATTTGCTACCCTTGTAAAAAAACGAGATTATTATTATTATTATTATTATTATTACGAGTTTTTGTTTTTGTTTTGATTTGTGGTTTCAATCGTAGAGTAGTCGTGATAATCCTATTAAATCTTATCATATATTGAGGTAAGTCATAGCAATCTTGTCGTAACGCATCGTAGGACAGTGGAGGACTAACATTGGGTAAAACGTCCCACTGTTCTGTACTAATGCTAGGTTCCCACTGCTAAAGACCCCTACGTGCACGCGAATTATTGAAATGAAATTAAACCATATGTTAGTCCCGAAATGACCTAGTTGTGTTAAGTGGACTTTAAACCCAATTTTTCTCTCTCTGTGACCTACTGTTCTGTACTAATGCCAGATTCCCAGTGTTCCTATTTGGGGTCCACGATTTGGTACATGCAGATCCGTTGGAATACATTTCGAAACGATGAACACGGTTGCTACGACTGACCTCTATACACAGTAAGATCTGATAGGATCACCACGATTAAAACCACGATTTTAATCACAGCACGAATTGTAATAGGGGAAACCCAGCATTTTTTCTATTTACAATGTAAATTAAAAACAGTCTACCATAGACATTAATTGGAAGCTATAATTAACTCCAAATCCCAAACGCCCATTTTTTAATACGTTTAGATTCCTCCAAATGTCGGTCGACCAGCTTAGTGTATGTTGCCAAGCGGAACTATATAATATGCAGACAGACAGCGCAAGTTTCGCATGAATGTTTCCCTACTCATATGTGCAACTGGGTAGATCAAAGGGAGATAATTATAAAACCACCTTTATATAATATGCCTTGCCAATTAATTACATGTACATTGTACAGTCATCCAACTGGTAAATCACATTATGTTTCAAGTGCAGAAACCTGGAAATAATCCACATGCTTCAATTCCGTTAATAAAAGAATAACAAACATGGAAGTTATGTAGTCTGGCATCTGTTACTGTTTTCGCTCATCTACTCGTTGAACCACAGCAAGTGCCGATGCTAAAAAATGAATCCACAGTTATATTCAATTAGTCTGAGATATTACCTCGGTGGATGCGGTGTGATTAGTACATCATGGCGGGCGGGTGTGGGCAACTGGAAACAGTACATCATAGCGGGCGGGTGTATACAACACTGAGAACAGGACATCATAGCCGGCGATTGTGTGCAGCATTTTACGTGAACCCAAAGAGAGTTTGTGTGCAACACTTGCGACAAATCGGCCAACCATCGCTAATATATAAATATGTTAAGTTTTACTGTTCGAACCATACACAATTTTTGATTGATGTTAGAAAATTTTTGGTTGATGTTACCCAATTATTGGCTGATGGTACACAATTATTGGCTGATGTTACACAATTTTGTGGTTGATGATACCCAATTTCAGGTTGATTTTACACAATTTTTGGTTGATGATGTTACACAATGTTTAGTTAATGTTACTCGTTTGAAATACCCAATTACAAACCGGCGTTTAATGATTATTTTACTTATCGTATTGATCCGAGAATTAATTATGTGTGAGCAGAGTTTGCCATAATTAGAGTTGTCGATAGTCAGTTTGTACCGTTTATATGTTTGTAATACATTCTGATTATACCGTGCTCCAACAGATTAAATCTGTACGACATTCTGATTGTATTTTTATAATGAGTAATAATTTAATAGATTAGTTCCGTCTCCACGAAACGACTGATCATTCGGTTGATTGCCCGAGTTCTGTGTGTCTACGTAAAGTTAATTTTCATACAGAAGATCAGAGAAAGGTGAATTAAAATAAATTGATAAACCAAATAGATTTGTCCAGTATCTAGTACACGTCAGTTTTTATCAAAGGTTTTTTTCCCAGGTTTGTGAAACTGGAAGGGTGCTTATAAATAAAAAAGATAATTTGATTTTGTCTACAACAAAAATTGAATATTCATCGGAAAATGAAATGGGGTTTAACGTCTTACTCTTCTGCACCTAAGCTTGGCTAATTGAAGACGGGCAAACGCCATACAGTGTGCTATGCGGGAAATGTTTGCCCGGGCAGCGGCGCTACGACCTACTCTTATATCGAATTCCAACTGCCAAGGGATCTTTTACGTGCACGCCAATGTGTACACCGGACCTCGGTTTTTCGTCCCATCCGAACGACTATGTAACTGTCCCTGTCAGGCCCTCCGGTCTGCATCACTGACAAGGGGAAACGACGGCGGAAAATCGAGATGAACTTTCTCGGCCTATGCAGGGATCGAACACTCGACCTCCAGGCTAGCGAACCAGTGCCTTATCCACTTAGCCACCGTAATCCCCAGACATCTTGTAATGACTGGCATTTTCAGTCATTGAACGTCTGGCACCTACAGGCATTTCACGTAATGACAGGTTCGTTTAGTCCTTACATGAACCGACTGATTACATGCATTGTTTGTAACCAGTAGCGAGGGCTGGAGCCTCATCGGCCTCACTGATAATCCGCTACTGACTGTAACGTATATATTATACGTCCATTAGAACATCTTCGATCATAGTCATCCCTAAAATGCCAGAGTGTGTGTTGAGTGGAGGTTAAACCCATCTCCTCTCCCTCTCCCTCCCTCCCTCTCTATCCCTCTCTCTATCCTCTATCCCCTCTCTCCCTTTTCTCCCCCCCATAAACCCATCTCTCTCTCTCATACATGAATTCATCTTTCATTATTTGCTTCTTTAATTAAAATAAGCACGAGACGTATTCAAGTTTATTCTGTGTTAATTATATTTCTCATTAAGTTGAACCGTAATCATATTTTACACATGGGTGACGCTAATCTTATTTACAACATGCAGGCAATTAATCACATCATTTATGTTCGTATCAAACATTGTCAAAGAGAGAAGAGAGAGAGAGAGATAGATAGAGATAGAGGGAGAGAGAGAAAGAGAGAGGGAGATGGAAAGATAAGGAGAGAGATAGATAGAGAGAGATTGTAAACTAGGACAGTTCATTAGATTTAGAACAAACAACGCCTCAGCTACAAATAAAAGAATATCAACTTGTATTAAGCAATAAAACTTTCAGTTAGAACTAACAAATATAAACAGAAAGAGATAGAAAAAGAGATAGAGAGAGAGAGAGAGAATGATGAGTTTTAACGTCCACTCGACAAACATTAGCTCTAACATATTGTTCAATTTTATTTTAGAAATTCGCTTGCATGTAAGGGTCTCTTGGCAGTGAGAGGAAAGCGGAGCAGGCGGATAAAACCACGAGGTTGGACAGGTGACCCTACTCCTTGTCAGATACAACCAGGGAATCGAATCCACGTCAGTTGACTCAATGACAAAGAAGAAATCGCTGGAAATAAAACTTCACTGGTGCAAACAGCTACACAGAGAGCATTCTATGGAGGAAAGGACTTCGGCCGAGATTCCACAAATATTCGGGGGATGTCTACTGTCTTTGTAAGATCTACACCAGATTCTGGGGATCGGTACATATGCGTTTTCTCCCACCTGACTAGGGGCTATTTCCACTCGACGCCTCTTGACCATATAATAATAATCTCGTCATTTTACAAGGGTAACAAATTAAGCCTGATAGGCTTATTTTCAATTCGGCCCGTGACACGGATCGTGCGAATGATTTCGATTTACTTCAGGAAGAAACCGAAGAACTCGGTAGAAACCTGCCTGATCGGACGGGAGACCGAATATCCCTCTCTCTTACAACGATAAAGTTCTTGCCCTGAGCTGGTACCATTCCTGACAGTAGGACTTGAGTATTTCAGGAGCCTCCCGAGTGATGTTAACATATACATGTTAATCTCTTTGGCCATTCGATCACGTCCACCGTGGCCTGTAGCTATATGAGCTCGCTTGGCCACATCGTACGTGTTTTCTGTATATTGACATAATATACTTGATCCTCGTCTTGGGTGGCACGCTTTTTGATGAGTTTCTCAACATCACCACATTGCACTATCTCAAACCTGAAAAAAATACGATAATTTTTAAATACTGTATTTAAAAAAAATACTTACACCATGCATATACGTAATGTTTGAAAAATGCACCCCGGACCCACCCTATATTCAAAATCACACTGACGAAATAAACAAAAAACGTGCACAACTAGATCTGCCAGACAGATATGACAGCTTTCATATTTACGGCCACTTCTTGTCACATGTATTGGGTTATATAAAAAATTATCCGAAAATTAAAAGGAAACGACTGAGACTGGTATTGCTGTAATATTATTAACTTCCAGTTCGAGAAAAATCGATTAAGCCCTTTAAAAACGAGACGGATCAGAAAATGACAGGAAAATGTTGACGAAAGAAATGATATAATTTTAAATTGAGTAGAACTTACATTTGTGGAATGGAACTGACTTCAGCTGTTCGAATATTTACGTCAAAATTTGTAATTTTGAAATAAATTGTCTTGTAAACAACTTTGTCGTACTTACTTTAATAGTGAGTAGTAAGATAAATTTTATTTCCGTCGGTATCATTTCGTACAGTAAACATGAGCTCATGAACTCGTAAACCGATATCAAACAAATGTATGATAACAAAGGTAGTACATAAATGTTTAGACAAAAATTAAAATTATTCGTAAAGTTTAAAGCTTGTAAGTATGAAAGGTTTGAATTTTAAAATTTATAAGAAAAAAAAAATTAAAAAATGTTCACACGTAGTTTTGGATGTCGCTATCTGGCTCCAGCCAACATT
Organism: Patella pellucida; assembly: GCA_917208275.1. Taxonomy (NCBI): domain Eukaryota; kingdom Metazoa; phylum Mollusca; class Gastropoda; family Patellidae; genus Patella; species Patella pellucida. The sequence continues at coordinate 244,458 of OU795039.1, read as the reverse complement.
TCAACCTCTGTTCAAGCCCCTGTGTCGTCGCCGATATGACCACACAACGTAATTTTGTTGTAAGGTAATCTAAGCATTTGGATGGCGCCCCATATTAGAACTCAAAGAAAAAAAAACACCCAAAACTCCAGTAAACTACACACTAAAAGAACATTTATATCCAATGTCATGGAAAGAAGAGCAATCTTATCTATAAAGAAAATATCTTCGTGTTTAATATAGCAAATTTCTTTGTATAAGAAGACCTAAAGGCCTATAATACTAGACATGCCATATGTAGTATTTACTCATGTTTTTGGGGTTATGATGATAAGGTTTTGGGGTTTGTAAAAAGATAAGTCAATAATCTAGAATGTGTTTATTCAAAAATGTAATAGGCCTATTTGAAATAAAATTTTGATATCATAAATTTATTATTATTTCTTAATGAAGTGACGTTAATAAAACAACATAAATTAAAAAAAAAAAGGCGCCAAAGCTATTTTATCTTGGGGAAAAAAATCATTTAATTAAGTAAGATAGATAGACTCTTCTGCCTTTTCAAAGTATCATTGAAAGTGTCTATGAGAATGACATTTCAAATCTAGGCATCGGAACATTGGCTTTTTGGCGTATTTATTTAATTTCGATATTAATATACTTTTAAACTACGACAAAAAAATTGCAGCCTAGATTAGTCTTTTGCGTGACGAATATCATAAAATTCGCAATAGTTTCTCTTTTCCAAATTACTATAAAACTACGAAATTCAAGCGCTTTAGTTTATCGATACACATTTTTTCCACTGAAGCCTGCGAGGAAATCAAATGCCAAGTTCAAGGTCAACCCACCAATACATTTCGAAACTAATAATACCCAATAAACTCATTTATTTCATCTCTCTACGACTTTCTGACCATGTTCAAACACTTCTACAACGTATGAAACTCTCCCTATTGATAATGTAACCGTTAATTCAGTCTGTCAACAGTTTTCAGTTTCGAAGCGTATTTGCTTTCACCGCTAGTGCCCAAAGCGGAAATCTGCACTGCGCGGGCGCAAGTGATTTTAACTAAAATCTATTAAAATTGCATTTTAAGTTACAATCGATCTTCGTGAAACGCATAAAATTTAAAATCTCATTTTGATTTTAGTTAAAATCGATTTTAAGGATTTTAGTTTAAGTTTTCGTGAAACAGGGCCCAGGACGCAGATTATCGGATTCTTATAACACTTGGCATTTGAAAAAAACGACCCCTCACCTCTACGGGAAGCCGTGTATGTCATTTACACATGATAAACTGCTACTACGTTTTATTACTGTGAACGTTATGAAAGAGAGATAAATTGGTTTAAACGTCCACTCATAACAACTATGTCATTTCGTGGCTAACATAGGGTTTATTTTATTTTAATAATTCGCTTGCGCTTAGGGGTCTTTAGCAGTGGGAGGAAACCGGAGTGCCCGGAGGAAATCCACGAGGTTGAGAAGGCGCCCCCATCTCCATGCCACATACGCAACTTAAACCCTGTTGACATTGAAAAATTTAAAGGACAATATTTCTGTACGTCATTATCACATTATAGAACTGGTTAAACACGTTCAAAATATAATTTTAAAACAGAGATCATTACTTCAAAGACCAAAATTTGTTATATGGGACTGTAAGAGGATATCTTACATTTCATTAAAGTAATTGAATGTCATTAGGTAAGAGAACACGAACAAAATAGAAATAAACCACACATTCCCTCGTTTTTATTCATTCTATACCTCATAAAAACATGCTAATGCACGGACGTTTCCGTTCTTCTTTCGTGCTTTCTTAGTTAGTGTCAGTCAATTTTTTTTATGAATTGTCAGATATCCTTTCAAAGTCTCACACAACAACTTTTGGTCTTCGAAGGAATTATTAATGAGTAGAAATACAGCCGTGTATCTATTTTCACTCGTCGCTTCTGGCAGTTATACAGAGAGATATCTCGTGTTTTCATTTGGCGTTCGTCATTTCCAATTCATGACACATTTATTATTCATCTATCGTAGCAAGGATTTCTGTGTCTAATTTATATTTGGAAGGTGTTTAATCAGTTCTACCACATATGTGATATTGACGTAAACCAATATTGTCCTTTAAATTTGTCGTACTGAGTACCATGTCAATTCGGCCCATTGAAGCGAGATTGTCTCGGCACCGTGTCAGGCACCGTATGGTTATAATTTCGTAGTAAAAACGCTATCCGGTCTGTTCACGGTTCTTGGTTCGGATGACTGTGCTTACCATGACCTTAACCTTTTTTCCCCGCTAACTATGACCACTCGGCAAATCTCGACAGATTGCAGAACCTTACATCTATACTCGGATGTATGACGAATTCCGCCATTTTGGAACTATTTTAAAAGACCCGGATACAAAATGGCTGCTCCCATATAAGATTATATTAACAAACTAAAAAACTGGCTCCCATTTTGGGACTTTTTTGTAAAATCGGCACGTTTTCCTGTTAAAGTAAATCGGTAGTCGACTAGCCGCATCGCAAATGTATAGTCGTAGGTGCATATCACTTACCGTCATAATCTAAGTCTAGACGTAGGGTTACGGAGGATACCGGAATCTGTCGACGTTTGTCGAATGGAACTATGACATGTCGCTCATCAGTTCTGTCAAAATAACTGCCCCAACTTATTTAACCGCCATAATTGTTTTCATTCAGGTATTTTACATAGGGACTGAAAATTAACTTTTCGGTTCCGAGACCGGTTATGTAAGAGTAATGTAAACGGGTAACCTGTATCATTCGTTTAATAAAGACGTACGTAGCCTCGTCGAAACGTCGCTTAGTATCAAACTCAGTAATTGTGTATCCATAAAATTGTATTTTGTGTTAATATGTTCAATTACTATCAAAGAACATGCCAGTCTTCATTATTCAAGCCTGTGTAAAAAAAACTACAAAAAAAGCAAATAAATAAAATAGGTTACGGCTGGCCCCCGGATCCATTTACTTGAATTGATTTGATTTTGTTTAGTGTTTGCAATGTCTATTTTCTGTCTTGTCCGAAGGTTTATCGTGTAGGATTTTTTTTGTTTGTTTTGCGTGTAGTGCAGTCCTTCTGCATTTACCATTAAGTAGGCATCTAATGCTATTAATAATTAACGATGTTGATGATGTATTTTTGTTCCTTGCGAACTAACCTCCTTCATCATGCCGAGTTCAAAGACGAATTGGACATTAGTTTACACTATTAATGATGCAGACAGTAATCTTAGTGTTAATAAATCTGATATTCAGTCAGATTTTCACAATAATGTGGCAGTGGCCTAATTGGTAATCTCGAAGAGAGAGAGAGAGAGAGAGAGAGAGAGGGGGGATCATTTCCGCGTTAGGGTGTTTAGCAGTTGGAGAGAGCCGAAGAACCTTGAGATTACCCACGAAGTTCGACAGGCCAAGCGGGGAATGGAAACCACACGGCTTCACTCAATGGCGTAGTTTTTGATTCAACGCGAAAGACCACTAGACCAGCCTGCTGGAGAGATGAGTACTGAATTTGTGAGTCACGGAATGCTGGATAAATAAGAACATATTTAGAAATTTTGTCGCGATCGTCAAGGTAACACGAGACTTATTAGAAGGTTTGTATTCAGAATGTGATACATAAAATGGGTTCTATTAACAATGAGAGATAATACGGTTTCCTTGGTATTAATTAGACTCTGATTAATTCCATATCACCAGGTCTCCTATTTATCTCTTTGGTGTTTAAAGTCTGCTTCCACTCAAGTGATATCGCAGACAAACCAGGTTTCTGTTACCAACTGTAATACTAGTAGCGGGGACGCCTCACTTTCCCCACATCTATTTTTTATAGTCTAGGTCCATCTGACCACGTGGCTAAGCGGGTTAGATGCTAGCCTCTAGCCTGGAGGTCGGGTACTCGATCCCCGTATTGGCCAAGATAGTTCTTCCATTTTTCGGCTTCCATTTGTCAGTGATGCAGGACGGGGGGCCTGATTAGGACGGATATCTAGTCGTTCAGATGGGACGCAAAATAGAGGTCCGTGTACACATTTCCATGTGCGTAAAAGATCCCTTGGCAGTTGGAATTCGACAGTCTCTCAATTATAAAATGATTTACTTGATTATGATCCATACCACTAACTTTGGCATTATATTAGCTCCCCTCCACTCTACTGCACCCCCATTTTTAAAATCCTACATATGGCCCTAATGTAGTTGGAATAAACCCGATGTTTCAAGTTGACTAGCGGTAAATTCAACAGCGCTATTATCCCTTATTAGACATATTGCGTAAGAGCTAAACAGCTTATTGTGTGTCTTTTTTCTGCTTCAAATTTTATAGAGATGGCGCCAAATATTATATAGATGGCTTCAACATTATGTACATTATATATACCTAACATGCTTGAAAAGAAAACAATGTACATATTCTAATCTAGAGCTTTCAGTTCCATCGGAAGGAAGGTCTTCTGGCTTTAATATAATATCTGCCCGGATGTTTACATCAAGGAGAAAAGTCAATTAATACTTCTTCTCACACCACGTGAAGATTGTTCATTCATGTTTAATAATATGATCACAATGATGACAAGTGTATTAATAGGAAGTCAGGGACAGGTCACCAACTATCACAAACACGTGTTTCAGGACATTAATGACAAGATTAATATATTTTCTGAATGGGGTTGATCCGTGGGTAGGCTGGAGATTCTGAGTTACATCTAAGATATATCAGGCGTATGTGTACCCCTTGCCGGTTGTACAGAATGAAGGGCCGGACATTGTGATGTACAGTTGTATCGGGGGTAGATACCCCTTGCCGGTTGTACAAGATGGAGGGCTTTGAAGGAACAGTGAAGGCCATTGTGACGGAATAAAAGGCTGTGGCACGCACAATAACGCCTTTTGACGACGCTTTTCCATCAATGTTATTTTCAGTTTGAAAATCAATTTGCACCCTTTGAACAACTGTACTAGTCGTGGGAAGGGGGGGGGGGGCTGGTGAGTTATTGTCACTGAACGGGTCCGTTTTAGATTCATCCAAAACCTTACGTACTGTCAGCCTCTTAACGGGACAATAACACTCTTGCTAGGTTGACAGGTCCAGAAATTTTTTTAGCTTTTTTTAAAGTACTAGATGTTTAAGTGTCCTACTTGTTGTGTAAATTATCCATTACAATCTATCTTAAGTCCAGAGGGTTCCGAAATTTGTTTAAATCCAAAGTGCATTTGAAAGTGTTTACGTAAAGCTTTTCAAACCATGTTACGGCATATAGTTGAATGTTTCCAATTTATAAAATTAGGTGTGTTAAGATAAAATTTGTATCATTTATTTATTGGAATATTGTAAAATAGTACAAATTGTTGACCAGAATAAAGATTGGGACACGTTATTCAGTTACAACAAGAGTGGTATTGGGGATTTAATAAAGGTTCTATTGGTAATTACCTTCTCGTGACAGTGCTAAACATTATGTGTTACTTTATATTGTTTATAGGGCATTTAGTGATAGGACTAACATTGTAAAATCACAAACACAATTAGTAATGAATGAAATGGGGTTTAACGTCCTACTGTTATGCACTTAACCTGAGCTAATCGAAGACGGGAAAGGCATTTAGTGATAGGACTAACATTGTAAAAACACAAACACAATTTACGGGTAACAATCACTAGCAACTTTAATAGTGCAATGTTTCAACAGATTCATTTAGAATCACCCATGAACCATGTGTTGTCAGGCAACCTAAATGTATAACCCAATAAGATATTGTCCTTTCTAATTAAAGTTAAAACTTGTGTTTTATATCTTTTCATTTGCGGTCGCAAATTTAATCTCGATTCTTTTATACCGTACTAGATTTAATCATTAAAAAATTTAATTGAATTGTATTCTTCAGTTCTTAAAGGGACAATAACACTCTGGCTGGCTTGACAGGTCCAGAAAACAAAAATAGCGAGATGTTTCAGTGTCCTACCTGTTATGTAAATTATCCATTACATCCTATTTTACTTGTCCAGAGGGTTCGAAAATATGTTTAAATCCATGTTACATTTGAAAGTGTTTACGTAAGGCCTTACATTTTCATACAGTTGAATTTTTCCAATTTTTAACATTAGATGTGTTAAGATGAAATTTCTATTATTTATTAATTGGAATATTGTAAAATAGTACAATTTGTTGACCAGAATAAAGATTGGGACATATTATTCAGTTACAACAAGAGTGGTATTGGGGCTTTAATAAAACAAAAATAAAACAAATATATTTGTATAATTAACAATGAAGCTGGAGGGAATAAAATACCTAGACATTAAATAATCTCACCTCAGCATTTATATCTATTTGTACGTCTCGGAAAATATGATTTTATTTATTTGAAGATACCGGGTGAGACAAAAAAAGCGTTCATCACCTAAACTTGAATAACTTTTGAAATAATTAATCAATTATGTATGGTAACAACCCCCAGACTATCCCTAATCTGAATACAGCAATCGCAGCAGCAATAAAAGCGATCCCAAGGGAAGAATGTGGGAGGGTCATCGAGAACTTTGCCCGCCGGATCCAAATATGCTTGCAGCACCGTGGAGCTCATTTAAAGCACTTTTTTTGAGCGCCAGTTAAAAAACGAGTTTTTGTGTAACAAACTTGGAGTTTTAAAGATGTCTGCTACATAGACTTAACCTAAATGGTCGTGTCAATCTAAATAAAACTGTGGTAGTTATCTGAATTTTATTGATGAACGTTTTCTGTATCACCCTGTATATTATGGGAGATTAGATAATTAGTTTGCATTTCACACTGTAATAGTAATGGTAATTTCCTGAAAATTTCAGTCAAATTGATCAATGATGAACCGCGCTTCGAGTGATTGAAATTTACGCCTAGCCTTGATCATCATTACTAAAATCAGAACGATTAAAAGCATAGTCTTGATTATCATTTTTTTAATTTAAATATCAATGGACGTAAAGTAGCATATACGATTCTAATCCAGTCAATATCGAAGGCTAGCGTTGACATCGGTTGTTTATTATGGTCTGGATAAGTTAATTAATGTCCAATTAATAATTTAGATAAAATTTCAGGCCTAAAGAAAGACATATTGCGTGTTTAAGAAAGAAAATCAATTGTGTAAAACAGTGACAGTGTTGAACTTAAATAAAGAATAGGCTTTCTTTTAGGTCACACAATCAATTAAAGATTTATAAGCGAACAACGGTGCAATCACTATCTGTTTTAATTTCCGAGCACCAACACCACGTGATGAATGAAGGGTGTGAGAGAGAGAAGGGGAGAGAGAGAACTGGGGTTTAACGTCCAATCAACACAACTAGGCCATTCCGGGACTAACATATGGTTTAATTCTATTTCATTAAAAGAAGCCCACGAGTTTGAGAAGGCGTCCCTATCTCCATGCAATATACGCTCACACCAGGGCTCGAAACCACAGCCGCAAGCCAGAGGTGACACTCTAGACGACTAGGCCATCTCAACCCCCGAATGAAGGATGTACTGCTTCTGCCCTGTTCACCTATTATTTTTAACTTTCGGGCATTTTTTAAAAGATTGATTGATCGCCATAATCTGACGTCACTCACATCTTTAACAAGTGTCAGTGCCTTTCCTTTCCTTGAAATACCGGAAGCACGTCATGTTTTTTCAAATATCAGATACATCATATTCTTACTAATAAATGTGAGGCGGAAGTTAAGGTTAAGAGGTTGGTATAGATGGAATGTAGAGCGAGTAGTTATGCAATATCGCCCAACAATCTCTGTGAACTTACATTTTGTTTTTTTTATTTCAAAACGAAAAAGATTTGATTGAGCAACTATAAACTGTATTCTAAACGTACAGAATTAATATAACTGTACAAGGGGCCTCTGGTAATGGGGGAGGGGTTTAGAAAATGCAGGGGATCCAATACACGCCGCTTCACTCATTTACGGACCTCGCGATCTAAAGCATATCTAAAGCCTTTTCCCCACTAACATAATTAGTAAAACTATGAATCCGACATTAACATGGTTGTACTGACCCCGCCCTAACCCCATTCATATTGAATGCTCTAAGCGCGAAGATAATAACTAATTATCATAATATGTAACAAACGCATGAGTTTTGAGTTTGGATTTGAACACGAGAATATTTGAGATTTCTCTATCTCGAATGTTAAGTTATTCCACAAATGCGGTCCACATGTACGGAAGATTTTCATCATCTCAAAGGATCTCAGTTTAGCTTGCGGCCCAACCAATGAACCTTCCACGTGTAATTAATGAATTTAATTCACTAAATTGAATGTAATGTTGTTGACTATAATTTCCTTAAATTGTCTAACCCAACGAAAACTTTTTTTCTACATAACAATTTGCCAGAGTAGATTCCCTTTTTTCAGCAACACTAAACAACATACTTGCGTCACACCATATCATTTGACATGACTCCAGGCGGCATTCCATGTTATTCATACAAGCCTTGGTTTAATTTCCGTTTTCAATTCAATTCATATTAGTATGGATGAAAGTGAATAAAATAAACTCTGATCAGAGAGAGAGAGGAGGGGTGGGATTGCCTAGTGGTCTAGAGTGCCGCGCTTCGACCTCTAGCTGGCCGGTCACCTCTGGCTTGCGGTTGTGGTTTCGACCCTGGTGTGATCCTATGTTGCATGGAGAAAGGGGCGCCTTCTCAACCTCGTGGGTTTCCTCCGGGCACTCCTGTTTTCCCCCACTGCTAAAGACCCCTACGCGCAAGCCAATTATTGAAATAAAATTAAAACCATATGTTAGTCCCGAAATGACCTAGTTGTGTTGAGTGGACGTTTAACCCCATTATTTCTCTCTCTCTCTCTCTCTCTCTCTCTCTCTCTCTCGGGGTAGTTGTTGATAAATAAAATATACTCTGTATCTTCTAGTCGTTGGGGTGGTACGACAAACCGAGCTCGGTGTACTCGTTTCGGCTTACGTAGTATAAAGGTTTATTCCGGTGTAGTCCCCACTTGTCAGTGATGCAAGACAGGCAGCTGTCTAGTCGTTCGGATAGTACGTCAAACCACGCTACCATTAACACGCCACAGCTTACGTATTATAAAGCTTGACAAACACTGCTTATATTTTGTGAAATTGTAAATTTAATTCCGTGACAGCTACGGATTACATCTCTCCATTCTTGAAGCTAATTGTCGAATTATTTATCATCGAAGTTATTTTAACCCCATCTGTATTAAATATACCCTAATATTTGTATGATTTATATTATAAACGATTGGATTTATAAAGATCCACCATAGTCTTTATTTTACCGCCATTACAGTTTCCTTACTGACATGATTTCAGTTCCTGGTGTGAGCGTATGTGGCATGTAGATAGGGGCGCCTTCTCAACCTGTTACCTCCCATTGCCAAAGACCCCTACGCGCAAGCGAATTATTGAAATAGAATTAAACCATATGTTAGTCCCGAAATGACCTAGTTGTGTTGAGTGGACGCTAACCCATCTCTCTCTTTCCTTATTACTGCCACTTAACTGTTCACACGCACATATTGCGAACTCTAAAACGCTAGATTGAAGACGGTCCTAAGCATTGTATGACGTCATATGTGGATTGTGGGTTAGAATAAGGTTCAGGATAATGGCTATGACCTGCAAATTTCGCCAGAGTCTCGAGATTTAGACAGGGCTAGCCTAATCTCGCACTAAAACCTCACTTAAAAGGTTGATAGAGAAACGAAATGCGCGCAACAATGACATGCAACCTAGATGGACAAGCAGTCGGGACACTAATTAATTTTATAAATAGGAAACGGTCTTAAAGTAGGATCAAGTTTGGCGGCGAATCACGCAATGTCGTAAATTTCGGGTTAATCGAGTCGACTTTGATAAATAATTGAGCGTTCGGCTTATCAGGTAAAAGCCCTTAGAAGGGAATGAAGCGAATGGGGTTTAACGTCCACTCGACACAAGGGGAGAGAGAAAGAGAGAGAGGGAGGGGAAAGAGAGTGGGGAGAGAGGGAGGGAGATAGAGAGAGAGAAAGGGAGGGAGAGAGGGAGAGATGAAGTTTAACGTCCACTCGACACAAACAAGGTCATTTCGGGGCTAACATATGGTTTAATCTTATTTCTTGCTTGCGCGTAGGTGTCTTTAGCAGTGTGATGAAACCGGAGGACTCGGGGGAAAACCCACGAGGTGGGGCAGGCGACCCTAGTCCTGGTCACGTACAACCAGGGATTCGAAACCACACCAGTTGACTCAATGACAGGCTTTATTATACAGCACACACGTTCTTACCATTCAGCCATCCAACCCCCAAAACCCTTAAAGGGTTATTCAGTAGGAACGTAATGGTTGACAGGCTTTTTTTCAACAAGTAGATGGCACCCAATTGTCACAAGGCTTCCCGAAAACAGATAAACTTCAGTGGATCCGATAATGAAGTACTGACCAGATGATTCCACCAGATTCACCAGCGTGTTTTCAACACGTCCGTGGTACCGGATCTAGTTCTTGGTAGGTAGCTACGTCTAGTGGTTCGGAGGGTAGGCCTACGGCACAGTGACGTCCAGTGTACGTAAAGGGAACAGGGAGGTTAGACGTTAAGGAGGTTAAGACACAATGGGGTTCAGTGTACGGAAATGAATCCTTTACTGTTGATGGGAAGACTACTGCCTAATTGAGTCACAATTTCGCCCATAGCACAATGCGTTACCATGGACTATCTAGCCCGGTCGGTGCAAAAATCTAGGATTTGTAACCCCATTTCATTGACAAACCATGTAGAAATTGGAAGCGAATGACTTGTTTGGGATGGCCTAGTGGTCAAGGGTGTCGGGCTTCGAGCTATCTGCCCTGTCATCTCTGGTTTCTGGGCGTGGTTTCGGTTTCTGAAGCTGTCTTCTTAACGTCGTGAGTTTACTCCGGCTCACCCCTCAAGAACAGTCCCTGTGCTAATACAAATAGGGCAAATGCGATAGCATCCTTGATGGAAGTGGACGTTAAACACTAATCGATGAGGCGCCCACAATAACCTGATTGACTTTGACGACGTGCAAGTATATTCCACAAATAACCAGAAACCGTAAAAAGATGGTTTGCTAGATGACTTGAGTGAATAATTTGAGAATGTATTGCAGTATATACAAACCTGATTGATTGTGGTGACGTAGATTGACACCATTAGTAAATAAATCATTAGTCCCGAAATGACCCAGTTATGGTGAGTGGACGTTAAACTCCATTTCTCTCTCTCTCTCCCTTGTGAAACACTTGAGTCCCGTATTTGATGATGATACTTTTATGTTCCTCAAGATAATGACATTTGTGAACGAAGCCGGTATGTAGCAATCATCCGAATTGGAATTTATATATTGAGTCAACCCTTTTATGTCGATCTGTAAAAAGGTAAATTGACATTGTGAACGGAATCATTGACCACTTTTAATGGTATAGTTAACAAGTAGATCAATTCAAGCGGGATTCGTTTTAAGAGAGAGGAACAATAGGGTTTATTGTCCACTCGAGCCATATTATCTCAAGTCACCCCACTTGACTCAATGACGAATACGTACGTATATAATACCGTTTAAAGTGTAACTCTAAATAAACACTCATACATATGACACAGGGGTATATGGCAGAGGGAGTAGACCCAAGGACCCGGAGAAAAGCCACAAGTTTGGGGAGTATATTTTAATTTGGGTCATGTCACGCCAGTTAGCGCAATGACAGATCCGTATGTAAATACTGGCGTATAAAATTTAACTTCAGTATTTAATTAAGCACCATGAATGAAATGAAATGGGGTTTAACGTCCTACGGTTCTGCCCCGGCTGCGCTAATGAAGACTGGCATACAGTGTGCTATGATGGAAATTTTGCCCGGTTTTTTTTTATATCGAATTCTACCTACCAATAGATCTTTCACGTGCACGCAGATACAGGGATCGAACAGGCGACCTCAATGCTAACGAGCCATCGTGTTTTCCCCTTACTCACCGTGGTTCCCAAATTAATGGTACGACAACATCAAATGATGACGTTACATCCATATTTTGTCTGATTACACTATTTGCAAGGTGAACATTCCAAATGCTGATTACACTATTTTGACTGATTACACTATTTTGCCTATACCGTTTTGTTAGGGCTTCTGATTCTGTCTCATATGGTTTGGATTGTTCGTACTTGGCATTTATTTTATTAACTCTATAAATATCGACTGTAACATAGAACGGAATATTGAAAACGAATCCAAGGTCCAGAAGTAGACTATCTAGGTGATGATTATCTTAATTAAATAAGTAACTGGACTGGAAAATCAATTACTCAAATGACCAATTTATTTACGGAATGAATGAATGAAATGGGGTTTAACGTCCTACACTTAAGCACCTAACCTGGGCCAATTGAAGACGGGCATACGCCAACAGTGTGCTATGAGGGAAATTTTGCCCGGGCAGCGGCACTACGGCCTACTCTTATATCGAATTCCAACTACCAAGGGATCTTTTACGTGCACTCCAATTTGTACACGGGACCTCGGTTTTTCGTCCCATCCGAACGACTAGGCAGCTGTCCTTGTCAGGCCCTCCTTCTGCATCAATTTATTTACGGAATTATGTATTTGTTTTGAAATTGGAAACAGGGTGGAGTTGAACATCCTACTTTTCTGCTCCAACCTGGGCTAATAAAGACTGACACACGCCATACAGTGTGCTATGAGGCACATTTTGCCGTGACAGCGGCACTTCGGCCTACTCTTATATCGAATTCCAACTGTCAAGGGATATTTTACGACATACAGTGTCCTATTGGAAAAATGTTGCCCGGGAAACGGCAACTACGGCCTACTGACAAGTGATCTTAAACTGGCACTCTAATGTGTACACGGGACCTGGGTTTTTTCTCCCATCCGAACGACTAGACAGCTGTCCCGGGGCTAATACAGTGTGTTTTGGGCGGATTCCTCACTCAGATATAACTGTTGACTACCATCTTGTTGTTTCTTCCAAACAACTAGTCACATGTTCGTGCCCCGTTGACACGGGGCAGGGGTGAATAAATTCGGTTTAACGTCCACACGACACAAAATAAGTCATTTCGGAAATAGTACATGGTTCAATTTTGTATTACTCAATATTTTGAGTTGAAATTTTGAGACAAGGTAAATACACCATTCCCCTATATTTTGGCGTTTTATTTCATACATTCTCAGACTTTTATTTTTAAGCCCCTGTTTAATTTGGGATTGGCCCTTTAATAAACGTGGTATTAGTGCCAGGAAATCGGACGACCCTGGTCCTTGTGTAACGTACAAACGGCGAATCGAGACCACTTAGTAACCTAATCACAGACTCTAAGAATAAAGTTAAGCAGATCCTTACGGCCGTTTAATTCCGTGATTTACTTCTTTTTTTAATTCTGAAAACAAGACAGCTGCTGTTGTTTTTGTTGATCAGAAATCGAACTAATTCTTAATTACGTCGTTTCCCGTTTCGTGATTTGCCTGTATAATCAATATACCATTCTGAACACATAGATCCATCTATTTAATTCCTCGAGAAGAGATCTCCCGAACACAACATGCCCAAACATACAGTTATACATAAACCACAAAAAAACAAAATGCAAAGAAATGAACGTCCTACTATTATGCACCTAACCTGGGCTAATGGAAGACGGGCATACGCCATACATTGTGCTATGAGCGCAACGGCCTACTGTTATATCGAATTCCGACTGCCAAGGGATCTTGTACGTGCACTCCAATGAGTACACGGGACCTCGGTTTTTCGTCCCATCTGAACCAATAGGCAGCTGTCCTTGTCAGGCCCTCCTTCTGCATTACTGACAAGGGGAAATCAGCCCAGAAAATCGAGATGAACTTTCTCGACCAATGCAGGGATAGAACACTCGACCTCTAGGCTAGCGAAAATATGCAAAGGAGCACGTACAGCATATCGCCTAGTTTTGATATAATCCACAAAAGTGTCATTGACACAAATGAGAAAAAAGAACAGGATTACAAAGCCTTTTGAATACTCGATTTTACCTGCTCTCGATTTAGCTCGGTTTTTTCAACAATTCCTAATGTCGGGCAATCAAACCTCCGTCGATTCACCCAGATATAGTTTTTTTTCTTCCATCCAGTCGTGTTGATTTGCTCAAAACGATATCATAGCCACTTGTTTTCAATATTTACATTATATGATTTGATTTTTCACCAGCTTGATTTGAAAACATTAAAAAATTAAAATTGAAATATCACATCTATTTTGTGTATTCTATTTTGATTAAAAAAAATCTACAAATAATCCTAACATTCACGTGTTGTACTTTTAAATCAGATTTCTATTTTTGGTAATCGAGTAGTTGAAATCTTTCTTACCTGCCAGATTATTGGGGATGTAGTTCTTGTCTGATTTTTTCTCCTATTAAAGAGGATTCTAATAATCCAGAATATTTTGTTCCAGTTTACTTTTAAGATTCTAATGTTAAAATGTTTATATGTTCCAATTGATTGAGTTGAAATAAAATTGCAAAAACGTACATGTACAATAATGAGTTTTAAAGGGAGGGAGTGAGAGAGAAAGAGAGAGGGAGAGAGGGAAAGAGAGAGAGAGGGAAGTTGGGTTTAACGTCCATTCGACAAAAACTATGTCATTTTGGGACTAACATATGGTTAATTTAATTTTATTAATACCTTGCGCGTAGAGGTCTTTAGAAGTGGGAGGAAAACGGAGGACCCGGAGAAAACCCACGAGGTTGAACAGACGACCCTTCTCCATGTCACGCACAACCGGTGAATCGAAACCACGCCAGTTGATTCAATGATACAGCAATCACGTACTAACCCCCCCCTCTTACAAGATATTAAATGTTATTAATTAGTTGCCTGATTTAATAATGAAACGTAACGTTAATGATAAGTACGTTATTATTGATGTTAACGCCGGGTTTTTTTGATTACGTCCCAAACAAATGAAGAGTGGTGGGTAATTAAGGTTTGGTAGACGGTAAAATCGGTTGATGGATCGACTAACGCAACAAATCTGATTGCCAGACAAATAATTATCTTAATTTATATCGATGGTCTTCTTATACATTCATTTCTGCACGTAAAACTGACAGAATCATTTTTCATCCACGGAAATATCGCCACCCAAACTGGCCAAATGAACGAGGACAGATATTCAAATCTGCCCCGATATGATGTAGCTTGTCATCACGTTGCTAAGTGGGCAATGCGCTGGCTCACTAGCCTGGAGGTCGAGTGTTCGATCCCTACATTAGCCGAGAAAGTTCATCTCGATTTTAAGGCGTGGTCTCCCCTTGTCAGTGATGCAGAACGGAGGGCCTGACAAGGACATCGCCTAGTCGTTCGGATAACACCGAACAACCGAGGTCCCGTGTACACATTGTCGTGCACGTAAAATATCCCTCGGCAGTTGGAATTCGATATAAGAGTAGGCCATAGTGTCGCTGCCCGGGCAAAATTTCCCTCACAGCACACGGAACTAGTCCTTTACAAGAAGCGATAATATTGGCATGCCACGAAATAAACAATTAAAGGTGTGAAGCGCTGTACGAAGGATGGTGTGTCACCCGAAAATTTAAATAAAAAATCTCGTTTGCTGAATAGTTTGTGTTTTTCTCATTTCGTATCTAGTATTATGCCGTTTTATCAACATATCGCTCCCTCACTCTCTCTCTCTCTCCCTGTCTCTCTCTCGCTCTCTATCTCTTTCATTGCTGTAATGTTAAAAACATATTCATTAGAAAATCTAATAACTCGACATCGTGTCCTGACATTTTAAGTTAGGTGTTTTGTTCGGCATCAAATAATTAAATATAAAAAGGGCACGTAAAAAATCAGATTAGATTATTAATAGTAAATGCACAGGAAATGAGAGTTAACATCCTACCGTCATGATTCAGTATTGTCACCGCAAGATAACAGGAAATGAGAGTTAACGTCCTACCGTCGTGACTCCGTATTTTCACCGCAAGATAACAGCATCAATATGGATTAAAATCAACCAATTTAGAATTCTAGTTCGTGTTTTTGAATTTCTAAAATTATCACCCTTTTTTTCTGCCAACACCGGCGGCATCTAACCCCGTGAATCCAGTGTTTAACTCACTAAGCCATCGTTGGAATTTTAGTTCGTGTTTTTGTATTTCTAAAATTATCACCTTTTTTTTCTGCCAACACCGACATAGAACCCCGTGAATCCAGTGGTTTACTCACTAAGCCATCGTTGGAATTTTAGTTCGTGTTTTTGTATTTCTTAAATTATCACCTTTTTTTTCTGCCAACACCGACATAGAACCCACATGGATCCAGTGTTTTGCTCACTTAGCCAGCGTGGCTCCCTGAATAAAATCAAATCAGATTTAACGTATTAATGAAGGAGCGAAAAGTTAATGACATTCGCGAACAAACGTAATCTCGATTAACCTTCCTGTCAGTTTCAATATATGATGAAGTGTTTTAAGTTGATGAAGCTGTTATGATGTTACTGTGAATGGTTTTATCCGAGTTGTTATAATTCCTATTAAATTCATCAGCTTATCGGTGTATGATTAATGTCTTTCTCTCTCTTATCGGTGTGTGATGAATCTCTCTCTCTCTCCCTCTCTCTCTCTCCCTCTATCTCTATCTCTCTCCCTCTCTCTATCTCTCTCTCCCTCTCCCTCTCTCCCTCTCTCTCTCGTATGCCTCCAGGGTTACGATCAATAATATACGACCGTAGATAATTATGATCATATCACAGGTTATCAGAGACGGGGTGGCCAAGTGGTCAAGAGTGCCGCGCTTCGACCTTTAGCTGGCAAGCCACCTTTGAGAGCCCTGGTGTGAGCGTATGTGGCGCCTTCTCAACCTCGTGGGTTTCCTCCGTTCACTCCGACTTTCTCCCACTACTAAAGACCCCTAATTAAAATTAAACCATATGTTAGTCCCGAAATAACCTAGTTGTGTTGAGTGGACGTTAAACCCTATTTCCCTCTATATATCAGAGACCCCCCCCCCTCCTCAATAAACGACGGAAGTAGCAATGCTGTGGATAAGTAGGATTATATCAGAGACACATACCTCCTCCACGTTATGTGGCTCTTTTGAAGTGAGCTTGAACGCTGTCTAAAGTCAACCGTTCTCTTTTGAAATTACCACAAATCTTTTTTTTTCTGACACTATTTATTCAATAAATATTTTACATAATAAAAGTACACTATATGATTGTGGGATCTGAAAACAAGCCGGGGCTTATATAAATTCATCTCCCGAGGACATTATTTACAATAATAAAATATAAATACATTATATAAGATTGTAATCATAAAAACAAATTAGTATAGAATTACAAAGTAAATGGTTTTACTCTCATTTGATTAAATTATAAAAAAGAAAAACGTTTTATTGGATACAATATAAATCAGTTAAAGTACGTAATGTAGTAGAAATGTGGCGTGGTAAGCGAAATGGTTATCTGATGTTAATAGCAAGGAAAGGGTAAGCAAATCTTGAAAGGTATAAGATGAAATTATGAACGTCGTTTTAAACATCACTCTGACAGTTTTGGTAATAGTTAAAGCGTTTATCTGGCATTACATAAAGACCCGACAGTTCTCGCTGTCATAGTTACGAAGTAGAGGATACAGGGAGAATAATATGCTGAAAGTTTCAGTCCAATTATTTCGGCGATACAATTATAATCTCGTCTCGAGTGTCATTACTGCCGTTTTTACATACGACTGGATTTGTTTTATTCTTTTTGTGATTCAGTAATCCTGCTGACTTTCAAATATTCGAGGTTTCTTTAAATTACTTTAATTCGTCCATGTTGCGATCCCGCCCACACTTCCTGAACGTATCGTTAAAACAACAACTGTTAATTTACTTTACGAATGTTTCCTGTTGAGACAAAAAAAAACGACAAAAGGAAAAAAAACAACATCCTTCTGTAAATGTTAAAGCACTTATTTAGAAATTTTAGAATTAAAATTAGAACTAGTTGATGGATATGGGAGACAAGGAGAAAGTCGTTGACACGTAGATCTCTACTTCGTTAAGAATGAATGAATGAAATGGGGTTAAACGTCCTAACCTTGGCTAATGGAAGACGGGCATACGCCATACAGTGTTCTATGAGGGAAATTTTTCCAGGGCAGCGGCGCTACGGCCTACTCGTATATCGAATTCCAACTGCCAAGGGATCTTTTACGTACACTCCTATGTGTACAAGGGACCTCAATTTTTCGTCCCATCCTTTGTGTACAAGGCAGCTGTCCTTGTCAGGCCCTCCTTCTGCATCACTGACAAGTGGGAATCACGCCTGAAAATAGAGATGAATTTTCTCGGCCAGTGCAGGGATCGAACATCCGACCTCAACGCTAGCGAACCAGCGCATTATCGACTTAGCCACCGTGATCGCCACTTCGTTAAGAGATTGGCTCTTTCTTTTGTTTACGAATGGAAGATTCTGTAGATTGTGATTAAATTTTCTCCTCGACGTGTCTACGTAAACAGTTTAATTTGTTTGTTGGATCACGACCCAAACACAACCTATTCGATGGCACGGAAGTTCCTCTCATTATTTAATTGTGGATGATTAAAATCGAGGCGATTGTTAGAAAATATAGATCGGGAAAGTCAAATTAATTCCGATGAGGGATGGATGAAATATTGAATAAATATTGTTAGAACAAAAAGAGACAATGTATGTATTGTTTTCTTGTAGTAAATATTTGATTACTGTAAGACATTAACCCCGTGTTAAACATCAATGTAATATAATAAGTATAATACGACATTAATGTAATATAATAAGTATAATACGACATTAATGTAATATAATAAGTATAATACGACATTAATGTAATATAATAAGTATAATACGACATTAATGTAATATAATAAGTATAATACGACATTAATGTAATATAATAAGTATAATACGACATCAATGTAATATAATAAGTATAATACGACATCAATGTAATATAATAAGTATAATACGACATTAATGTAATATAATAAGTATAATACGACATTAATGTAATATAATAAGTATAATACGACATTAATGTAATATAATAAGTATAATACGACATTAATGTAATATAATAAGTATAATACGACATTAATGTAATATAATAAGTATAATACGACATTAATGTAATATAATAAGTATAATACGACATTAATGTAATATAATAAGTATAATACGACATTAATGTAATATAATAAGTATAATACGACATTAATGTAATATAATAAGTATAATACGACATTAATGTAATATAATAAGTATAATACGATATTAATGTAATATAATAAGTATAATACGACATTAATGTAATATAATAAGTATAATACGACATTAATGTAATATAATAAGTATAATACGATATTAATGTAATATAATAAGTATAATACGACATTAATGTAATATAATAAGTATAATACGACATTAATGTAATATAATAAGTATAATACGACATTAATGTAATATAATAAGTATAATACGACATTAATGTAATATAATAAGTATAATATGATCAGCACATTATTGAAAGACATTGACCTCATGTTATTCATCAATGTAATATAATAAGTAATATGATCATTACATTAAGGCGATCTGTCTTTTTTGACCAGTCGCTGAACTGTACGGACCGGAAATTCAACTTGGAGCTATACTGGTAATGCTGAGTCACGATCGGTGCCACGGTATTGCAGTGAGTATGGCGCCGGCTGTTTTTCCAAGGGGTACCAGGTTCGACCTCGATGTTGGCAGGTGTTCTAGCCTAGTTTGTGTTCCCAGGGTGAGGGGCGGTAAAACATCTACAAATACAACATAATGATTCACTGATAGTTGCAATTTGGGGTTTAACGTCCACTCGGCACAAACTAGGTTATATCGGGACTTACGTATGGTTTAATTTTATTTCAATAATTATCTTGCGCATAGGAGTATATAGCAATGGGAGGAAACCGGAGGACCCGTAGAAAACCCACGACGTTGGATATGCGACCCTTCTCCTTGTCACGTACAACCGGTGATTCGAAACCACGCCAGTTGATTAAATGACAGGCTTTATGATACAGCGCGCACGTGTTAAGCATTCGCCCCCCCCCCCCCAAAAAAAAAAGAAATGGAATAAGAAAGAGAGAAATAGCACACTGGATGACATCGTAGGACTCTAAACCCCATTTTCAAATTTCTGCAACGACTGGGCTAATGAAGAGGTATATCCCCCATTTTATACCAGTTATGTCAAATCGACCATGGCGGGATTGGGATGGGGCGAATGGTTAGCGTGTGCCCGCTGTATTATGTGGTCTGTCATTTAGTCAACTCGTGTGATGTCCATTCCCTGGTTGTACGTGACAGGGAGTTTGGTTGCCTGTCACGTAAAATTGAACATGGCACTATTGGGTTTGAATTAATCTGATTAAAACACAGTTTAATTTTTTAAAGTTCAAAATTCGATTAAACTTGTCTTTACTTCACTAGGATCTTGAAGAGCTGTTATATAATAGGGCTGTTCGATGGCGTGGTCGAATAATTAGCTAATGGAACCATCTGTTACGGCGTCTTCTTGGCGTACGATGCACAGAACTGTAGGTAAACCACTAGAAACGTCAACGCTGATTGATTAATCAATGTCTAACGTCATAGGGTCAAAAGCCCTGACGCAACCGTCCAGTACAACTGGTCAGATCTTCATGTAGTGTATACATAGGCCATTGGAAATATAAAAAAAACGAAACGTATTTTGTCTGCGATAACACTTCGGTGGAAGCGGACGTAAATTAAAGCTATTTCACACACATAAAGATCTGTATTTTAATCAGATTGCGTTTGAATTGACGTTCCAGTTTCCTCCCACTGCTAAATACCCATATCTCGCTCATTCGTTCTCTCCCCCCCCCCTCTCTCTCTCTTGAATTGACATAATATCTTTCGAGAAAACGTCTTCCCCACTCGTTACTATAACTAACTGGTTATCACTTCTAAAATTCATTTCCGAATGCAATAAAGCTCCCGACATTATTGCGTCGTAGCAGATTTCAATAAAGTGTTTGCTCTTTATACCCCAGTTTTATGGGATTTAATAAAAAAAGTCTATTGACAACGATAATCTCCTCGTTCACACTCGATTAAATTTAGTCTGAAAAATAAATTGTCCACAGAATCCAAATATTATTTTAATGTCCCAGTGGCCATTTCATCACGAAATAACATGAAATAAATGGAGTATTGCTAATAAAAAATGAACTGAAAGTCTACTAATGGAGTGCCCAAAACCCACAGATAAATTTATATCAATTGTGTAAGATGATTTCATTTCGTGATTTTTTCATGATATTCGTTAACTTCCACATCAGTTATGCATCATAAAGAGAGAGAGATGGGGTATTCTATGATATTCGTTAACTTCCACATCAGTTATACATCATAAAGAGAGAGAGATGGGGTTTTTCATGATATTCGTTAACTTCCACATCAGTTATGCATCATAAAGAGAGAGAGATGGGGTTTTTCATGATATTCGTTAACTTCCACATCGGTTATGCATCATAAAGAGAGAGAGATGGGGTTTTTCATGATATTCGTTAACTTCCACATCGGTTATGCATCATAAAGAGAGAGAGATGGGGTTTTTCATGATATTCGTTAACTTCCACATCGGTTATGCATCATAAAGAGAGAGAGATGGGGTTTTTCATGATATTCGTTAACTTCCACATCAGTTATGCATCATAAAGAGAGAGAGATGGGGTTTTTCATGATATTCGTTAACTTCCACATCGGTTATGCATCATAAAGAATAGGGAGATGGGGTTTTTCATGATATGCGTTAACTTCCACATCGGTTATGCATCATAAAGAGAGAGAGATGGGGTTTTTCATGATATTCGTTAACTTCCACATCAGTTATGCATCATAAAGAGAGAGAGATGGGGTTTTTCATGATATTCGTTAACTTCCACATCGGTTATGCATCATAAAGAGAGAGAGATGGGGTTTTTCATGATATTCGTTAACTTCCACATCGGTTATGCATCATAAAGAGAGAGAGATGGGGTTTTTCATGATATTCGTTAACTTCCACATCAGTTATGCATCATAAAGAGAGAGAGATGGGGTTTTTCATGATATTCGTTAACTTCCACATCAGTTATGCATCATAAAAGACATTAAATTAACATGATTATATCCGTTTTCTTGGATGATAGAAATTATTTCTTCTTCGTTCTTAATGATGTATCACATTTATTGTCGATCACGCACATCGTTCTCGCGAACTACATGTATAAGTAATGGAAGAGACGGTGCATGCTTCAAGTCGGTGACCATGTTCAAGGTGGTTGACTGTCATGTTTAGTTGTTTTTGTTTTCTAGATCTGGATTCTGGATAAAAGAGTTTATAGACTGTTACGTCATTTCCGTGGGTTTACCGTTTAGTTGTTTTTGTTTTCTGGATCTGGATTCTGGAGAGGAGAGCCTATAGAATGTGACGGCATTTCCGTTGGCGATTTTCCTGTTTACCGTCAGATCGTTACGTCACATAATCATACATGTCTCACACTACCATTGCCATGTAAAATGGGGGTGGGGGCTATATTGAACAACATTTGTCTTTGGGGATGGGGGTGGGTGGGTGGCCGAATTGTTAGCCCCCTTATATACCATTGCCATATAAAACGGTGGTTGGGGCTATATTGAAATACATGTGTCTTGAGGGGAGCGGGTCGAATGGTTGGCACGTGCGCGCTGTATCACAAGGTCCGTCATTGAGTCAGCTGGCGTGGTTTCGATTCCCCGATGTACGTGACAAGGAGTAGGGTCGCCTGTCCAACCTTGTGGGGTTTTCTCTCTAGGTCCTCTAGTTTCCACCCACTGCTAATAAAAATTGAACCATGTGTTAGTCCTGAAATGTCCTAGTGGGAGGTAAACCTCGCCACCCCTCTCTCTCCCTCTCTCTTTCCTTTGTGTTTGAGGAAATGTAAAGCCATTTTTTTGCTAGACTTACTTAACTTACACCTCCTTTCCTGTTATTCTCACGGTATTTGCAAAACAATTCATTTGCGTTTTAAATAAACTCATACCATATCTTATATACCGACAATAGAGAAGAATTTGTAAAGTAAAACATATTGGTTAAACCATCTAGCTAAATTAATGAAATATAAAGTCATCAATAACTTCACCATACCTTGCCTATAAATACAATGTCATCACGACTATATTGCTACAGATTCTATTATTCTTAAAAGTCCCATTAGTAGCTAAAAACAGCTTTATTTTAAAGACTGTTACAAAAATAGGTTTCAATTTGTGTTTAGATTGAACCTTCATTGTTGCATGTTCTACTTTGAAACATAAATAATCCTCTTTTTTTAATTCTTTCAAATATGTTCATTAATGGCAAACATCACGAATGCGCTAGATAAACAATTTGTTTTTAAAATTACTTTTGAATTTCGCTAATTATCTAGTTTTGACTATTTTATAAGGATAAAAACAGAGTTGACTTAACTCAAGTCACTACCTTAATTAGAGGCAGGAAATTTGTGGGGGTTTTTCATTAAAAATTACGTGCTATTCAATAATAGTTTTTATAATCGCCAAAAATAGGCCTTAATCTCTTTTAACGCTGTTTGAATAGCATTTTAACATTTTAAAGTACCGTATTAATTTCATTGTATAAAGATGGACAGTTTAGTGTATTTATAAATATTTATTTAGTAATACTGTCGTTTTAATTAGCTATTAGATACAAAAAAACGAGACTTTTAATACTGTGGTTTTAATTAGCTATTAGATACAAAAAAACGAGGTTTTAATTAGATATTAAGATACATAAAACCCGAGCCTTGTAATACTCATATTCCTGAAGCAATGGCCCGAGAAATCCCTCTCTGGCCATTGCTGGAACGGCGTCTGTTTCTTGAACTTATGCGGGAATGTGTCTATTCTTTCCATTCAATGAAACCTATCACTTAAGTACAGCAAAATGACAGCCCTTTGTTTATTCTGGGCCTTTCCTAAAACTTTGGACAATGATTTAAGTTATTAAAAACCGTGAAAGTGTGTTCGTTTTCAAACAGTATTGTTTACATTTTATTCGTCTTGATAGCCTCGTTTGTCACGCAATTAGTTTTACTGCAGTATTCTTCTATGCACTGGTTAATTAGTCATAATAAAATCTTGAGCCATGACGTAACGTTATGTAAACATGTTTGATCCAATACTGCCACTCGTTTTAAATGTAAAGCTTTTGTAGGGCAGCTAGTGATTGGCCAGTAGACGGACTACTGGCCAATCAAAATTTAAAACAACAATATCCACTCAAAAAAGCAGTGTGTAGTGCATTACTTCTAATCAAACGAAACGCTGCGAGGAGTATGTGTAATACTGTGGTTTTAATTGGATATTTAGATAGATAAAAGCCGATCCTTGTAATAGATGAATTTAATTTATGAATATTCCCAAGACAGACGAAAAGTACTTTAAAATGTTAAAATGTTATTAAACCAATGTTGAAATCAGTTTGTGTCGGCATACCATTTATCTTTGCATCGTTTATCGTGATACAAAGTAGTGCAGCTTTACGGTTGTACTAATAAATTTGGATATATATATACGGTACATTATATGGTATTTAAATATTTTGTACACATTATTATTACCCGAAGACGCCTATACTAGCCTATATCATTTATGTCAGAATGTGGGGAGAACCTTTTTACCTCGCCGTATTGCTTATTTACTTATGTATTTATTTACCGTAAATACTTGTACTTTATCTACTTTAATGATGATGATGATGATGAAATAAGGTTTAACGTCCTACTGTTGTGCTCCGACTGGGCTAATGAAGACTGGAATTTAATAAATATATATATATAGGTTATGTCGACCATGTCAATCGAACCATCCTGACACAGCGAAATGTCAGCTTGTACATTTAACCCACGTAATTCATGTTATTGTGTAGTCAATTCACGTCAAATAGAAGCTTATTGGTTTTACCGATCGCCATTTTGATGTCCAACTCAATAGCCAATTAAAATATACGTGACAATCAATGATACAGAGAGAGAGAGAGGAAGAGAGAGAGAGAGACGGGAGAGAGAGAGGGGGAGAGAAAGAGAAGGGAGAGGGATATATATATATATATATATATATAGAGAGAGAGAGGTAGAGAGAGAAGAGAGAGAGAGAGGGATAGACAAAGGGAGAAATGGGATTTAACGTCCACTCGACACAAACTAGGTCATTTTTGGACCAACATATTATTGACTTGTATCTCTATAATTTGCTTGCGTAGGGGACTTTAGCAGTGGGAGGAAACTAGAGGTTGGACAGGCGACCCTACTCCTTGTCACGTAGAACCGTGGATTCAAAACCACGCCAGTTGACTCAATGACAGGCTTTATGATACAGTGCGTACGTACTAACCATTCGCCCCCCCCCCACATCAATGATACCATCTCATTTAACATCAGTTAAATAGGAGTGGATATTTCGATAAGCACCCAATCAGTTTAAAACACGGATCCAATTTCTTTTCGTTTTTTATAGTTCAAAATTTCGTTTTTACTTGTCTTTACTTCTCTTTGATCTGGAAGACTTGTTATCTAACTTGTGTTCTTGGGTCAGCCAATCAAATGGTCTGTCGAATCGAGTATTTGACCTTTTTTGGGCGAAACTGTGTGTAGAAATTACCAGTGATAGAAATCAAAACAAAACAAAAGTAGGTAGGCCATCGAAAGTATATAATAAAGGAAACGAAATATAGATGTATATTTTAATTAGATTGATACGGTCCCAGTGTCTATTACACCCAGCAGATCTTCATTAAGATTGACACCATATGTATACTTAAATATCAGTTGTCTATTACATCTGATAGATCTTCATTAAGATTGGCACCATCTACTTTAATATCAGTTGTAGATCTGTAGATCTTTTGTAGATTGAATAACAGACGTTAAACTATATTTATCAAGTTTATCGAAGGGCACCTGCAGTTTGTAAAATCTCAATACGTCTTTATTAACTGCTCGTCACTGGGACAGTTGTAATCGATCGTCACCTTTAGATAACGATTCTAGTGAAGGAGATGTTATTAACTCACACTCGTTCGCTAATTTAACAGTTGTTTTTTTCTCGTTCCTTGCGTTCTTCTTTTAAAAAGCTTGTTTGTCCAGTATAGAAGTCAACATTTGGTAAGAGAGCGATTGCTTATGCAGCACAAATAGAATGTAATAAATTGTCATTGAAAGTCTAAATATAATCGACGGCTAAAATTCCTTTATTTTACCCAAACTTTTGAACTAACATTTTTAGATTCACTCTCCATTAGACTGGCCCAGTCTCTTCTATTTATTTTACATTTCGATTTATATAAAAGAATTAATTTTTAGTAAACCAACACTTTCGTTTCCATTTGTATAAAAAACCTGTAACCAGCACCAGAGACTGGACAATTTGCGAACTTCACAATAAAATGGGCGTTCTTGCCATGTTTTTCGTCCTACCTTATTTGGAATGATTGGCAGATATCAAGCACGCCCTGAGTCACGTGACATGAATCGTGCATCTCGACTGGAGTGCAAAGCAGTCATGCTAAGACCGTCTGAGGGTTGATGTCACGTTGTTGTTAGACATGTCGTGATCACGTTCACGACGTCACACGACCTACATAATGCAGATTGACCTACTAGATGAGATTGAAGCTCTATTTGCCCAGTCTCTACAGATTACGTTTTTTTGTTGTTTTATTTGAGAGGACTGGCCAATTTTTGGTGTGTAGACCAAATTCTAATTTTGGACATTGGAAGTCAAAACCTGGTTGTATTTAAACGACAGCTGAAATACCTGTATTTTACCCGAACTTTTCAACTATAATTTAAATAATTCACTGTCCATGTAAATATTGTAACTTTATTATTCCTATTTGTTCTTTTGTGTTGTTATATATACATGTATGCTTCTATAATCATTTCTACATCTACATTGTAAAGCGGTACAGAGTAGTCAGACTCACTCTAGACCACCAGGCTATCCCAACCCCCAAGTTCTCACGGAAAGAGGCATTGTGTTACAGCAAATTCTGTCAATTGTGGGTTTTTATTTCTGGCTTCAATTGTTATATGCATTTGGCTACTTAGCACATCGTCGTTTTTAATGACATGCCGTCGTACAGTGCCCTGATTCTCTTACAGCTTACAACAACAGATTATTGAGATTGTACGGCGTAGTGGACGCTTACGGTTGGCTCACGGATCCATTCACTTGATTTGATAATTATTTGTTTTTTGCAATGTCTATTTTCTGTCTTGTCCGCAGGTTTATCTTGCAGTTTTTTGTTTTGTGTGTGGTGCGGTCCTCCTGCACTTACTATTAAAATAGTAATTGTGTTCCATATTATGTGTTTGTGGTTATTACTTATGTCAATTTCTAAATGTCGCTCAAAGAAGATTATTGAGGGATTAGAACTAACAATGGGGTTAGTAGTTGTAATTACCGGTTGATTGATCCGATTATACCAAATTATAGGCAAACTTCATTAAATGAAAGATATATATATAATTCATAGTTGTCTCTCCTCCAGAAAATTCGGAATAAAGCTGCACGAATCATTACCAATTATTCTGGCGTTATTCGATTCATAACGTTTTCTAGGTGGTTGTTAACTTTCACAATTTTGGAATAATAACTGAGTGACCTAACACTTGAGTGATCATATTTCAAATTGTAGACGACAGCAAAAGACATTCAGAATAATATATAAGTTCAATTAAGTGAAATATTGGCGGGCAAAATGTCTTATCATCGTTAATTGGATCGTAATAACAAAATACGTTCAACAAAGATGACCGGGCCATTAAATGGATTAAAATATTTTTTTTTTGAAACGGGGTTTAACGTCCTACTATTATGCACCAAACTTGGCTAATGGAAGACAGGCATACGCCATATAGTGTGTTATGAGGTAAATTTTGCCCGGGCAGCGGCGCTACGGCACACTCTTATACCGAATTCCAACTGCTAAGGGATCTTTTACGTGCACTCCAATGTGTACACAGGACCTCGGTTTTTTGTCTCAACCGAACGACTACACGCGCCATTTAATAACTCTGGGCCTGGTTACATGGAGAGGGCTATCCCGATGCGCGTGGGAAGAAATTTCATCTCGGTTCCAACCTTTACTAAACTTTTCGTCACTGGCGCATGCGCACGGCACTATTACAATAGATTGGACGAGATAGCCCGTTGATTTCATCGCAGCTCGCGTATATGACCCGCTGTCATATAAAACACTACAGTACAAGGCTGAACTTGACAGGCTAGCCCTTCCCATATGTAACCAGACCCTAAGTGTTAAACTGGTTAGTCGAGACTATGTTTATTATAGGCGGAAGGACACTTGACAAACTCGTCTGTCTACGCTTCATCTTTCCAGAACCTCAAATACCCATAACTTCACCCGGAATACAGTAACCTGAACTAATGTTTGGAACTTTTATAGAAAGAGCGCCCACCTCTTTATCTGGAGGGTTGGGATGGCCTATCTAGTGGTCTAGAGTGCCTCGCTTCGACCTCTAGCTGGCTGGCCACCTCTGACTTGCGGCTGTGGTTCCGAGCCCTAGTGTGAGAGTATGTGACATGGAGATAGGGGCGCCTTCTCAACCTCGTGGGATCCTCCTGGCATACGTCTTTCTCCCACTGCTAAAGACCTCTACGCACAAGCGAAATAAAAAAAATAAACCATCTGTTAGTCGAGAAATGACCTAGTTTGTGCCGAATGGACGTTAAACCCATTTCTCTCTCTCTCTCCTTTCTCTCTTTCCTTCCATGTCTTTTATCGAGTTCATCGTGTCATCGGTATTTCCTTGCTCGATTTCCCCTTGTCAGCGGTTTTGTATTCTGGATGGGACGGAAACAAGACCCCTTGCCATTTGGAATTCGATTGAAGAGGACCCGTCGTTATTAGCCTACTTCAATCTGTTTTATTTTGGAGCCAGCAGTGTCCCGGGCCTGTAATGCAACGGACTTTAACCCAACTGAAATTTGCATCCATAAGATGCGAAACATAAAACACGACAAGTTGATCTGACAACATTGCCCAGGGCGAAGGCTAACCGTCAATTGATATTTCAATACATTCGATTTCCACCACAAATACCTGTTAAAGGGGTGGAAGAGAAATCTGTCTTTCATACGACTCTTGATCCAGAGAAAAGAAACGAGTCGCTAAAAGAAAGTTTTGTTCATAATCAAATAGAATCGTAGAATGCCAAAGATTGATTTTAGAAGATAACTGGGTTTATTTAAAAAGATGACTGGGTATTTGGATCAAGGAGTATCGACTGCTTTTAATCGATGGTGCATGGTGGTGATAGCCATCCAGTCAGTCGTATTTCTATAAAAACTAAACCATTAAGGAAACAGTTCCATTCTATGCGACGCAAACAATCCAATCCAAGAGGTTTGTGGAAACAGGGTTAAATCACATCAACATGAAGTAGAAGACATTGATTGATGTAAAGTGTTTGTTAAGATGAGTTCGGAGAATAACAAGGTAGAGGAATCTTCAACAGTCTATTAACTGATGCCATTTGCTGGTAAAATGTCTCCGTGATTGATGGAGGATTTAAGCCAGGCAACTGACGACGGGAAATACGTTGATTCATTCCACTTAATTTTAACTACCATCTACCTACTCAAAAACCTTTCTCGTAACTCCGTATTAACTTAAGCGGGGCTGGTATGAATATAAACCGGAGAAGGTTGCCTGGCTTACGATAGGGTGCAGGAAGAACGGGGATGGGGGTGGGGTTTAACGTCCACCCCTTTTCGTGTCCAAAAACGTTCCTCGTAATTTCGTATTAACAAAAGAGGCTATCGAATGTAGCCCGGAGAGAGGGAGAGGTATTGGAGAGACTGCGGGATACCGAGGAAGAAAGAGGCCTGGGGGATGGGGAGGGGGTTTAACGTCCACACATTTTCGTGTCAAAAACGTTCCTCTTAATTCCGTATTAACTTAAGCTGAGCAGGATACGAAGGAAGAGGTAGACCGAGGAGGTGGGGAAGGGGGTTTCACGCACAATCCCTTGCCGTGTCTGGCATTGAAAGCACGTCACTTGACACGACAGAGGTGGTTTGTAAATTATCTAGAAGACTCATGATATTCTGAGCAATTGTACAAATGCAAACTATTAAGATACTATGCAGGTTCAGATTTATATGTCATTTAATTTATTAATTAGACACTATATAATTAACGTATTCAGACAATAACTAACTCTCGATGCCATCGTTAGTCTGTGATATTTAGTGGCTTTGCATACACTTGGTGATGGATAATTTATTGTAAAAATTGATAATCGTCACTTTTTATTATCGTACCAACGTTATTTATGACGATCGAGACTAGACTAATACCTCGATTCAGAATTAATCCATTTGACTGCAATTTTCAGCTCTTTATCTTTATCTAACCTTGAACATCTTTATTTAAATCTTACACGATGCATTTTTGAAATATAGAATAGCGAGTGTCAGTATAATACGAGCGAAGTGATAGTTCTGGGTTTTTTTACCGGAAAATATCTAGAATAGGAGATAAAATGGCCGTATTATGCTATCACAAGAGACAGATAGTTGGCTTCGTGAAACTACGCCATAGGTCTTTTCGCAATGTTATTATAGATCTTGTCAATAATCACAGCCAACCAATTATAAATAAATGGAATTATAGCACACCGGGATATAATAAGATCAAATCCCCTGTCTCCAAAAATTATCTCCGCTCTTTTCTAAAATTCCTTTTACAATTGAATTAGTAATTATTTTTGTCGAGACAGAATAATTAACTTGGTTATTATCTGACCTACACAGATCGCTTAAACAGACACGACCTACATGCACTGTATAAACCAGGAACATATTGATGTCATCGCAGCCATTTTGAAATTGCGACGTCATATCTGCAATGTATGCGCCGTGATCCAAAAAATAAACATGCTGCCTTTTGTAAACAAGTACAGCCTACTATATCATTCGGCAAACCTCGACAGATTCCGGTGCCCTACATCTAGACTCGGCCGTATGATGAAGTCCACCATTTTGGAACTATTTTAAAGAACCCGGTTAAACATGGTTGCCCCCAGGAGATGGGTGCCAGTCAAGTCGTCCACAAGCGAAGTCGTCCACAACCGTTGGTGGAGTCGTCCACAAGGCATTGGTGATGTCGTCAACAACTATTAGTGATGTCGTCCACAACTTAATTTGTTTATGAATTCCTTAATGTTGTTTATTTGCCGGGAGAAAGGGTGACCACGCAGAATAAAACTATACTAATTAAAAACACATCGTGTGGACGACTCCAAAAAACGTATTACAATATCCAAAAATTATTTACTTTGTTGTTTATTTACCGAGAGAAAGGATGACCACGCAGAAAAACTATACTATTTACAAATACATTATGTGTCCAGAAATTATACTAAGTCGTGTTGACGACTCCACCAATGGGTGTGGACAGCTTAGCCAGATTTTGGGACTTTTTTGTAAAAGCGGAACGTTTTCCTGTTAGAGTAAATCATCGGTAGTCGATAACCGCATCGCAAATGTATGGTCGTAGGTACATATCAATGACTATCATACATCCGAGTCTAGATGTAGGTTACGGAGAGTACCGGAATCTGTCGAGGTTTGCCGAATGCCTACTATATGAACATATAAACAGCCATTGCGGATTTGTGACGTCATGTCTAACTTCGATGCGCAATGATCAAAATAACAAGCAAGCTACTCTTGAGAATCCTAAAGACCATTGGGGTGGAAGGCGTGTTTTAAAGGGACAAAGAGGTTATTATACATTCCGCCTCTTTAATTGCAGCCAAGTAATCGTTCCAAAGACTTATTCACTTATTCAGATTTATATTATCATGTCATTTCATGAGGGATTATATGGAATATAAAACAAATGGTAATTCATTCCTCGTGCTTTGTGTAAGATCATAATATTATAGTAACAGGGATCTTAGAGACATCAAAAGTGATGATCAATGATGTTGAATAATTCATTGTATAAAGTGGAGCTGACGTGAAGCTATTTTATTTAAGACTTCATTATCATTCAATTAAGAGAAGATGATGGGGGGTATGTTTTGCATATGGAGAGCACAGTGACATTTTGAAGTCAACTGTCGTCAATTGAAAGGCGGGGAACCACGGTGCCAAAGTGAGGAAGTCGGCACGCCAATTTGGGGTTTTCAGGACGGAATGCTTAGCGCGTGACAACATAGGGTCCCGAGAACGAGATGTTCAGAGAGGGATGGGGTTGAGCGTCCACCCCTTGTCGAATTATTGAAATCAAATTGAACCATGTGTTCGTCCCGAAATAACCTAGTTTGTGTCCCCACTCTGTCTCCATCTCTCACTTCCCCCTCTCTCTCTCTCTCACACACACACTCTGTCTCGTTGTGTCTAGTGGATGTTAAACACCAACTCTCTCCCACTCTCTCTCTCTCGGTACCTCTCTCTCTCTTTTAACTCATTATATTTTTCATTTGACAGATATTTAATGTCATACAAACTACAATATTGTAAAGGTCAGAATGTATTCCTCTTTCTAATGATAATTTGAGAATTTGTCAATATTTTGCAGCATCAATAAGCAAACCAGGGCACGTATTATACTCGTAATCTCTGATAAACCTCGTGTAGATTGCATCTTATCCGTTGTGTCGTTCGTTCGTACCTTAAGGCTTCACATCCGATTCCAACTTGGGTCATAATTATTGCATGCAAGTGTTCTCAGAGGAGTCATATAATAGGCATGGTTAAATATAGGTAGGGGATACGGGATCGATTAGGTTTATCCAATTTATTTCAATTGGTTATCTAGCGCTCGTCTTTATATATTCAATGGGGCGTGCGCTTGTTGTATCATAAAGTCTGTCATTGAGTCAACTTGCGGGTTTTCGAATCCACGGATGTACGCGACAAGGAGTTTGGTCGCCTGTCCAGCCTAGTGTGTTTTATCCGTCCCTACGCGCAAGCGATTTATCAAAATAAAATTAAAACCATTAAGTTAGCCCCGAAATGACTTAGTTTGTGTCGAGTGGATGTTTAAACCCCACATTTCCCTCTCTCTCCCTTGTTCTGTTGCCTGCCAACCATGTCGGAAATAATATTTAAATTGGCGATACATCTTACTGTCGCCTGTCCAACCTTGTGGGTTTTCTTCGGCCATACGCGCAAACGAATTATCAAAATAAAATTAAAAGTATATGTTATCCCCGAAATAACCTAGTTTGTGTCGAGTGGACGTTAAACCCCATGTCTCTCTCTCCCTCTCTCTCTTTCGCTCTCTCTCTCTCTCTCTCCCCCTCTCTCTCTCTCTCTCTCCCTCTCTCTCTCTCTCCTTCTCTCTCTCTCCCTCTCTCTCCCATGTTGTTTTGTAAATATTTAAATTGGCGATACATCTTACTGTGTTGTATTTAGTATTTAATGTGACACCTACCAGACTAACAGTGATGTAATGTAGACAATTACTGTTAATGACGTATGGTTGTTAGGACTTCATTATCTCTATAACAGATGTCTAGCATCAAATATCTCTCAACTTATTACCTTTTATCAAAAAAAATAACGATGTAAAAATAATTGTACTTTTCTTGGGTAGACAATAGGAGAATCCATCATGTTTACTGGATTTAAACTGGTTTTCTTGAATTAATTTCCACAAATCTTTCAGAAAAAATGAATTTAACTGAGACTTAGAAAAGAAAGAAATCGTACGTATGAAATTGAAGCGGCAAAATATAAGGAATGGTGTATTTACCATGTCTCAAAATTCCAACTCGCTCTATAGCGTATGCCCGTCTTCATTAGCCGAATTTATGAGCAAAAAACTGTAGGACATTCAACCCCATTTTATTTGATTTCATTATCCTAGTCAGAACAGGAAAATAAGTCGCTAACCTTTTTTTGTTCGATGTCTACACAAAGCTTCATACATTCGTCAAATATGATCTAAAATGTTAATTTAATATTTCTATGAGCGTTTATTATTCTGTCTAGAATGAACAAAGTGGAGTCGAACTCTATGGAATTATACTCTGGTCTGTTTTTCATCAACACGGTCCATCATTATGTACAATATCCTTTAATTCTTTAATCCAATATGTAAAATCTGTTTGTCCAAATTTAATATTTTACACCATAACAACATGACCACAACAGCCTCCATCACAAATTCATCAAAACAATAAATGCGTTGTTGGTGGTCGAAGGGTCTATCACATGCTCTTAAAACCATAAGGTATGTCATCGAATCAAATAGCCTGATTTCGGGTGCGAACCTCGTGGGTTTTCTCGTGGTCCCAATTTCATTAACACAATTAATGCGTTGTTGGTGGTCGAAGGGTCTATCGCATGCTCTTAAAACCATAAGGTACATCATTGAATCAAATGGCATGATTTCGGCTGCCATCCTGAACCTCGTGGGTTTTCTCTTGGTCATCTGGTTTCTTCCTACCATTGTAACGCCCATGAATTGACAATATGTCAGGCGATATTCTAAGGTGTAATAGAGCATACTCGATTAAACGTTCCGGTAATGAATTCTCTAAATTCCGAAAATAGTGTCAATAGAGTGAAAAGGTGAATTTCGGAGTACAACGCATGAGCCGACTGCATAAAATATACCAACCAATCATGACAGCTGAAACATATTTATTTGTTACTTAAAGTACGTCACAGTTCTACTCACACCACCTCAGCTGTCGGGACTGACACAACTGTCAATTCGGGACGTTCGGGACTGTGAATCGAGCATCCCCATATAGAATGTGTAGGAGGGTGTTAAACTCAGTTTTATATCGCCCGACCAAGTTTACAAGGAAGTACTCTAATTATAATAAAAGGCTTGAACACAACCTTTGGCTACACTGAGATTCAATTACCCCTACTTAAAGCCAAGAAGATGTAAAAGCATATATCGGTCAATTCCGCCTAAAGCCTGGGTATTAGTTTGTCTTTATTAAGTGTACTTGTTATAAAACCAGAGTTATTACCGGTGTGTGAACTGCCCTTGTAGTCAACCAACACATGTATGTATAAATTATACCACATCCGGTTCTTCTAGACCATTGGCCGGACCAGATCATGTTCGACAAGAAAGACTTTAATTAAAATATCTGATATCTAATGCAGTAACATTACCCTAGCAGGCTTACTTTGATGTGTCAAATTTGAGGATGTTGTTTTGAAGTCCTGATAAATACGTGTAAGCCCTGGGCCTTTTTTCTGAACATTTTTTTATCCCCAGTCGAACGATGTTAATGTAGGGATTTTGCACGTGTCCCTGTCCATCCTGTTTTCGTTACCGCGTAAAGCCCCGTTAAATGTTTTATTATAACAGTTTATGCATATTGGATACTTTGTCTTTTTCTAATGTTTTAATTGTTTGAGTGCCACTTCTGTGTTTTTTTGAAAATGCAACTTATTATTGAAGAGCACATCCTAGATGACTTTATTGAACTTTTGTTTTTGAACCTAAATCATTTATGCACCCCACTGACCGAACTTACTTTAACATCAATATCCGAATGTCAAGCATTCTTTTACCTGCACACCATCGGGTTCACGGGACCTCGATTGTCGTCTAATCCGAACGACTAGACGTTTGTACTTACCAAGTTGGACAGGAGATATTTCTCGGGCCAACATCGGGATCGACTATTGTCGGGTAGCATATTTGGGATGCGGCGCCACGATGTCCCTGTGGGTAAGACGCTGGCTTGTTGACCGGGAGATCGAGTGTTCGTTCCCTGAATTGGCAGAGATAATGCGTCGGGATTTTCCGAAGTACGAATCCCCCTCCCCCGCCCGCCCTTTGTGATCTTGCCATAAACTTGCATAAGAAAAAAAACCCGAACTTTTGTAATCTCTCTCCGACATACAAACTAAAACTGGATCTGTCCTGCGGGAGAAAACCGGAGTACCCGGTGGAGTAAACCCATGAGGTTGAGAAGGCGCCCCTATCGCCAAGCCACATACGCTCACTCCAAGGACCGAAACAACAACCGCAAGCCAGAGGTGATCGGGCAGCTAGAGGTCGAAGCGTGACACTTTAGACCACTAGACCATCCCAACCCTCCAACTGCAAGTTAATTAGAACTTGATTTTAATCAGATTAGGCTGCATACTTTGCTGTTAATCAGTTTATAAGTAATTTAAACGTATATGTCTGATAGCCATTGCTAGCGGCTTGTCTGTCCTCACATTATCTCATAAAATGGGTGTAACCTTATTAACCGGGAAATTAGATAAATTGATAAATATAATGGTTAGTGGATGTATGTCATTACACGTCACACGTAATATCACGCACGCGCGTAATATTCGCCCCGAGTCGATTACAGAATATTACAGATGAAATAAAACCAAGTTCGAACAATCCAAACCATTAGACAAAATTCGAAGTCCTAAAAAACCGTATAGGCAAAATAGTGTAATCTGGCAAAATAGTGTAATCAGCATAAATTACGCGCCTAATATTCACCTCGAATTGATTTTAAAAAGATTATAGATACTTACTGACAGACCGCATTACAGATATATTACGTTAGATTTAGATAACGAGTTGACAGTTCTTGCTATAGGCCTAATATGGGTAATACGGACACAGCTCACTTTAGGGCGAAAGTTATTATTAGTCTTTCTCTCCTTTTCCTTTCGTCCCGAAATGGCCTAGTTGTGTTGAGTGGACGTTAAACCCATTTCTCTCTCTCTCTCTCCCTCTCTCTCTCTCTTCTTTTCCTTTGTTTCAACATTTTGAATGGCGATTTTTGTTGTCTTTTTGGTGTAGGATCGAATAAAGTGTTTGGAAATACATTTTCTGTCAGGTTGTAGTGAATATTCATAAATTTGAGGCGGAAGGATACAGGAGTTGTAAGGTTGGTTACGTTGAAATGTAGGGGCTGAAATTGCATGTTTACTTGTCTCTGCTTTTTACGGCGAACCTCATACATACGTTGGGGCAAGAGTCTGAAACATGTTGCTCTATCTGTTGCAGAAAGAGTTCTACCCAACGAAAATTTGGGAAACGTTAGACCCAATCTAAAAGGACGAGAATTACCATTAAAGTCAATGAGGAAATCATTAGGGGTCTGTGACCATATAAAGGCACTCGGCAAATCTAGACTCGGATGTATGACGAATTCCGCCATTTTGGAACTATTTGAACGGACCCGGATAAAAATGGCTGGCCCAATGTATGTAGTAGTTATTAGCACCCTTTCCGAGGTGTATCGGTGAATATCAGGACAGTTTTGGTCGGGGGATCAGCCGAGGCGGTCCCCGGCCAAAACTGTCCTGATATTCACTGATACACCGAGGAAAGGTGCTAATAAGTCACTTACATCACATTTCTATCGAGTATTTTGAAGCGATATGTAAAAAATAGTATTTATTATCGAGTCCTTTCATGGTAGAATGATTTCGCAGTCGAGAGACGAGCTGAGTAGTATTTACACGTGCGTCTAGCTATACCCTGGGCGTAAAACAATCACGTGTTTGTTTAGACCACATCGTAGAAGACCGCAATATTATTAATATTATTATTAAATGTAGTGTGAAGGAAATGCGAAACGTGGGTCATTCCTGGTGAAAGTATGCATCAACGAATTATTTGTAATAAAATAGATGTCTTTCTAGGCGTTTTTGTTTTTATCCTGCTTATTTTAAATGTCTGTGAAGTGTCCAGCAAGAGAACAGCGCCTTTTATCATCACAATTACAATAATTATTCAGTGTTCTCATTTATATGTTTTGCATATTAATATAAATCAAACCAAATTATGGAATAGGTGCCAATTGACATGTATAATAATTGATTTGTGTAATATGATGTTTAGTTAATTTAATGTCATTGTATATATTTTTGAACTGCCAGTTTGTTCCACCCTGTTTGTTTTGTTACTGTGATTTTGACTAGTTGTTTCATGTAATTTGTCCGGCTGCATTGTATAGAGCCATAGCTATCATTGCTATTTGGGCCGGACTAAACGTCCGCTACTTATTGCTTGAATGGTATCTTAAACAGTGTAGAAGTGTTCGTTTGTCGGGAATGAACAGTACTTTTTTTTAAAAAAGTGTACTGTTCATTTCTGATACACGGATACTTTTAAGCCTGTATTGGAAATAAACAGGCCAGTTTTATCAAAGGTTGCCAATGGCAACGAGGTAGAAGTGGGATGTAAATTATATCAACAAACTAAAAAATGGCTGCCATTTTATAAAAGCGGAACGTTTTCCTGTTAAAGTAAATAGGTAGTCGACTAGCCGCATCGCAAATGTATGGTCGTAGGTACATATCACTTACTGTCATACATTTTTTTAACATGTTTTAACTAAATAACACGCTTGTTAATACAGTTCTGCATAGGGGGTGACCCCGGGGCTGTATCTAGCGGGGTGCAGGGGGAACATAGCACCCCCAGAAAAATAAGGCGCCCCGCGAAATGGCGCTACCCCCCCCCGTTCCACAAAGAAAATGACATTCTTTCAATTAAAAAATGAAAAACTTGATTATGATCAATATCAGTAACTTGGGCATTATATTGGCGCCCCGCTACTCTGCTGCCCCCCCACTTCTAAAATCCTACATACGGCCCTGGGTGACCGGCACACGCAATCTTTATAAAAAATATTAAATAACAAGTTTAATACACATTATCAAATCGGGGGTTGGGAGGCCTAGTGGTCTATATGGTCGCGCTTCGACCTCTAGCTGGCACCTCTGGCTTGCCTGTGGTTTCCAGCCCTGGTGTAAGCGTACGTGGCATGGAGTTGGGGCGCCTTCTCAACCTCGTGGCTCCGGTTTCCTCCAACAGCTAAAGACCCCTACCAGCAAGCGAATTATTGAAATAAAATTAAAACCATATGTTAGTCCTGAAATGACCTAGCTGTGTTGAGTGGACGTTAAACCGCATTTTTCTCTCTCTCTCTCATTATCAAATCACACACTCGGCATATATGGTACCTCTTTTTTATACAATTACAGCAATACTGTGTATGGCTTATGTCAAAATTAGTTTTAAAATGAAATTGTTGTCTGGAGATAGCCAATTTTCTATGAGTCAATATATTCGTGTTACTTCGCCATAAAATAGTTAAATACCCTTCCATGTTGAAACTAGTTTATCCGAATAACGCAAAAATAGAACTTCTTTTTACAATATTTTAAAATTGCTTTACACACTTGGGGAGAAAATGACGTCAATCCGACCAAAAAAAAAGCATGTGTTATCTTGA
Organism: Patella pellucida; assembly: GCA_917208275.1. Taxonomy (NCBI): domain Eukaryota; kingdom Metazoa; phylum Mollusca; class Gastropoda; family Patellidae; genus Patella; species Patella pellucida. The sequence continues at coordinate 205,102 of OU795039.1, read as the reverse complement.
AAACTAAACCGATTAGTATCCTTTTTCATGTCTAAAAACAAAATAAAATTTAACATTTTTTGATGTTTTTAACATCATTTCGTAACCAATTTAGTTTGTTCTCCCTTTTTTAAGTTGTATTTCTAAAAACAAAAAATATTAATATCTAGTTGCTTCTACTAAAAATAACATTTTGTGATGTTTATCATCCTTCCTCAGCTAATTTGGGGGGGTTGGGGGGTTGGGATGGCCTATCGATCTAGAGTGCGGCGCTTCGATCTCTAGCTGGCCGGTCACCTCTGGCTTGCGGCTGTTGTTTCAAGCCCTAGTGTGAGCGTATGTGACATTTAAATAGGGGCGCCTTCTAAACGACAATGTGTACACGGGACCTCGGTTTTTCGTCCTATCCGAACGACTAGACAACTATCCTTGTAAGGCTCTTCTTCCTGCATCACTGACAAGGGGAACCCACGCCGGAAAATCAGGATGCCCGACCTACAGCCTAGCGAGCCAGTGTCTTTCTCACTTAGCCACGTGATCCCCTAGTGAGTCAGACGTTGACTCGCTAACCCGAAGAACCCGTGTTTAATCCCACTTCTCTGCAATGTATAGTCGTCTGAATGGGACAAACAAACAAACAAACACGTCCCGTATACATAGGCCTGACCGAAGCCGTGACAATTGGAAATGCATGTCGTAGGGCCGCCATCCGGACAAACGTTCCCTGAAATAACGAATGTTAAATCCCAGCTCAGGGCAAGAACTTTATCGTTGTAAGGGATATTCGGTCTTCTGTCCGGTCAGGCAGGTTTCCCCCGAGTTCTTCGGTTGCTTCCTGCAGTAATGATCGAAATCATTCGCACGATCTGTGCCAAGGGCCAAATTGGAAAAAGGCCTCAGGCCTAATTTGCTACCCTTGTAAAATGACGCGATTATTATTATTATTATTATTAATGGCAAATTTCATATTATATCATTTGAATCAACATGATACCGTATGATCTATACGCACATCGCTCATTGTACATCAAATACTAATTGGTAACTTATCAAGTATGCATCTAGCATTAGAAGATTCCATGTCCTGCATACTGATTAATTACAGACAATGACATATTCATAGGATCAATGATAAACATATTGCTAGCAAAGATAGGATTTCTTTTATCTAGTCATCTGATCAAGTCACCATGTAATCTCCGCTGTTAGACCAGAGTTTACTGAATATTCCCATGGATTTTAATATTATAATAAACAATAGGAAAAGTTAACATGATAATCGTCGTCCATTAGTCCGGTTTAACATTTTCCACATTTATCGATGAGTTGAAAGCTTTCTTCCGTGCACAGAGAAACATGCACCAACAACCTCGTTTACATTACACATTTTAAGCGTACCAGGGTTTTTTTTGTAATGTAAACGGTGGTCTAAGCACCGTGCCAGAAACGACTCTCTTTAAATATTCGTAGGGTAAACGCTAACTGGTCTGAGCATGCGCCAAATGGACCTTGACCTTTTTTCCCGCGAAATTTGACAGCTCTATCATCAGTTCTGAGTAATACAAGCTATTTACAAACGACATGATTATTCGTTTATTTTGTCTCCTCTGGTATCGTGACATCATTGAATAACTCGAAGAGACGGCTTACTCACTTAAAATGGGCATCAAGTTTGTTAGAAATAGACCATTCTAGCTTGATTTCTTTCGTACTCTGAACAACAGAATGTAAACAAAAAATAAAGGGCCAAACGTACCATAATCAATTGTTTTCATCCAGGTAACTTGCTTAGGGACTGAAATTAACTTTTCTGTGAAGAGTTCCACTGTTGGCTCGGTATGGCACGGTTCCAAGACCGGTAATGTAAACGGGTCACATTCTTGAAATCTATCGCGGCCTGGTACGGTGCCCAGTACGGCGCGCTTATCGCGGCTAAGCGTAAACGTGACTATAATTATGCACAAGAACATGTATGAGATTCACTGTGGTAGATGTTTAATTAACCACCGTAACCAGATAGAGAAAAATGGAGTTAAACGCCCACTAGACACAAACTAGGTCATTTCGGGAATAACACACGTTTCAATATTATTTCAATAATTCGATTGCGCGTAGGGATCTTTAGTAGTGGGTGGAAACCGTAGGAAACCCACAGGGTTGGACAGACAACCTACTCATTGTCACGCACAATCGGGGAATCGAAACCTCACAACTTGACTCCATGACATACCTTATGATACAAGGTGCACGCGCTAACCATTCGGCCACAGCCTCGCAACCAACTTTTTAACTGCCCGGAAATGTAAATTGCAAAGATTTTCTTTAAATCTACAAGAAACAGACATTGGGTTCAATGTAAAAAAAACACTTGTTATAGTCGTTTACTAGTCAACATAGAACTATCCTCATTAAATATCCACGTAGCCATCCAATTTGCTACCCCTCAAAAGCCCCTTAGCCAGCCACATGGCTGTCAAAAAATCCCCGTAGCGAGCGACAATCTGTAAGAAAGGCCCTAGTCCAACCCTTCTATTCCCAGCGCAGTGCCCCTTTACCGGTAGTATTTAGTTATTTCGGTACACGATGACGTGTAGGCAAAAGAACGCTATGCAATTTAAATTCGAAATAAGAGCAGATCGTATAAGACCCTGTCTGGGCAAACATTTTCACATTGTTCACCATATGGCGTACGCCAGCATTCATTAGTTCAGTTTGTCCAAAAAAATAAGATGTTCGAATTCTGTTTAATCGTATTTTTCATCCATACAAATCTATATAAAGTTAGTCGGGTGAAATACCTATCCATGTTTATCATGGAACAAATTAGCCTGGAGAGATGCTCTTGATGTCTCAAGAGCGACAAGACGATAAAAAAAGCAGAATCTGGCTGGTCGACTTTCAATGGATCTGTTTAGCGGGAGTTAATAGGTTGTAAGAAAGTTTGGCAACCTGGAGATTGACAAGAGAGGTTAGTTAAAAACGTGTAGATCATATTAAAAACCAAACTGATGTTCATTCAACAAACTGTCATGGTATGAGCCATGTGATCTGTTCGTGTTCAACATGTTAATCAGGTCGGGTAGATTTATAACTGAATTACAAGAGAGAATACATAGATTTAGTTAATAACCAGCTTAGGATTATACGTGAAGGTTATTAGAAAGATTTATTCCCGGGAAGGCGCAGTTAGTGACCGTAACGGATTAAAAAAGGTCGTTTTCGACGCCTTAACGGGAATCCAGCCCCTAAGGATTAAAATGGATTAAAAAATGTAACAATGGTGTTATAGAGTGTTATGATAAGAATTTACTCTTTCATAATCCCCACTATAACTAATTAACCAACATTTTAGCATCAGTCGTGGGATAAGAAATAAAAACAAAACTATAGTATAACAAAAATTCATTTAATTTCTTCAAAAACAAATAAAATACATATATAATATAACAAAAATTTATTTAATTTCTTCAAAAACAAACATAACTATACTATAACAAAAATTATTTCGTCAAATAAATAAAAAACACAATTATACTATAACAAAAATTAATTTCACCAAATAAAAAAAAACATAATTATACTATAAAAACAACTAAAATCAGTTCAATTTCGCCAAATAAGATACCCTGTCTAAATAATCAACTAACGTCAATTCATGAACCTCGTAACTTCTTTTCAATTCCTGTGTCCCGGAGCTTGTTTTGAAGTTGGGCATATTTGTGTCTTTTCTTTGGTGGTTCCTGTCCGCCAGCATATTGCACTATTCTTATTTCATTAATATTTTGCTCCTGTTGTAAAAATGCTATCAATTCAAAAACATTCGGATGGGCTTTTCCGACCAGCTTTTTGACCCTCGACTGCCATCCTTCCAGAGTGTTGTTGGTCCTGTGTTCCTCTGTATTGTAATGGTTCCTCTGGTAAGTTGAAAATTCTCCCTCGAACCATTGATTTGTAAAATAATCAGCCAATTATGTTATTTTCGGATTAGGTGGCATTTCTGCTACAATGTGAAGGAATGCATCTCCAACCTGCAAGTAAAATAGACTTGGTAAAAAAATTTGATAACAAAGTGTTCAAAACGTTCCACGTCTACTCAAATAAGAGAAATCGAGGGCATATGCAGCAAGACATAATAAAATACACCTACCCGTTCAACTGGCACCAACAGTAGAGCTGCAAATCTCCGTACTACCTTCTGTATTTCTTGGTCGTCTCTATATTGTACTTGTAGACCTGCATTTTGTGTTCGTCTCCAAATACACTGGGTAAAATAATAAAAAAACAGAATCCCGTATTTGGGAATATTTCCAACACTGCTTGTTTTGCTGCCAATTCAAAATCCATCTGAAATATAATATGTTAAGAAAATAAGCAAATTACAAAAACTGAGAGACCGTGAGAGAAAATTCGTAATTATAATCATAATAAAATAAATATTTTGATGAATGAAGAATAACCCATGGGTGATTTGATGATATTCATCATTAGTTGCCAATTGGTGAATAAAATTCAGTTAACATAAATTCAAAAATTCTTTAACACCGTTAATTGGGTCCTAATAACAACATGTCTCTCTTCAAACGAAAGCCGACAAGTCGTAACTGCGCCTTCCCGGGAAGGATTAATTTTGGTTACGCTCTGTAACTGCGCCTTCCCGGGAATACACCATTAGAAACCGGTTGGACGTGCCTGTGCAGCCTCGTAGGTTTTTTTCGGGTCATCCAGTTTCCTCCCACTGCTAAAGGCCCCTACGCACAAGCGAATTATTAAATAACATTGAAGCATGTGTTAATCCCAAAATGATCTAGTTTGTGTAGAGTGGACGTTAAACACCATTTATATGTCTCCTATTAGTACCCACAATAGTGTTTAAGTCACGTTAGCCCTTGTGCGTATACAAGGGGTATTTCGGGACCCCACGACCATATCATTAACGTTTGTGAGGAACTGATTTATAATTGTCTGGCGAGAATTCTATACATTGTCAGCTACCTAATGTCGAGTATCATGCTGTAAAAAGAATGGACGTGAGGCAACATTCATCCTTTGACAAGAAACTCGGATATTACGTTGCCGTACACAAGGGGTCTTTTGGACCCCGCTCCCCTTTCCTTTCATTTTTTTTCTAGTTTCAAGTGTCTAATCTATGTTGCGCTCGGTGCTAGTTTTGTATTGGAATCTTTCTACTGATGACATTGTTTTGGTCATTCTAATAATCTATATTTGAAAGCAAATCTGGGTACTCTACCAACCCCATCAAAAGACAGATTCTACATGGAACATGACAATTACGTTATGGGTAGATTTGTATGGCTTCAAAAATACTTTATAATTCACTGTTAATACCTCAAATATTTTTTTCACTCTGGTTGATTAATATTCAGTCTTGACATGAAGCTGTAATTTGATCGTATTTCAATAAAATTGTGCATTTAAAAACCTATTTTTGTGTGGGGTCTTAGAAGACCCCTTGTGATCGACAACGTTTTTCGTGCAACGTGACCGCACAAGGGTTAGCGGTGGATTTGGTTTAATGAATTTGAGGTGCAGAAGGGTTGGGTGGGTTAGGGTCATGTTTATGTTAACCAATACTGTATCTGAGAGGTAAGCTGTATTACTTATAAACCCATTCTTTAACCTTTTCAGTTGCATCATTCAGTGACCAAATGGCGCCTAAACACTATAATATACATAGTCAGGTCGATAATAAGAACACGAAAACATTGCAACAAAAGTTTTCTCAACTAAATCTGGTAGTGCCCTTTATAACATACTAACAGTTTAGGAAATGTAAGACGTTTCGGCCTATCTAGTTACTCCGATTACTTTTATGGAATAAAGACGCTTCGGCCTAACGATTTACCCCTTTTACGATTAGGAAATGTAAAACGTTTCAGCCTAACGAGTTACCTTTTTTACGATTTTGGAATGTACGATTCCTCGGCCATCATGGTAAAAACACCAGTCTTAATTTATAAAATAATCGAATATCTATGTGTTGAATTGTTGTGAATGTTATGAATGTTAAAGCAACTAGTTCTAGGCTATTTACTTGCAAGTGTGTCGAGGTTAATGCGCTAATAGATTTACTTGCGTTCTTTTGTATACCGAATATCACCGTGTGCTCGAGATCTCTTTCATACAAAACGTCCATATTGAATTACTTCAAAACTCTTTTATACAAAACGTCCATGTTGAATTACTTCAAAACTCTTTTATACAAATTTCCCTAACTGATTTAATTAAAAAGGTCTTCTGTAGCTTACGCTCATAGAATAACTAAGGGTAATATTTAAATATATGGATAAAACGCTTGCCTTATTATATAGACAATTTCATTCAAATTACTGTATTCTTAGCAAATTTAATACTGGTTATTATAGCAGAAATGGTATTTTACTGTTTTGATCATCCGTTTAATCATTATAGAAGAAGAAGAAGTATAATTGTTTTCTTAATGTGTCACACATTGTACAGTAGCATTATAAACATAATTTGAGGCCTACGAGACACAACAAGCATTTTAAAACGTCTATATTCGAAGATAATAAATCAATACATGTAAGTAACAGAGATAAAATTACAAATTTGAAATTACTGACATTTCACTATTACATGTTTTTAGTATATTAGCAATCATGATATAAATCGTTTAGAATAAGAAGACATTAAGTAACTAAAAAATAGGCAAATAAAATAATAGTAATCAAAATGTCATCATATGTTAAAATATTGTCTATGATAAAACATTTTTTTAACAATGGCAGCTAGGATTTTTACCAGGTGGAATTGATCATTAGGAAGCATAGCTGATGCGTTGGTGTCAGTGTTAGGAAATGAGGGTTTATGGTGGTTGCGGCGTTCCATAGATTTCGTCCCGGGGGGGTCAAAGTAGCAATCTTGCCGGTTTATAAATCCATTAAAACCTCGCGGACGTCAAAGCCGACAAGATAAAGGAGATAATTGGGTTACTTTACAAGTAGAAAGCATTAAAACGTAATACTCGACAAACAAATAGATATTTTTTTTTAAAAAAACGGATTAGTTTATATTTGTATGTGCCAAGCGTTAAAGCATTTATCGTACATTTATCTTTATTCTGGACAAAGAAATTGACAATTATTTTTGAATATTCTCACATGAATTTCAGAATAGACATGAAGCAACGTCTGGTTTTAATGGGACATTGTGTAATTTGTTTTGGTTAAATACATATTTGGTTTTTTTTATAAAGATTGTGGATGTATTCCCTTGCGACTAAAGCTAAATACATTATGAGAATAAATGATTCTATGTGACAGGTTTAATATAATTGTATACCCAAGTAAATTGTGAAAGAGAGAGAGAAATGGGGTTTAACGTCCACTCAACATAACAAGGTTATTTCGGGACTAACATATGGTTTATTTTTTTATTTCAATAAATCGCTTGCGCGTAGGGGTCTTTAGCAGTAGGAGGAAACAGGAATGCCCGGAGGAAACCCACGAGGTTGAGAAGGCGCCCCCTATCTTCAAGCCACATACGCTCACATTAAGGGTTCGAAACCACAGCCGCAAGCCAGAGATGGCCGGCCAGCTAGATGTCGAAGCCATAGCAAAATCTACACCGTACATTTATCTGTAATTTTGTTGGATAATCGTTGTAAATGATGAACATTTTCTTAAACTACACAGTGAAAGCAATTATGGCAGCAAAGTATGGGTACTTTTCACCTCATTGCAGTTCTTGTGGCAATAAAGCAGGAAGTTGGGATGATATTTCATTAATTTTACGCCAGTGATGTTACACGCGCTTTTTTGCATTTTAGTATAATGTTTTGGTGTTTTTCTCAAAATAAACCACAATTTCAGTTCCTTGCAATCTCAGCGCTCAGAGTTTGGCTGCTAAAACATCACCATAAAATGATTTGGTTTAAAGAAAAAACAATTGTCGATATCGTCAATGTGTAGCCGGTGGCCACATTCCAACGAGACTATTTGCTTTTGGAATAACTAATTTGGCTTTTTATATAGATTGTGTGTGTTTCTTGTTGTTTCGCCTGTCAAGAAAAACAAACAATCTCTGTTTAATAACGTCGCGATCTCCCCGAAACCGCCCAGGTTGTTAGGACAGAAAGATTTGTTCCATGATTAAATTCCAAGGTGGTGTTTTTTTACACACCGTGTAACTAATTTGTAATTCTCTCGATTGTGGACTGAAAATCGAGCATGTTCCACAGAGTAAGCGAGTGTCTGATATAGACCATGATAGAGAGAGAGAGAGAGGGAGAGAGAGAGAGAGAGAGAGAGAGAGATAGAGAGAGAGGGAGAAAAAATAGGGTTTAACGTCCACTCGACACAAACTAGGTCATTTTGGGACTAACGTATGGTTTTCAATTTTTATTTCAATAATTCGCTTGCGCGTAGGGGTCTTAAGCAGTGGAAGGAAACCGGAGTGCCCGAGGTAAACCCACAAGGTTGAGAAGGCATCCCTATCTCCATGTCACATAAGCTCACACTAGGGCTCGAAACCAAAGCCGCAAGCCAGAGGTGACTGGTCAGCTAGAGGTCGAAGCGCGGCACTCTAGACCACTAGACCATCCCAAACCCCCCATAGACCACGGTAGCAGAGAGTAATTGGATATGGACTATTTAACAATATTCATTTAGAAATCAATCGCCATTATGGTGAGAAGATTTACATTCGTACATAGCTATTGATTGTCAATTCCATTTATTCAATATCCTGAAGGATTTAACGAAATGAACAAATTGTCTTCCACAAACAAAAACAAGTCTGCGGATAAATCTAACCATTTTGTCGCTATATCCGGTGAGATATAGAGGCCAGATATTCTATTCAGCATCTAAACCCATCATCTCATCAAACGGTGAACCGCCGCCAGCCTTAAAGTGCTGTACCATGTCGAATAGACTCATTTGCTCCGTATCGTTCCTGGTACATAATGGACGCAATCAAACTGGAGAATAAATCAACAGTTTCCACCACACCTAGTCGATAATAAAACCCATTTCAAAACATAAGAAAACCATTTTTAAAACACGAACATTGAACGATAACGGTTTCAATAAGTATAAAATGCTTTATTCGCCATTAGATTTATGTGGCATCTTTCTAGCGTCGATATGTTTTTTACGGCTTTACCAATAAAACGTCTATATAGCCTAGACGGATTATTCCTATCAATCGCTAACATATTCACAGATCCAAAGGGTACAAAATATAAAAGATTTATTTGTTTCAATTAAAGACAGCAGTGTCTACGAATAAAGATTACGTGGCGTCATAGCGACGGAGTTTACCAATGCAAATTAAGTCTTGAAATGACGTAAGTGTTTACGAATAAAGATTACGTGGCGGCATGGTGACTGTGATTACGCATGCAAAAAACGTGGCGACGATGTTTACGGGAAAAGATTACATGGCGACATGACTACGGTGTTTATGAATGAAAATGACGTGGTGACAAGTAAAGATTACGTCGTAATCACAGTGTTTAGGTAAAAAAAGATTACGTGGCGACATGACGACGGTGTTTATTAATGAAAATGACGTGGTGACAAGTAAAGATTACGTCGTAATCACAGTGTTTAGGTAAAAAAAGATTACGTGGCGACATGACGACGGTGTTTATTAATGAAAATGACGTCGCGGCAAATAAAGATTACGTCGTAATCACAGTGTTTAGAAATAAAGATTATGCAGTGATTACAGGAAGCCTTATGTAATTGTATTTATAAATACTCAACAGAAATCATCACGTGGCAGATAGAGTTTTTATCATATAGGATTACAACCGAGGTCCCTTGTACCCTCTTCCGTAAAGGAACCATTGTCAGTGGAATTTGAAAAAAGACTGCGCAGAACCGCTGTTATCCGAGGGACAATGTCGCTCATACAACAATGTCGATCAATTGTGCATGTACGTATACGTTGAGAGGGCCCTTTTTTGAACTTTGGGCACATAGTCATACGAATTCGAATACCCTAGCTAAGAATCTCGATCATCGGATTCGATTGTTATCAACAATTTCCAGTTTCTTTTGTTTCTTCAAGCACCACCTACCCTGCCGATCCACCCAGTACGCCTCTAATAAGTTCTTTTGCGCAGTTGTCCGATAACACGGTATTTTAATAATAGCATAATCAATCATTCATTTCATTTAATTATAATAAAGTTATTTTGCACAATTGTCCAATAACACGTTATTTTAATACATCAATCATGCATTTCATTTCCTTTTATTAGATATGAAATATATTATGTGTATTGCAAATTTCATAAATCTATACAATCTGTTGTATATGATAGGCTTCTCAGTCTGAGCTGATATTTTCAATGTCAAAACCTAATTTATTATAACTGTACATGCGTTGCCTTTCATTGTATTATCAAATTTAATTTTCATAAATCTATAAAATCTGCTGTATATAATTTGACAGTTTTAATATTATAGGTGTAACTTTGTGGATTTATTATAACTTAATAATTTATTACTTATTTAATATGTTTTTATTTTCACTGTCTAAAACAAATTTCCACAGAACCAATCATTCTTAAAATGTTTTCACTTAACCAAAATGGCGTCAATGGCTTCAATCACCATAATGGTAAAATGACGTCATGCCGTCTCCTGTTTATCAAAACTTCTTGCTTCACACTTAAGAGGGGTTTCCGCATTTCACCACGACCTCGCCACACTATTTAATTTGTGTGGACATTATTTGTAGTGGTAGCACACAATTTCAATCGTGACAAAAATATAAGAAAAGACACTGATGGCCTTAATGGAATCATTGACTTTGAACTCGAGTTCAACTATTATTTTAGTACATTTTAGTCCTATATTGTATATCATATTGTTAAAGTAATGAAAGTTTTCTGGAGGTTTTTCTGGAGGATGGCCGAATGGTGTCATATTATCTGTCATTGTACGTGACAAGGAGTAGGATCGCCTGTCCAACCTCGTGGGGTTTCTCCGTGTCCTCCGGTTTCCTCCCACAGCTAAATACTCCTTTGCGAATTAATTATACCATATGTTAGTCCCGAAATGACATAGTTTGTGACGAGTAGACGTTAAACACCATGTTAGTCCCGGAATAACATAGTTTGTGACGAGCGGACGTAAAACCCCCATCTCTCTCCCTCTCTCTCTCTCTCTCAAAACCTCAGATTTAGGATTAAATCACAGCTGCATAACCCCATATCTCTCTCTTTCTCTTCTCTGCCTCTCTCTCTCTCTCTCTCTCTCTCTCTAAAAACCTCGGATTTGGGATTAAATCAAAGCTGCATAACCCCATATCTCTCGCTCCCTCTATCTCCCTCTCTCTCTCCCTCTCTATCTCTCTCCCTGCATAACAACGTCCATTTCGTGGACGACAATCCGCGTATTATAGGCGTTAGATAATAACTACATTACAAATAGACGACAATGGTTGTATTATATTTGTAATGATAATACTGTATTAAACACGACATGGACCCCGGGTCAACCATTATTGTATTGTAGTAAGTAATACTAGGTACTATTAATCCGGTAATATCTGAATATTGAGACAAATTATCCCCACATCGACCAGTCACTGACCCGTGAAACGTTGAAATGATCCTATGGAGAACCATTAGTCAATTGTCAATCAATGTGAAAATGAAATGAGGTTTAACGTCCTACTGTTTTGCACCTGGCCTGGGCTAATGAAGAAGTGCATACGCCATACGGTGTGCTATAAGGGGAATTTTGCCCGGGCAGAGGGGACTATGGCCTACTCGTTTACGTTTACGCCAATTTATACACAGGACCTCAGTTTTTCAGCTGTTCTTGCCACCCCCGTCCTGCACCACTGACAAAGGGAATAACGCTGGTAAATCCAAATGATCTTTCTCAGCCAATGCAGAAATTGAACACACGACATCCAGGCTAGCAAGCCAGGAACTTAACTAATTAGCTACCGTGGCTCCCAGCTGTGGTTTAAACCTCATAAACCTTAACACTGAGTCCGTCAAACGTTTGGCAGCGGGACATCATATCTGACCTTCTATCCGTATCTATATGGATACACGATGTGGTAATAGACAATATGTAATACAAAAAGAACAGGAATGCAATGCCTTTTGAAGACTCGATTTTACCTGCTCTCGCTTCAGCTCGCTTTTTGCCAACAATTCGTAATGTCAGGCAATCAAATGTTTTGTCTTTAATCTAGTCGTATTGATTTGCACAAATATGCTCACAAAACGATACCATAGCCAAATGTTACCAATATTTAGATTATTTTCGTTCATTTCCATTTTGTCCCTGACGCCATGCGCTGACGTCACACAAAACACCGAACACAAATTGGCACCTATTAGGCTAGCGACCTATTCGACCTATAAAGACTAATCCGCAACTGCATATGCTGATGAATAACAGAAAGAATAAAACGATTATCAAGTTGAATCTGTGAATATTGTTAAAACCTCTCTTTCCTGTTAATTGTAACCACATGTTTGTACATGGTCTTGTCTCATCTTTTGGCACTCATTAAAATTTTAATCCAATCAGTTTAACTTCAGCATAGTGCCGCAACCAAGTAGAAGAACGATACATGTCTGTCCATTTTATAAATTTCTAATTCAGTTTGTGGTCAGAGAACAACTGTTGAAAGAAAATATGTAACTCGGTGCATTCCATACAGAATTATTCTTTACATCGTTATTTTGTTCTCTCTCTTTTTTAGATGTCCTACGGTCGTGCTTAGATTTTAATATCGTCTAGAATAATTCCTTCTTGGAACCGTAGGTCACCATCTCTAATAGTAAGTGCAGGAGGACTGCACTACACGCAAAACACAAATATACAAGATAAACCTGCGGACAAGACAGATAATAGACATTGCAAAAAATAAACAATTATCAAATCAAATGAATGGATCCGGGGGCCAGCCGTAAGCGTCCACTGCCCTGTACAGTCCCGGGCCTGTTGTGGTACAGGCTTCACTTAAATGATTTACAAAAGAAGCGTAACAAAAATAATGCGACCAATCTTGGCAGTGGTCGTCTCTTCAATGGCGATAGTCTGCCAGTAATTGACGTCAGGTGTTAGAACGTCAAATAATTTTAACGATAAAGGCGATAATCCTGACAGAATCTCGGAAAACGCTAAAATAATACATGTAGTGAGCAAAGAGGAGCAAAGCCCGACAACGAGAACATTCTGCAGTACGAAGGGCTAAAACTCTACTCTAATAGTAAGTGCAGGAGCACTGCACTACACGCAAAACAAAAATATACAAGATAAACCTGCGGACAAGACAGAAAATAAACTTTGCAAAATATAAACAATTATAGAATCAAGTGAATGGATCCGGGGGCCAGCCGTAAGCGTCCACTGCGCTGTACAGTCCCGGGCCTGTTGTGGTACAGGCTTCACTTAAATGATTCACAGAAGAAGCGTAACAAATATAATGCGACCAATCTTGACAGTGGTCGTCTCTTCAATGGCGATAGTCTGCCAGTAATTGACGTCAGGTGTTAGAACGTCAAATAATTTTAACAATAAGGGCGATAATCCGGACAGAATCTCGGAGAACGCTAAAATAATACATTATATTATTTACTCTTTTGCTCTATTTCATTGCATTTTACAAGCATGTTATCTATTAATTGTTTGCAGTAAAAATTAAAACAAAACATATAAATCGGCTTCACACAGCAATGCATCTGTGTAATTAGGAGATAAACACTTCATGTTTTGCATTTAGAGGGGTGTTATTGTCCAATAGACATGTCCTGAGATCATTAGGACCCAAGACGCGTAGCGTCGCGGGTTCTAATGTAAAATCTCAGGACATGTCTATTGGACAATAACACCCCTCTAAATGCAAAACATGAAGTGTTTATCGACATTGTAACATGCTTTTTTCGATTTTAAAAGAAAATACTAAAACAGAGGGGTGTTATTGTCCAATAGATGGTGTCTAATTGACCAATCAGAATGCGAGGTTTACTCTTAGCATGTTACAATGCTCACGTGAACTGCGATCAACTGGATCGTGTGCGAGCTTGACATAATTATATCGTCTGCTACAACCCAGTATATCGTCGATAAAAGGGAAAAAAATAATTTAGACAAGAGTTGAAATCGGTAATTTTTTACAAATGCTACACACAACTTACAACAAGATTGGCATTCAAGATTACGTTTTATATAAAGAGGAAAACAACCATTTCCCCTAGCATTCACCGCCTTTATACCCGGAAATACGTCACACGTAAAATCCCCTATATTGTCCACGACTATGGAATGACTTCTGACAAAGTAAAGTGGTCAGAAACAGCTGCTCAATTTGGATCTAGACGTAGGACCCATATGTTCATGGGGTATAATCTACAGGATCTATTCGCTTAGAGTATACTCATGGATGGATTGACCGCTATATAAATGTACATTATTATTAGAGATTGTGTAGGCTTCCGATTCTCTTTCTCTACCCCCCCTCTCTCTCTCTCTCTCTCTCTCTCTCTCTCGGTATGTAGGAAAGAAGCACCGAGATCCCATGTACACGTTTTGCTTGGATGTTGGAATTTCCAATAGAGTAGCGTCACTGTCCGGGCAAAACGTCTCTTATAGCTCACTGTATGAGGTATGCCCCTCTCTTCCTCGTTCCCTCTCTCCCTCTCCCTCTCCCTCTCTCTCTATCTCTATCTCTGTCTTTCGGCATGATGGAAAGAAACGCCGAGATCCCAATGTACACGTTTTGCTTGGATGTTGGAATTTCCAATAGAGTAGCGTCACTGTCCGGGCAAAATGTCTCTCATAGCTCACTGTATGACGTATGCCCCACCCCACCCCCCTCTTCCTCGCTCTCTTTCTTTCTCGCTCTCTATCTCTCTCTCCCTTTCTTTTACGTCCCGTGTACAAATTGGCATGCCGGTTAAAGATAAAAAAGATACCTTGACAGTTGGGATTCAATAGTTCTATAGAAGCGTAGTGCCCACCTCCCTCTCTCTCTCTCTCTCTCTCTCTCTCTCTCTCTCTCTATCCCTCTCCCATGCAAATTGGTATGCCCGTAAAAGATGCCTTGACAGTTGGAATTAAATAGTTCGATCGAAGCGTAGTGCCCCCTCACCCTTCCTCCCCCTCTCTCTCCGTGTCCTCTCTCTCTCTCTCTCTAACCCCCCTCTCTCGTTTTCCTGCGATCACTAAATGGTGCTCACATCAACAACAGGTTGTATAATATATAGATTATTTTCGCGGACCACAGCTGTACAGTGACGTATTTATATATATATATATATATAATAATAATTACCACAGAAGCATCGGGGTAGAGAGGATATTCAACCTCGGCTATTTATAAACAAGTCACTTCAACTAACGCCGTTTATCAGCCCGGATTATTACTCTGGACATCAATTTATCGGCATGTTATGTGTTTGGAATAATGTCCCTGGGGAGAAAGAGCGTGTGTGTGTTTCTTCTTTCAAAAGGTGATTAAATGGATTTAATGTATTTTAGCTTGTGATAAATTGGAACAAATCACAACTTTACAATATACTCAAAGTTCTATAGTTATGCCTTAAGTTTTGATTGCCGTTCATTGAACTAATTGAGTTTTGAGCTGATGTGGATGCACTTTGCGTTTTATTCCAAGATCCAAAAATAGTTGTGCCTTAGATGGGGTTTTAAGTTTTAATTGTCGTACATTGAAATATTTGAGCTTTTTGACTCGACGTAGATGTACCTTCTGTTCAATTTCAATTTCAAGACCTAGATTTATTGGATTCCTTAAATCGCCGTTGGTGTCCTCCATGTTAAATCCATGTACATGTACATTGCATTATTGAAAGTGCTTTTATTCTATACATGTCAACACACCGGTGCTCAAACTTTTCGGAATTGGTGTCGATAAAATGTTTGCGGGCTTAGTGTGATCGTGGACTACGTTTATTTGTTCCGCAGCGGCGAAATCTATATAAAATATCAATGGTTTACAAACGTAAAACTGGACAATATATCTAAAGTATTAACGGTTTAAAAACGAAAAACTGGATAATCTAGCATATCATAAGTTGATAAGTGAATAACTGGACAAGCTGAAGGAAAATATACTTTTTTGAACTCCTGAAACGTGACTAGTTTCCTGGAAGAGTAAATAAGAATACCTTGTGGATAACGAGAAAGGAATAATAGATTAGTAAATGCCATTTCAAAATTGAAAATGATATCGACAGTATTCTGCCTTTTGGTAATCGGGTAAGTTTCTTAAACTACTAGGGGGGTCGGGATGGCCTAGTGGTCTAGAGTGCTGCGCTTTGACCTCTAGCTGGCTGGCCACCTCTCGCTTCCGGCTGCGGTTTCGAGCCCTGGTGTGAGCGTATGTGGCATGGAGATAGTGGCGTCTTCTCAACCCCGTTAAACCCATCTCTCTCTCTCTCTCTCTCTCTATCTTAAAATACTACAACAATAATTATTGAAGCTGTACTAGATATGGTTTAGATAAAATGAACGAATGAAATAGGGTTTAACATCCTACTTTTTTGCGCCTTACCTAGGCTAATTGAAGCCCTGCAATAAGGGAAATATTTGCCCGGGACGCAACCGAATTCCAACTGCCAATCTTTTACGTGCACGCCAATGTGTAAAGAGTTGACAGTGATGAAATAGAGAATGACACGAGGATACATTTCAGCCAAATTACTCAACTCTCGAAGCCACGATGGCTCATTGGGTAAGAAGCTGGCTCGGATGTTTGAACCGTGCAATGGTCGAGTAAGTTCATTGTGAGTTTTCGGCGCGGTGTCGCCTTTTCAGTGATGAAGGATTGGTGACCTGACAAGTTGTACCGCTACGTGGGAATACATTATATGACATATGCCCGTCTGCATGAGCCCAGTCGAAGCAAGACTGTCGAACAAACGGCGTCCTTAAGTGTATATCATGTATTCTAGGGGTTTTTTTTTCTGTTGAGCAATTATTCTAAATCTATTAACAAGCCGCATATTTTAATAACCATTGGCTGATTTATAACACTATTAAGAAGCTCGTTTCTCTTCACCGGTGGGGGAGAACCTAGTGATCTAGAGTGTCGCGCTTCGACCACTAACTGGCCGGCCACCCTGGCTTGCGGCAGTGGTTTCGAGCCCTGGTGTGAGCGTATGTGGCATGGAGATAGGGGCGTCATCTTTTGCACGTGGGGTTTCCTCCGGGCACTCCGGTTTCCTCCCACTGCTATAGACCCCTACGCGCAAGCGAATTATTGAAATAAAATTAAACCATATGTTAATCTCGAAATGACCTAGTTTGTGTCAAGTGGACGTTAAACTCCCTTTCTCTCTCTCTCTCTCCCCCTCTCTCTCTCTCTCTCTAGCCACTTTTTTCAAAGAGACCCCCAACCCTTCCAATCCAAGGACGTTGTATAACAGCACGAAACATAGCGGCTGGGAACCAGATTGTTGTCCAGAAATGATGTCGAAAGCAGCAGTACTGACTGATCCCAGGCATATTGAAATAATTTGTCAGCTTTGGAATACGAGACCGGTTTAGACCAATAGTGTGACGGAAAGCAATTATACATGATTACAATTCACAGTGTTCCAACTGTCAGACATTATCACAGTTTGTAATATGACGCAATTTCCTATTACCACGTAATTATAAACAGCACGCAATTAATGGTTTGCAGCATTTTGATTGGCTTAAAATATAATTTCTGTAATAGATGACGCGTGTTTAATACGGATAACCTTGAAGCGACTTCCGTTTCATTAGTTTCTTGAAGATCAGACGAAGAAAAAGGAAATAACTCCGTATTTTTCTCCATATGATTACACTGGAAGTTCGTCCATTATTAGCTTCCAAGGCTCACACAGATTGCTTTATTTGATATCTGGTTCATTACCTCCTATCAAATTATGGATTACATATAGTTGTATTTGTTTCAAAGGAAGCTCCACCATCCTTTCCTTCTTTTAAAACAAATTCAACTATGTGATGGCGGGTGACCGAAAGTTTGGACGTGCGCGCTGTGTCATAAGGTCTGTCATTGAGTCATTGAGTCAACTAGCGTGGTTTCTATTTCACGGTTGTACGTGTAAAGGTGTAGGGTCGCCTGTCCAACTCGTGGACGTTAAACCCCTTTTCTTTCTTTAAAAGAAGGCCATGGCGTACGGTGTGTTATCCAAGTGACCCTGCTTTCTGTTTATTCACATCAAAGATCTTCTCACCACACATGGTCCCACTAGAAACTTACGATCAACGAATACAAATCTATTGACGGTTCCGGCTGTTATTCTTGAGATAGGTCGCCGTTCATGCGCATACTCGGCCCCTTTTTTTATGGAATTCATTACCCTTGTCAGTTAGACTGGTCAAGTCTGTAGACAGCTTTAAATCTCAGCTTAAAACTCATCTTTCTTATTCTTATCAGTAGTGAATGACTTTGTTCAAACTTGAAAAGGCGCAATAGAAACTACCATGAAGTACTTTTGCGCTATACAAATTGAGACTTATTATTATTATTATTAGATTCCACAAGAGAGGTTGGGTGGCCGAATGATTAGCGCGTACAATGAGTGGTGGTCGCCTGTACAACCGCACGTGTTTTCTCCGGATCCCACTGTTTCCTCCGACTGCTAAAGACTCGTACGCGCCGTCGGAATATTGAAATAAAATTGAACCATATGTTAGTCCCTAAATGACCCAGTTTGTGTCGAGTGGATGCCATTTATATGTATATATGTATGCTCATATGCGAATGACAAAGTCATATTATGGAGTAAGACGACATGCCATGTATTTGATAAAACGAGATAACACATCTAAAAAAAACATGCAATTCAATTAGTTCTCGGTAATCCACCATTTTTTTTCCTAGAAATCTTAAACATAAAATGTTTTCAGAGAATGTGACGTGATAAAACGAGATAACACATCTAAAAAAAAACATGCAATTCAATTAGTTATCGATAATCCACCATTTTTTTTTCTAGAAATCTTGAACATGATTTGATTTCAGAGAATGTGGCGTGGCAGCTTAGTTATAGAGCGATCAGTGTTCCCCCGTCTCGATTCCCAGCGTTAACCTATAGAAAACACATCGAATTTCCCAATGTCAGGTGGTATCTGTCTTCGGATGAGAAGAAAAGCAGATATTGCTTTGTACTCATTGTCAAGCAGGTTAAAAAAAACATTGACAGTTCGAAAATCGAAAAAAAACTCAATCTCTTATATATAAAATCTCATCAGTCACCGGACTCTGGTGGTAGATTGGTCTAGTGCGCTTTAAAGCCCCAAATACCTCTCTTGTTGTAACTGGAAAATATGCCCCAATCTTATATAAATCTCACCAGACTCTAGTGGTCGATTGGCCTAATGCGCTTTAAAGCCCCAATACCACTCTTGTTGTAACTGAATAATATGCCCCAAACTTTATTCTGATCAACAAATTCTACTATTTTACAATATTCCAATTAATTGATGTTACAAATTTCATCTTAAGACACATAATTGAGAACATTCAACTGTATGATAATGAAAGGCCTTACGTAAACACTTTCAAATGTAATTTGGGTTTAAACATATTTCCGAACCCACTAGACAAGTAATATAGGATGTAATGGATACTTTACACAACAGGTAGGACACTTAAACATCTCGTAGTTAGAATAAGGCTACTTTTTTCTGGACCTGTCAAGCCAGCCAGAGTGTTATTGTCCCTTTAAATCATAAGGTCAAGTGGCTTGTTTTCGATCCCAATATGGTTGTTTGTTTATCTTTGTGTTTTTTTTTTACCAGGATTCGCAAGTTTTCTCCCACTGGCAAACAGAATAATTGAAATAAAATTGAGCCATCTGTTAGTTCGAAAAAAGGACCTAATTTATGTCTAGTTGACGTTAAACTATTTTGTAGGATGATGATAAATCATACAGCCAAAATAGTTTAACAAAAAAGAAACTCATATGAAATTGTCTTGTGTCCCTGCTGCAGCCAATGAATTCCGCTTGACAAGAGTAAAATATTAAAACGGCACAGTTGCTATGACGACTGTCAAGGGATACTAATGATAATGAAAATAACCAAGCTCCATTTACCCGCGGTCTTTCTTTTATGTGATTAAAACCCAGCTGAGATCTAGTTCTCTAACGGTTTGAGAGAGAGAGGGAGAGAGAGTGAGATGGGGTTTGACGTCCACTCAGCACAACTAGGTCATTTCGGGACTAACATATGGTGTAATTTTATTTCAATAATTTGCTTGCGCGTAGGGGTCTTTAGCAGTGGGAGGAAACTGGAGTGCCCGGAGGAAACCCATGAGATTGAGAAGGCGCCCCTATCTCCATGCCATTTGCGCTCACGTCAGGACTCGCAACCACAGCATCAAGCCAGAGGTGGCCGGCCAGCCAGAGGTCGAGGCGCGGCACTCTAGACCACTAGGCAATCCTAACTCCCTAGCGGTTGGAACCAAGAAATTGACACAAATGGGTTGCGAGAGAGAGAAGAGGAGGATGGGGTCTAACGTCCACTCGACCACAGGAATCTGACCTTCTATTTGTATATTTATGCATACATCATTTCGTACACATTAAAAAAAAGAACAGGAATGCAATGCCTTTTGAAGACTCGATTTTACCTGTTCTCGCTTCGGCTCGTTTTGTTTCAACAATTCGTAATGTCAGGCAATCAAACCTCTGTCGATTCACCCAGATATGTTTTTCTTCAATCCAGTCGTTTTGGTTTACATAAATACTCCCACAAAACGATATCATAGTCATTTGTTTCCAATAATTACATTATTTTCGTCCATTTCAGTTTTGTCCTCGCCGCGATGCGCTGAAGTCACATGTAACATCGATCATAAATTAGCACCCATTCGACTAGCAACCTATTCGACCAATTATGTCTGTTCTCAAGTGGAGCTAACTGTAGACAGACGGCTTCAGTTTCGTATGTAAAAGATGTAGAACTATAACCAACTCGCTTCTCCTTTCACAAGTTAAAAAAATAGGTTGTATCGAACGCCGATCAAATTCTCATTGTCTTAAATATATACATAGCTATTTTTACAAAGTTCTAACGATTTCGAAATAAAATTTGTTTTAATAACGTAGCTATATTTACAAAGTCATAACGATTCCCAAATAAAAAGTGTTTTAATAGCGTTTCGCCATTTCTCTTAGATCGATTCAGAATGAGAACTTAAATAGAATTTAACATTTGTAGAATACCTAGGTGAGAAGTGGCCATTGAGAATGTAAGCAAACACAAGAACTCCTTGTAACAACTTGTAGTGAAGCGACGAATGTCTAATCTATAAACGGTTAATCGAATAATGAACAAGGGACGCAACTCCTTCGAACAGTGAATAACATTATGGCGGATCTGAAGATGGTGTTTATTGATGTCACAGGAATTTAGATGGAAGAGTTATACAATCTTGAGACGACAGAACAAGGTTTTGAAGCCCTTGAAAAGAGAATAGTTATTCGATTTTCCGTTTTGCAAAGTTAATTATAATGTGAAATGGTGTCCATTATTCAGGGTATATAAAGAACATGTGCACGGCATCGACACATAATGTTCTTGCCAATCACGTCAGAACACGTGCACGGTGTCGACAGACATATTCTTGCCCATCAACAAAGAAATATTGTTATATTACATCTAAATATAATTCACATATAAAAACAACAACAATTTAACAAGCACAGAAAGATTTGTCATTAAACATGAAACTTTAAAATGGGGTCAGGTGTTCAAAGGAAGGTGGGGGTTGGATGGTCTAGTGGTCTAGAGTGCCGCGCTCCGACCTCTAGCTGACCGGCCACTGTTGGCTTTCGGCTGTGGTTTCGAGCCCTGGTGTGAGCGTATTAGGCATGGAGATAGGGGCGCCTTCTCAATCTCGTGGGTTTCCTCCGAGTACTCAGATTTCCTCTCATTGCTAAAGGCCCCCTACGCGCAAGCGAATTATTGAAATAAAATTAAACCATATAATAGTCCCGAAATGACCTAGTTGTGTTTAGTTGACGTCAAACCACATCTCTCTATCTCTCTCTCTACCCTCTCTCTCTCTTCAATCAATCATGTGTATTTGTAAAATGGGCGCCGTTATTGACATGACGGTTCCCTTAAATGTTTGATAAATAAAGTACGTATTATATGAGAAATTCAATTTATTCTGTCCGAGTCTGTCTGTATAGTCACCATTAGAAACGATATAACAAACATCTAAGCGTTTTACGTCACACCAACTGTAATAAAACATGGTTTATATTGAAATCAAAAACTCATATAACTGTTTTCATCTAAATCAAACCCATTTTAATATCATATAACTGTTTTTTGGTCGAATACATCCTGGTCACGATGTTTATCTTGCAGTTTTCGTATTATGTTGATCGATATTAGGGGCGTTGGATGGCCGAATGGTTCGCACGTGTGCGCTGTATCATAAAGTCCGTCATTGAGTCAACTGGCTTGGTTTTGAATCCTTGGTTGTACGTTTATACGCAACCTTGAAAACATTCTCCCATGTTATCGTTATAATCTCATGTTGTTACATTCAGAATAGCAAGATTAAAGTTACATTATTCAAGAGCTAAATCTGATTACTGCAAGCCTTAATTTAGGCTTCAGATGTTATAGAAATTATAAATTAGAAATTAACTAACTTATTCAGACCATAATTAACTCCCGATGGTAAGGTTATACTGCGATATTTGTTGGATTGTTGTCTGATTTGCAAGAAAACTTTCCATCGTGATTAACAAATAAATGGATAATCAAGACTATTAGTTTCGCCTTACCGATGTCAGTAATGATGATCGAGGCTAAGTGGAACTTTCATTCGAATGGTTCACGGTTCATAGTGGATCAATTTGACTGAAATTTTTAGCATATTCCCTTTACATTATCTCGTTATCTCATCTCCCATAAGGTATCCTTAAAGAAAATCTTGAAATCAAAATTGAGCTGAAAAGTACTAAGTAGGGCATTAAATATGGATTCATTTAAACAAGATTTTCATTTATGCATTTTTTAAAATAATAACAATGATTACAAAGTTTATACAAATGTTATACAGGTGCATTCTTTGTAATGTGTGAGCTTTATAAATATATAAAATTATTCGTAATTATTAATATCATAAGCTTATAGATTTTTTGTGGATATAGATTTGCCTTTAGCCATTATTAATGGTCATTGTCTGTTTAATTCACAAGTTCTCTTTAATCAGCGCCAATGTCATGTTAATAAAATATCTTTGAACAGAGTCCGGGATCTTTGCAAATACATATTGTTATTCTTGTTTTTAAAATAAGTTATCTTATTAGTTATTAGTTATTAGTTATTCATTCTATCGCCAACGAACGAATCGGTCCATTGTTTTTCCTGGTGTGTTTATCATGGATGAATTAATCTTTCATTAATGGATGAATTAATGTTTCAGAAACAGTTGCTCAATTTCGATCTAGACTTAAGACATACATGTTCACGACGTATTATCCACATGAGCTATTAACTTACAGCGCTTAGAGCATGCTCATGGATGGATTAAGCGCTATATAAATGTACATTATTATTATTATTATTATATATAGTGAACAAATTACAAGCGGGTTACCGGGGATATATAAAAAAAATACAGACGCTTTCGGACGCTGACTTCTATTACCCAGCGTAAATAATGACCGCCTTTGTCAGTCCGAGTGGAACTTGTCGTAAGTCTTGTGTAAGGATCGGTCTGGCGAGTGACAGTTGGCTGTCGATCTGATCGTAATTAACTTCAATCTCGCGTGAGACTCAGACATTCGCCAGCTCTTTCATTTTCTGCTTGACGACTTTCCGTTATAACTGAAACTATTATTGAAAGGAGGATGGGTGTCGAGAGATGAAGAAGACTTATCGATAGACTAGGTGTCGAGAGAGAGAGAGAGAGAAGAATTGTGATGACTGATTTCACTCTGATCAGCCAACTCGTATCGATTATATAATAATCAAATCAAACAGGAAAAAAAAGGATGAATTGTCTCCCTTTGGCTGGTTCAATCAATGGCTTCTTTATGCTTGACGACTTCCCGTTATTAAAACTATTATTAAACAAGGAAACGGTGAATGTATTCTTAAGTTTACGAAAGAGATTTGGTTCAGTTAAGGGAGTGATCTAATTCTTTATTGAATAACCAATCAAACGGGGGAAAAGGATGAATTGCCCCCCTTTGGGTGGTTTAATCAATGGCTTTTTTATGCTTGACGACTTTCAGTTATTGAAACTATTATTGAACAAGGAAATGATGAATTTATTCTTAGATTTATGAATGGGGTTTGGTTCGGTTAAGGGAGTGATCAAATAAATGACGATTTCTTCTGTATTAAATCACCAATCATACGACGGGGGAAAGGATGAATTATCTCCCTTTGGGTGGTTTAATCAATGGCATTATAGTGGTGAACTGGATTGACGTGGATCTAAAGATTTCACAGACGGTCAAGTCCATTGAGTAAGAGACAGTCTATGTCTATGAATGACAGCATTGACTACATAAAATATCATCCAATTGTATTTAATCTGAGGATTTTACAGACGATGTGTCAGATTCAATGTCAATAGATGCCAATAAAATTCGATCGTTATTCCATTCGCGCATGTGAAATTGTTTATGTCCATAAATAGGTTTGCCATCTTTATATTGTCAACTTAATCTCCCGTTATGCCATTCCCTCGCTACCTACCCTCAACTTAACCCCCCGTTATCCCATCCCCTCGCTACCTACCCTCAACTTGACCCCTGACCCCCCGTTATCCCATTCCCTCGCTACTTACCCTCAACCTAACCTCCCGTTATCCCATCCCCTCGCTACCTACCCTCAACTTGACCCCTGACCCCCCGTTACCCCATTCCCTCGCTGCTTACCCTCAACTTAACCTCCCGTTACCCCATTCCCTCGCTGCTTACCCTCAACCTAACCTCCCGTTATCTCATCCCCTCGCTGCTTACCCTCAACCTAACATCCCGTTATCCCATTCCCTCGCTGCTTACCCTCAACTTAACCTCCCGTTATCCCATTCCCTCGCTGCTTACCCTCAACCTAACCTCCCGTTGTCCCATTCCCTCGCTGCTTACCCTCAACTTAACCTCCCGTTATCCCATCCCCTCGCTGCTTACCCTCAACTTAACCTCCCGTTATCCCATTCCCTCGCTGCTTACCCTCAACCTAACCTCCTGTTATCCCATTCCCTCGCTGCTTACCCTCAACCTAACCCCCCGTTATCCCATTCCCTCGCTGCTTACCCTCAACTTAACCTCCCGTTATCCCATTCCCTCGCTGCTTACCCTCAACCTAACCTCCCGTTATCCCATTCCCTCGCTGCTTACCCTCAAGCTAAGTTCCTATTTAAATGAACATCTTGAGTAATATCATGAAACATTTACAAAAGGTTCACATAACAGAGACAGATTGACCGATTTACTTCAGAAATCAATATCACTGAAGATTCCCAATCTGCCAAACTGAATACATAGACAAATTAATATCTAAAAGCAAATCATCCCAGCATGTCCAATATACAACGAACGTGGAACTCGGGAACTCTTTGATCTGGGTCAGACATCTTTCAATATGTCGTTAGATGAAATGTACCCAATGGCGCCTTCCTGTGTCGACGGGAAAATCAAAGCTATAACCATAAGTAATTACGCCGACGCTCGAACACAACGATTGACAGAGGCTAAGTAGCCAAGCTTGACATAACAACTGTGAGAGGAGAGGTCATCCTAAACTTAGGCTGTCTATCTACAGCCAGTTCCGACTGAGAATAGGCCCTAACCTTATTAACTGACATTTTAATTCCTACATCGACGATGTCTCAGTTTATTTTCGGACGACTTTTGAGATGTGCTTTATGCAGACGTCGATTGATGTGCGTGCGACCTCTTGAGTTTGTTTACCGCTGTCACGTAAAGATCGTGTTAACTGCTCACTTCATCAACTGTATAAATGAAATCATCCCGATAAAATATTATACAGTGGATTAAAAGGGAGAGAGAGAGAGAGAGAGAGAGAGGGAGAGGGAGAGAGAGAGAGAGAAAGAAATGGGTTTAACGTCCACTCATCACAACAAGGTCATTTCAGGATTAACATATGGTTCAATTTTATTTCAATAATTCGCTTGCGCGTAGGGGTCTTTAGCAGTGGAAGGAAACCGGAGTTCCAGGAGGAAACCCACGAGGTTGAGAAGGCGCCCCTATCTCCATGCCACATACGCTCACATCAGGGCTCGAGTTAGCTAGCTAGAGTTCGAAGCGCGGCACTCTAGACCACTAGGCCATCCCAACCCTCACAGTGGATTAAGACTGCTGGAAATAAATATCGTAAAAAACCTAGTCAATATACCATCGCGGCTGTTCAACATTATTCTACTCTGAATAACAAGTCTCAACTTATAAGGGAAACCAAATCTTCTCAAATTAAATTAACCGGGTAGACAGAAATAATCAGTTTTACCACTTAACAGAACTCTAGAAAATTTAAAAGATTGCATTTTGACACCTGGATGTGCCATGCATCGCTTCTTCTGTCAGAAATAGGCACGTATATTCGTACTGCCGTCGATTTCAATTTTAAATTTGACAGTTATTCTATTCGTTTTCATCAGGAAAATTGCAATATTTTCATCATTGAATTAAATTTTCAATTTAACACTTATTCTATTCTTTTTCATTAGGAAAATGGCAATAGTTTTGTCATTGAATTAGATTATTTACAGTAAAATCTTATTACTAGTACAAAGCCTACGTGGGAGTTTTCATTTCATTTAAATACACCTTCTAGTAGAAGAGACGTGTGTATGACGTTATTGCCATGACCTATCCGAGGGAGAGAGAGGAAAGTGGTGTTGCTGGGGAAGGGAACTCAGATCTCAATAAAACTAGGTCATATCGCATTTCGGGGTGGGGAGGGTTAAGGTGACACAGAGCTCGATAAAACTAATCCATTTCGGTATGGTATATCCTTGATACAAGCATTTCGATTCCCCCACGGTTGATGTACACTGGAGGGGTGAATGGAACAACACGAGGTTCGACTCGGGATCAGAAATGTTTCGGTATGGGAACATGGATATTCGTATTCAGCACATCACAATCATGTTCCCCACTTTTACTAAAAAATGCCTCTAACATTTTGATTTAAAGGACCTAAGTCCCTAACTCAAAATTCTCCAAAATCTTTGACATCTAAAACACGAATTATTTGTCAATTTAAATCAACATTGATGATGTAAACTTACCGGGAAAAGATGAGCTTCTGATATATCCGATATTTAAGATAAAATATTTTTTTAAACATTGATACTGATTTGAAATTTGAGTGAAAACGGACACATTTGAATGTAAATCAGTTTATATACATTCATATTACAATATTATATGTGTTCCGACTCACTTTTGTGAATTTATAGGTCCTTAATGTTAACGATTTAGCTCCTTTACAAAAATCTGACTAGTCTACAACGATTATTGGTTCAATGACATATAACACTGTATAATCTGCACGGATTCATTTGTTTTTCAACCCTTGTCCACGGCAGCATGTTTATTTTACCAAAGAATAAACAAAAACGAATAGTGCATTCGAAATATAGAATCTAATATGTGCATGTGGGTAAGGAGATCACGGTGGCTTCGTTGGTAAGACGCTGGCTCGCTTCGTGTGCGATCATTTTATTTAATTTCGCATGTCATCACAAAAGGCCGCCATGCAGTAACCGATTGATTCCCAAGCAGACTCGTTATGCCAACACCCTGTAGTTCCGTTGTTTAAAAGCAAAACTATAAATAAAGATCAATTTCGGTGGAAGCGGACGTACAATGAAGCTCTTCCACAAATAAAGCATACTCAGCTATAATGCATTAGTTACCATAGTGACAGAAATCCCGATCAAGGTCATCTTTAATCTGAATAATGGTTCCTTGTAGATCTAATGTTTGCGCTTTCCTCCAGACGTCGTCGGCGGTCAGATCACGTGAACCAGTCGACTGAACAGACCAATCCGATTATCTGTAATGTCCCCGTCACGGCCGTACAGCGTGAGAAAATGTCCCAAAAATTTACAAACTTGAAAGAAGTCACGTTCTTTACCCCGTCATACCGGGATGGTGCCTTTAAGTTTGTAATATTTTGGGACCTTGTTTATTTCCTGACGGTGCATTACAACTTTCGAGGTCGCAGAGATTTGGCGTTTGAACATGATTAAAACAAACGCGGTGATTAGGCGATCATTCACGACCATGGAGACCACAGCACGATATATGGCGCCTCCACCACGCTTTTACCGCGCTTCTGGCGATCTTGACGGGCTCTGTGGCCATTTTCAGACGCCGTAGCGTCTCAGTAAGGACGCCATCCCAGTCTGACGGGGGTATAAGAAACGAAATCGCATGTAGGCGATGAACACTTTAGTCAAATTGCTGCACTCCGAACCGAGATATTAGCGATTCAGTTTACGACTAGCCCCGATCGCCTTTATCATCCATCATGAAACGTAACTGTATCATAAAGCCTGTCATTAAGTCTATTGCCGTATTGGCTTGGTTTCGAATCCCCGGTCGAACGTGAGAAGGAGTATGGTCGCCTGTCCAACCCCGTGAATTTCCTACGGGTCCTCTGGTTTCCTCCCACTACTTAAGACCCCTACGCGCAAGTAAACTATTGAAATAAAATTAACCATATTTGTGGACGTTAAACCCCATCTATCACTCTCTCCCTTCACTATATATCGCAGGCTAGCGACAACATCGGGGATTGGTTATGGTCTTGAGGAGTTAACATTTAAGACGTAAAGAAAGAACTGCAATAGGCAGATTTAGCTCGTGAATTGTGAATAATGAATGTTTAATCTCGTGATCACCGATTTTGCTACTATATATTACGTCGTTATCACAGTTCACGGAAATACAGCTGCTGGAGCTAAATACTATCCCCATAGTCTTGAAATCAGAATGGCGCTAAAACACAATCGAGTAGGATATGTCTGGTAAAAATGCCATTCTTTGATATTATTGTTTAACTTTAGTCAACTCACAATAACAATAATTTAGCTAATGCTAAATTCCTACTGATTGTCACTATAAATTCGACGGTCCGAGACCACGTATAGATACGTTCTGATTGCTTCGACTGGCTATAATATACCACACGACTTGATCGATCGTAACGTGTAGCCTTGTAGTAGGAACCTAGAATTAGTATTGAATTCAGTTGAGTAGCATTCCAGTCGGTGATCACCAGTTCGAGTGTAAGGGGAGGTAACTACATTACATACAGTAGGATGCAGACCACCATTAATTTTCCCATTAAGCCCACGTATAGATGTTCTGATTATACGACCTAATCGTAACTTACTGTAACGTGGTAGTATTGGTTCAGTTGAGTAACATACCAGTCAATGATCACCAGGGCGAGTATAAGGGGAGGCAACTACAATAAATACAGTACTTCAGGATTGTGTTTACATTATTACCGATCGATGTGATGTGCGTTTTTGTAACCATACTTGATCAATGTTGTGTTAAGCGTAACTGGTAAATCATCCAGGCTGATATTTTCTAAACAATGAAAATAAATGAAATGAAAGGGTTGAACGTTCTACTGTTCTGCTCCTAAACTGTGCTTATTCCACACGATGTTTAAGTGAAAACCTGACAATGACAGCTGTCTAGTCGTTCTGATGGGATGCAAACCCGAGGTCCCGTGTACACATTGGCATGCACGTAAAAGATCCATTGACAGTTCGAATTCGATATAAGAGTAGACCATAGCGCCGCTGCCCGGGGAAAATGTTCCCTCAAAGCACACTGTATGGCGTATGCCCGTCTTCATTATTCCCGTTTAGGGACAGAACAGTGGGACGTTAAACCCCGTTTAATTTCATTTGCTTTACTCTTGATTAATAAAAGCCGTATACTGTTTCCAATGGTTTAGTTGTCGAATAGTTAACGCGTCTGTCGGTGAGTTTCGATCCCCGACTTGTACAGGGCAAGGAGTAGGGTCGCCTGTCCTACTTCGTGGATTTTCTCCGGGCTCCCCCAACTGCTAAAGACCCCTACGCGCAAACGAATCAATGAAATAACATCGAACCATATGTTAGTCCCGAAATGACCCAGTTTGTATCGAGTGGACGTTAATCCCCACCTCTCTCTCTCTCTCTGGTTCTAATTTAACCCTGTGTTCATCCAAGGGTCTTACTACATACGGAGGCAGACTACCATTAATTTCCCGATTGACAATGTTAATTCTGGCCTCTTTGCCCAACCTCCAACTTTTCCTTAAATTTTCGTTGGGCTGAATGCTTTTCACTATAGACAGAAGAACAAATGACCATGTCTTTGCACTAACATTTGTATGGGGTTGACCACCAAAATACACCAACTTGAAGAAGCATACCCAAAACATGTAACTAGTTGTCGTACATATCACCGTAGCCAACCTGATAACTCAGTTTTCTTTCCGCCTCAAAATCATGAATATTTACCAAAACCTGGAAGAAAATATTAATTCAAACCCTCTTCTTCCATTCTAGACCAAAAAATCAACAAAAATGTCAATGCAACGGGGGAGAACAGAGAAGGAGAGAGAATAGCTATAATTAGACGAACTACAATTTGTACCGAGAGTTTGAAATTTAATGGTGGTCTGCATCCATACAATACAGTGTAAAGTGAGAGTTGTTCCCCTTGCATCCTTTATTCCATAACCAAAGCAATCACAAAGCCATGAAATATGGTTTTACTTGTTTTTGGCAAATGAATGCCGACCTCTACAGTGGCACGTGATCTTTAACATTTTTTTCTCATCCGAACAGCTAGATCGAACAAGTCATGTGGTCAGCACGTAATGTCCAGCAACTAGCAGGGTATAGTCGCCCGGATGTCACGAGAAACCGGTACCTCATGACAAATTGGTGTGCAGGCATAACATCTTTGAGACACATCATAGCATAATATGTAGGTGTGTCCCTACCCCCCCCCCCCCCCCCCCGCTTGATAGCTCGACGGATAGATCGGTGAATGAATGAATGATGTAATGAGGTTTAACGTCCCCATTTTCTTTAGCCTACGCACCCGACGTGTGAAGACGATTTGGTCGATAATGATCCTTGCCTCGAAACACGTACAGCTGATCGTGCGCTTGGCATTAGGCGTGAATCCTGAGCTCTATCTGTGTTATTAGACTTATATTGTAAGCTAATATGCTTCTCTATTTAACATGTATTGCGTGGGAGTTAAACATGGTTATTGTGGGTCTCTACTTTGGCTATAAACTATTATGAAGAGAGAGAGGGGAGCTCATAGGGAGAGAAAAATCGGATTTAACGTCGACTTGACACAATAAAGGTCATTTCGCTACTATTAAATGGCTGAATTTTATTTCAATAATTCGTTTTTTTTTTTGTTGGGAGTCTTTAGCAGTTGGAGGAAATCAGAGAAATCGCAGGAAACAAAAGATCCTGTTCTACGACACTTGACTCAATGACAGACCATGTGATGTCACCTCGTGTTAAGCAACGAGACCATCCATCCATTCTGGTCAAAATACATATCTAGATGGCCTACACTACAGGAAGATATGGCCAGTTGTAGGGAACGGTCGAGTCGGGTGTCATACGAGCGACATTTGCCTTTTTTTTCTTTTTTTTAAAACAAAATTTTATTCGGGTTGTCTGAATGGGATTGGGGAACAGGCTTAGCCTATGTAAAACCCCTCTCCATAACTAATTTGTATACATATATTGTTAATGCAAAAAAGGGTCTATATACAAAGTTATAATGGCAAACACATACATATTACATAAAAAGAATAATGTTTGAAAATGTACAGTATATAATAAGTTTACATATACAAGTATAATAAGAATTTTAAGAATAATAGGCAACATTAAAGATGCTAGCCAAAATTATGCATAATGTTGACGATAAAATATTATGTGAACGAGATTAAAATCTGTTTGACTTTTTGACGTCAGACATTGATTAATCAATCAGCATTGGCGTTTCTGGGAGTTTACCCACAGTTCCGTGCACCTCACGCCAAAAACTCAACGTAACATATCGTTTCATTGGCTGATTCCTCGAACCAACCAGGACGCGGCTTATATAGCAACTCTTCCGGGTCCTAGTGTTGTAAAGATAATATAAAGGAAATTTTAAAGTATACAAAACGAAACGAATTAGGGTCTGGTTTCTTATCTGATTGACCACCCACACTAATAAGACTATATCGTGATA
The DNA here is from genome assembly GCA_917208275.1 of Patella pellucida. Lineage (NCBI taxonomy): Eukaryota > Metazoa > Mollusca > Gastropoda > Patellidae > Patella > Patella pellucida. The sequence goes on along the minus strand of OU795039.1, from coordinate 172,860 downwards.
ATACCAGGTTGTATTATATATTAATTATTTCTAATCTTCATTATATCCGGTGATATTTATAATCGTTTTATAAATGTCACATCACATTTTGTGATAATATTAAAACAACCGAGTTTTTAACTCTGATTTAAACTTAACAAATGAAGAACTTTCTCTGATTGTCCTTCGTAGCTTATTCCACATGTTGGTACAATTTATAGGGAGAGATACTAGTTTCTCCTGCGTTTCATATAAGAAGACACATAATATTAAGTAGTATCTGTGAACGAACGGAGATTTGAGCTTTCTCGTTTATGTGAATATTTTGTTTATGTAGGAGGGAGCAGCATCATTAAACAAAGCCCCACAGGCCACATACACGTGATACCACATTAAATAGACCGAATGTTGCCGATGGCGTTTTAATTTCAAATTGTTAGTGACGTGCCAATTTCCTGTAGTTAACAAGAATCAAGTATCGTAACCGTCATAATGGCTTTTCAATATCCAACCCATGATTTGAAATTAATCAGCTTTTCAACATTGTAAGGCAAATTTTGCCGGTGGCCGTAAATCTTAATTACAGAATGTTTCCTGTTGTTACCAAATCTTCAAGTATTTATCGGTTGGTTATTGACAAAAAAAGTATAGCGAATTTGGTATATATTTGGCATAAACTGGATTGCCCCCAAAAAACGCCCATGGGGCAAGCACTGGGCGCCATTGTCAGGGAATCACTAATTCGCGCCCCGACTGTTTTCTGTCAGCTTATTGTGTGCTAGCTTAAGTAGGGGAGCGGTTGTTATTAAATTTCTTGATCAAATGGTTAAGCGGTTTCGAGAACATTGAGGGGTGTCAACGCACAAAATATATTCTGCAATTAAACGGCGGAAAGAGCAGTTGACAGAGATAATACCCTAACATTAGCGAAATTATTGAACATTTGTGTATTTCATAAGAATGGTGTATAGCTTTAACTGTAAATACCTAATGAACTGTTATTTCTTTTTTCCTTTGAAAGTGTACAATTACGTACGAATAAAGATATTATTATTATTGAGAATTCACTTAGGCCTCAATATGAATGGTAGGTAGCACACTGATTCCCAGTATATATTCGCTTGGCCGCTAGTATCACTGATAAGGATGACGTCGACAAATTAAATTCTAAAACATGTTTTTGAAGTATAAGAATTTTTTTTAAAGGTGTTTGGGGTATATCTGGATAACAAATATTCCATATTTAGCAATAAGAGGTACAGAAAATAGTACTAGTACGCGGAGGCGCAAAATGGGTAAAAATATATAATTATGCCCCTACCAGTTTATATTACTGCGTTCGATGTAATCGTTCGATGTAATCAAAGCACGTGTGGCCATCAATTTACGTTTTCTTTCTGTCTGTTTGCTTTTGAAACATTTGGATTATTCCCTGTTGTAGTCTACTGAACACCGTTTTTTATATTGTGTTTTTAAACTTAATCGACTGGTTTTTCAACAAAAAAGATGTGAGATACCGCATAGAACTATAGTGGTCTAACCTTTCAAAGGTCATTCAGCTTGGGCAGAGATAAAAGACAAATGTCTTAACTCTGTAAAACAGATTGGTATGGTAAATGTACAGTAGGTAATGATAGATATACATGTATTCTGAAAATGAACCCTCCTACATTTAAGCTAAATTGGCAGATATTGTGTCTAACAACAGCCTACGTATAGCTATAGCTATTCCCGTCGAAAACAAAGTTCTGAGAGGGAATAAAAGAAAATGTTTGATAGATTGGTTAAATTACTTTGAATATGTTTTTAGTCAGAATATATCATCAACTCACAAAGTTTGTACACGAGAATGTATCTTTAAGTATATTAAACGTCAAAATGGCGTTTTAACACCCACACTATGATTGATGTTTCCTTGTTAGATTAATCTAAAGATGACACTAAATTCTTTAAAATTACATTTGTCAGCTTTAGTCTGTTAATGGATTGCATTTTAAATACACAAAGATGTCAATAATCGGTGTCTTATATCAATTCAACAAAGCAATCTGGGCGCTGTTTCTCGAAATCTTAACTAACTATAAAATCCAAATTTTAGTAGATACATCAATTTTGATTGGCTAGACACTAAAAACAATCTAATATTATCAAACCAAATTACTAAAATTGGCATTTTATCTTTTAAAATTTTGCGAAACAGGCCCCTGATTAAAACACAATTTTTTTTTCGTTTCGTTTTGTTATTGTTCAAAATTTCGTTTTACTTGTCTTCACATCACAAGGATCTAGAAGAGTTGTTACATGACACGCGTTCTGGAAAGTGAGGGATTAGCCAATAAAACGGTCTGTTACGGCGAGTTCTAGGCGTGCGATGCACGTACCTATAGGTAAACATCTTTAATAGGAACGGCAACGCTGATTGATTAATCAATGTCTGACGTCATAAGGTCAAAGTACCGCATCCTGGGACGAATGTCTCTCATAGCACACTATGTGTTGTAAGCCCATCCTTTTTAGCCCAGTCGGAGTTAATCGTTAATCCAATTTCATTGCATTTTCTTTGTTGAACAATCTGATTAAAAACACAGATCTACATTTCGTACTGGAAGGTCGTGTCAGGGGTAGTACGAGCGGTCATACATTGATTAATCAATCAGCGTGGTTTACCCACAGTTCGGCACATGGCACGCCAAGAGGTCGCCGCCGTAACAGACAGTTTCATTGGCCAATCCCTCACTTCAACCCAAACGCTGATAATATAACAACTCATTCAGATCCAAGTGTCGTAAAGACATTTAAAACGAAATTTGAACTAGAAAAAAACGAATCGAAATATGATGTATGTAGGGAACCACGCCGGAAAATCTGCAATAGCATTAATAACTCTGTATGTTTAATCGTAATAACATTGTGATATAATTATTCTTAATATAAACCTACGAGAGATAACTAATGATTCGGAACCACAATGGAATAGTCTAGGATTTTTAAAACCTTTTTTTTATTAAATCCTAAATTGATTTTAAATCTCTAATGATGTAAAATATGAGGTCCATTGTGGCTAATTAGTCTGTAGAACGACCCCCACGACGGATGTCTCTGTACAACTCTTCCTTCTAGATGTCTAAACGTTTAGATGCTGATATCAGAGACCACGAGGAATACTTTAATTAAAAATTGTGAAACCAGCTAGGGATATGCTGATATCCGAGACAAGAGACGGAATTAATTTACACTAAAAACCAGTGAAATTTTCAGAAAAATTCTGAAACGGGCTAGGAATATTCTGTAGTGATATATATGCTATGTCTATATAACTAAACTGTACGTGTGTTTTGGACCTTATCTACCAAGACAAATTATTATAAGCCTTCTTGGCTTTTTTTATAATGTTTAAACCAAATCTTTTTAAGACATGGCTTAAGTTGGTATGGAATAATATTTTACTCTGTTCTTCTCGGATGGTCTGTGTAATCCGGATGTTAAATTGGTGTTTCCTGGCTTTGTACTTGGACTGGCTCTTACTGACGAGTTTTAACAGACATGTCCGTCTGCAATAGCACCCAAGATGAAAACGGACTTAAACACACACCCCGCCCCCCGTAAGCATATCACTATTACATTACAGTTTCAGATTGTTTTTCTAAGATGTTCGCCATTTCTTCCATTCTTTAAATACTCCGATAATGTGACCGTTTTTTTTTATATAATTAAGGTTCTTCAATGGGCTTGTTTGTCATGTGAAGCTTCATTTAAATATCATAAATAATGTCTTCTCGTCAATTTCATTTCCGGGTCATTTGGGCCGTTGTTAATGTGTCCAGATTCTACGCATCTAAAATCGGCTGTATAACCAGGTTAGATGTAGGGTACCGGAATCTGCCGATATCTGCCGAGTGGTAAGAACTGTAATCTTTTAATTTTATAATATTTTAAGATCAATTGACGACTAGACGACCCCCCCCCCGCTCATGTTCATACCAGAGAGTAAAATGTTTCTAAGTTCCGAATGCCTCTGAAAAGGTTGATCTTAGCAGGAATCTTAGATGACTACATGTTCAGACCAGACAGTAACATGTTTCTATGTTCCAAAGGCCTCTGGTAACGTTAATGAGGAAGTGTAACCAAATACGAGATTCTAAAAGATGCCATTAGTACTTAGCGTGGTATATAATGCGTTAATGGCTTTCAATGTCTTTAAAAGCTTATTTCATCAGTTGAACAATGTCATTTTTCTTTGTCTGGGTCAGATTTATAATTCGATACTTAGTGTGAAATAAAATTAAATGAATAATATAAATTGATGATTTTAATATGAACTGATTAGAAATGGATCTGAATCTTGCAATAAATCAAGCAATAAATCAAGCAATAAATCAAGCAATCAATCAAACAATACCTTGACAAGTTTGTTGTGGATTCGTCAAAAAGATGTGTCTTCAAATGTGATTTGAAGATGTCTTGAGTGTTTTATTCTATGATATCGAAGGGTAGATCATTATGGATCTGTAATGATATTCTTTTAATCGGCATGTTATTGGCAGACTTAGTTCTTACTTCGCCAGGAATGACTAAGTTTGTGTCGAGTTGACGTCAAAACTTAGTTCTTCATGAATGAATACTAGCGATCATTACTTCAGGACGAAACCGAAGAACTCCGGGGAAACCTGCCTGATCGGACGGGAGACCGAATATCCCTCTCACTTACAACAATAAAGTTCTTGCCCTGAGCTGGGATTGAACCCTCGTTGCATTGGTGAGAAGCCGCCTCTCTATCGCCACGGCTATCCGACCAGCTGAATGTATTATTACTGAAATGTTTGGAAGTACGTTCGTGAGTTATAGGCAGTACGATAATACCGGGTTGTATCCTGGGGGACATGCTTGACACTAACATAATCCTGTGCCCACTGACAAGGGGCATGACAGCAAACTGTTGCGATTCATTATTCAATCTTAGAAACATAATCCTTATAAGACATATAGAAACATGTGCTCTAAAAAAAAACGCTGTTATTGGTAATGGATGGTGACATCTGATT